>JAVKLA010000026.1:20406594-20425962 GCA_034782735.1 Sagittarius serpentarius
AGGTTGCTCAGAGCCCCGTCCAGCCTGGCCTTGAATGTTCCCAGGGATGGGGCATTGACCACCTCTCTGGGCAACCTCTGCCAGTGTTTCATCACCCTCATTGTAAAAAATTTCTTTCTTATATCTAGTCTAAATCTACCCTCTTTTAATTTAAAACCATTAACCCTTGTCCTATCACAACAGGACCTGCTAAAAAGTTTGTGCCCTTGTTTCTTATAACCCCCATGTAATTACTGAACGGCTGCAATAAGGTCTCCCTGAAGCCTTCTCTTCTCCAGGCTGAACAACCCCAGCTCTCTCAGCCTGTCCTCACAGCAGAGGTGTTCCATCCCTCTGATCATTTTTGTGGCCTCCTCTGGACCTGCTTCAACAGGTCCATGGCTTTTCTTTGCTGAGGACCCCAAAGCTGGATGCAGCACTGCAGGTGGGGTCTCACCAGAGCGGAGTAGAGGGGGAGAATCACCTCCCTCGACCTATTGGCCATGCTTCTTGAGATGCAGCCCAGGATACAGTTGGCCTTCTGGGCTGTGAGCATACATCATTGAAGCCCACCCAGGAGAGACCCTACAGTCACCAGATATCAGCTCAAGAGCACCTAAAATCAGTGGAGGAGCTGCTATTTTGTGATCTATCCACATCTCATGCAAAGCTATGTTTGAACCTGCACTAAGGGTTAATCTGAGATTGAATTTTCACCCCCGCTCTTAGAAATGGGGATAAGGTAACATTTTTTTGTGTTCAAAAGCTCAAGGACTAGACTAGATCTGAGCCGGTCCTGCCATAAGAAGGAGACGAATAGGGCCACTGGGGTGGAGGTTGGACAGAGAGCCCCAGGGACATCCATGTAGAGACAGGTTTGCTGCTTCTGCGAGATGCCATTGCGACTGCTGGGACCCGCCTCTTCCACTGTCACGAGCAGCAGCTGCTGCACCTCAGACAACGGCTTGTGGCAGCTGGCTCGGCTTTCTCAGTTCTCCGTATGTAAGTAGGGATGAGTTGCCAGTTGGCTCCTGCCAACAGCAGACCCTGCCGGTGGAGAGCTGCTTTGCTTCACCTAGAGCTGACAAGGGCATGGACAACTCACGGAGATAGAAAGTTCTCCTCAAGCACCTTGAGATCACTGCGTGGAGGCAGATAGGTAGGCAGAGGACAGCTTGGATGCTCTGAAAAACACCTATGCGTCAACAATCCAGATGTGGTGGGCAGCTTGCAAAGCATTATATGAGTCAATCTCTCCACCTGAAGATGGAGATAATGCCTTCTAATTAAATGTCCATATCTCTAAGTAAACAGTCATATAAACAGTGATTTTTAAGTTAATGGGAATACTCTTACAAAAGTACTCATGTTCATAAGTGTTTACACATTTTAAAGTGCCACATTACCAGCATAGTTTTACATTTTTAAGTAGTGGAAAACTGTCTGAATTATTTCTGAAAACAATTTTGGTTTGTTAAATCGTTTACAAAGTCACCAACTGCATATAATTTTTTAAAGTAACTTCTTTAGCCAGGTATAAATTTAAAAGAAAAATGAGAAAGGGGAGAAAAATTACTCGAATTAAGTATCAGCTTGAAGGCAAAAAACAAGCATGTTACTGCCAGTCCTCAATAGCTACAGAACAGCTCTACTTTTCTGAAGATTCCTTTTTATATCGTGTTAGAATTTTTAAGATTTTCTGTGACAAATTAAACAGAAATAAAGGCCTGGTCTTGCCAACACAGAGTGAAAACATGCACACAGCACATTCAGAGTATATATGACCCCCTTTAATATCACTATGTAGACCTACTGATTTCTTCAAGTGATTGTAGCGTAATACACATGCACCTAAATGAGCTTGAAATGATCAGTTTAGCCACCACACGCTAGAGCTTCCAAGGACTAAGAGCTTCAGTATTTACCCAGACTGCTGGGGCAGAAGAGGGGTTGGCCTACACCAAATTTTATGTTACTACGCTGTTGCTAGCACTAAACTAGCTAGCTCAGTTATGTCCATATGCACTAAAGGTATTGCACCACACACGTACTTACTATATGCATTACATAGCGGCATAAGCCTGGCCAAAGTCCTACACATGGTCACCAGCTCTGCACACACCTCCTTCCTCCTGTGTGCAAGTGAGACTCCCCCAATAGGAAGCACAATAATTGGTAGTAATTTTCCAGTCTCTCCTTGAATCCATGTAAACTTCTACTTCCATAACATCCTTTCCTCAGTCCTTCCACTTCTATGGCAATCTCTCTTTTTTTGTTTACTTTGAACCTTGCTCCTGATATCTTTATCAGCTGTCTCAAAATGTTGCAATGGAAGAAACAAGGAACAGTCAACTCCTATTCATCCTCTCCATGTCATTCATGATTTTATAAACTAGTGCTGTATCCTCTCTAACTAACTGGTCTCTTCCATAATGAAGAGCCTATTCCATAATGTAGCCTAATAGATTTCAGTTGTTATTGTAATAACAGCTTTTATATATTTGAAGACGGTCATTGTTTATCCCAACTTGTTCTACTTAATTCTTTCAAATGTCACCATAGCTCATACACTATAAAATTCTTAATGTCCTTGGTCTTTTCCTCTAAAATCCCTCCATCCTTCTCAAAGTGTGCATCCAAGCCGTGACATTGCCCAGCAGAGTTATTCCTTCCATCTCTCGCTTTCACTAATTCTCTAAATATAGCCCAAGTTTTGTACATTAGCTTTGTAATAGCCTCACATTTTTCACTGAGACTCACTCTGGGATTCATTTCTACCCAACCTCATCCTTCTCTGCTGCCTGTCTAATCAATACGCATTTGGTATTCGTGCAATTGGATATCCCTTCCTACATGCAACACTTCACATTTGCATTTCATGCTATTGCTTTCAGGCCATTTATTTACATTGAACTTTACATGTGCCATTCCTCTGACAAATCCCAGGGTGCTCAGGATATGGACTTCAATTAAAAGCACTTGGAAGTAATTCTTCCTGGGATTTACACTAGCTGGAGCACAGAGTGTTACATCTCCAAAAGGAGTTTCAAAGGGGAAGTCCACTTTCAAGAAATGTGTCTGTGATTACTGGGAAGATCCATACACTGCTTAGACCTCATTGCTTTTGGATCATATGGAATTCAAATTTTGGTGATCATTAATGGCCCGTACAGGTGGGAAGTCAACAGGGCCTATACTTGACTGAAGGAAAATAAGGAGTCTCTGTCTTTTAAGAGTCATGTGTGAAATGCGTTATGGTCTAAATAAAAGTTAGGAGACAGAAGAAATCACAAAATCAAAAACAAATAAAAAAGCAAGTAAAAAAATCATTATTATTACTTTGACCATTTCCTAAAAGTGTTTCGTAAGGGCCTGGCATTAATTTTCAAACGCGGTTCCCATAATTTGCTTTTATTGGAAAGCCAGTGACTATGCTACCATCTTCAGTACTGAGAAGTTCAGACTGCTGCTGGCAGCTCCAGAGAGGAACCACCGGAAACCAGCCTTCATTTCTTCTGTCATATGGTACTACTATTTAGAGAGGAATGATAAGCCTAAAGGAAAAGTACTTGATAAAAGCAGAAGTAAAAATAAAACCGATGATGCATCACAATTCATGAGAAGGTCAGGCTTTTTGGCACTTTGGAGAAATGATTTTTTCACAACGTTACTAGCTTTTTGCAAGGAAGTCTGATACCTTGATTGCAAAATGTCATTAAACAAAGCTATAATTTCAGACAGACAATAATACATAAATAAATGGACTGAACCTAAACCAAAATCCTATTTTGTAAAGTCTTACATTACTTTCTCCATATTACTATGGTTAAGACTTACTATGGGTAAGGGTGCAGGCACCCTTGCTGGGTGACAATCAGACACACATTTAATGTCAGAGATGAACCCAGGCTGTCGCCATGTCTGCTAGAAGCAGGAGAACACCTTTGGTTTCCTCTGTGAGGATAGTCTTTCGCTCAGAAATTCTCCCTGATGAAGAAGGAAGTCCTGATTAACCAGATGTTTGATTTTTTTTTTTACAATTTTTCTATACATAAATGTACCCGTTTTTCAGTTTCCATTAAAAGTGAGTGTTTTCCAGCAGTTCTCAGCAGTCAGGAATATTGTCAGTGATTTTCCTCATATCTCCTTAACAGGAAAGTCTGTGTTCGTTTCTGGCAAATGCCGCTATTCTCACAGCTTTTAGCATTTAATGGCTTTTCAGCTATGAAATTCTCATTCCATTAAAAAAAAGAAAACCAAAAACAAAACCAAGAAAAACCCAAACCCTAAACTTCATTCACTCCAATGTCAGCAGAAAGCAAGTAAGAGATGTGACTGTGGTCACAGCTAAATTCTACAGCAAGTTTTCCAACAAAAGTCCAACAAAACTGTAGCAGAAACAGCCATATGACAACATCTGCTTAGGCTCTTTGCTGGCTTTTCTAACCCCAGTGTGCTGAGGACAGGCCATGGATGTTGGTCCTGGACACAACAGGCACACAGGATCCTCTTACATATAGTGTATTTTGGGGAACAGAGATTTCAGATCCCTCTGTGTATTTTGGGGAACAGAGATTTCAGATCCCTCTGTTAAATGCATCCATCCCACATCTGGGAAACAAGCATTGTCAACAAGGGAAAACCATCAATGCTCATCTTCTTCTTTTTGGAGAGGGGGTTGCCCTTGACTCCAAACCACACAGAAATGCCAACCAGCTGAGCCGCTAATAACGGCAAGGGGCCATTGAAGAAAAATGCCTCTGAAAGACATTTTCTTTTCTCCTCTCAGCTGTTTCTGTGTGTCTTGCTCTGTAGCCTGGTCAGTCTTTCACAGCGGGAAAAGAAAAGTTTACCCAGTGAAAGCTGGGAGGGTGTTGCTCTTGTGTTTTTAATATTGCGGCACAGGCCACAGATTGTCTCTGCCTCCATGCGCTGATGCCCATCGTCATGGCTTTAAAAGTGAGACTGCAAAGCTTTGCGGGTCACAAAAAACAGAGGAAGGAGAAGAGAGTTTAATCCTGGGTTGCCTGGGGATCCTATCAGTCCTCTCATTCATGGGAGCTTCTAGACTGGGCACTCTTATAGCACAGGCCCTCCCTCGATGCTCGCAGTCCTCGCTCGACCCTCCACTCCAGCGTGTTCAGGGAGAAGCTGATTACAGTGGTCCTATCCTGCTCCTCCCCAGTGGGCACTGACCACTGGCCCTTTACAGCACCTTTCTCTTTCTAAAATGCTTTTAAAAGTCGGGGCAGTGATTTTCCACCCTGCTGGCACTGCACAAGCGCTCTCTGTCCCTGGGGTTGTGGGAGCACTAGCAGGGTCTGTTACTGTCAGCTGAGGTGAAAGCGTCCTGTAAATCAAAGTCATTAAGGAAAAGCACATTGCCTCCAGCTCTGTGTCAGTCAGGAACATCTACCTCCAACGCTCCGCCACCCGGGGAGGGGAAAGGAAGGACCTCTGTAAAATTAACGTTACACAGAGAGATTGTCTCCTCCAAAACGTCCATGGGAACAATAAGATGAAATAAAGCTAAACTTTGGAGAATTATTGGAGTGCCGAGTGCCCAGTTTGCAAGCTTCTAAAGATGACATTTTTAATGCCTCCAAGAAGAGGAGCTTAGTGGAAAATCAATGCATTTCTGAGGGAAAGGAGCCAATGCAGCTTAAACTGTTCCCAGCGGCGGCAGGCCCACGAGAGCCTGCAGAACCCTTCTGAGCTAATCCCTCTGCGCTCTCCGGTGACCGAAGACCACCTCCTCACCACAGGGTGAAAGGTCTGCTGCCGGGCCCCAGCTCGGCCTCAGGACCGTCGTGCCACAGGCAGCTGCCATGTCATTCAGGCGTGCCTCCACGGAGGTGATGCTAACACAAAGGAACGTGCACAAGATCCGCTTTGGGTGTGGGAACAGGAGTCTCCCTGTCCTCCTGGTAACTAAATTAATGCTAGTCAGCCAGGAAAGAAGTGTTAGAGAGCAGAGGCCCAGGGCTGTTTGACTCTTGCCTGGCTGAGAGCTATTGTGGGTCAGCTAGAGACATGGACGGAGAGGACCATAATTCTCAGGATGGCAGCATCCTTGGTCCTGCCCCGTCCAGGTGTGGGAATGAGCAGCTTTGTGGTGGTGGTAGCAGCTTACCTGGGGAGAGCTGCCCTCCTGCTTCTGCTCAGTCTGCAGTGCAGCTGACTTGTCTGGAGCAAGCTTCCAGGAAAAACAAAAAAAGCAGGCTGGGCAAAGTCTGCTTACAGGCTGTGCTGCAGCAGGAGCATCCATCTTAGATCCAGTGGAGGAGGAGAGCTTGGACAAGCTCCCTTTTTAAAGCAACAGTGCTCCTACTGAGCATGGCGAGGAAGGGTAGCGCTACGCCACGATAGCGATTGTGCCAGATACGTGTAGAGCACTTTACAGGCATTAGCTAATTGATCTTTGCAAAACCCCTTTGAACTAGGCAATTAAACACCAGCCGTCCAGTTTTACAGCTGCGGAAACTGAGCTGGGCTAACATAACCTTGCGCAGAAGTAGCCCATGATTTAAGGGTGCCTGAGCTAAAAGGCTTTTGGTCTGATTTTGTAGGTGCAGAACATCTGCAGGTCCGACTGACTTTGACAGTGCAGAGCATCTGTAACTCCACTTGCAACTAAGTGCACAGCTGTTTTTGAAAGCCAACCCCAGGGGTATTTCAAGTTGGAAATCGCAAAAAGAAGGCACCCCAAATCACTAACCCTTTAGGATAATGCCGGCTTTTGTGTCTAAATATGTCTAAGCAGAAAAGTCTAGAGAAAAGTCTAGAGTTAGGTTTAAGTAGATTTTGTCTCTGCTTCCTCTTTATGCTTCTAGACAGTACCCTTCCCTGCGGCCTCCCCATGGGTTCCTGTGGACCTCTTGGCAACCAACCTTGGAGTTGGGGCTCGAAAAGAAAAACAGAACTTTTCTTGTCCAGGGACCACTTAGTCTGCATGAACTGATGGATTACAAGATGGGACACCCTGGCTGGATCCACCACCACGCAACAAAAACTGCCATCAGGGTAACAGGACGGTTTTCCTGAGAGTGACATTTATCCTTTCATGGCCACTGGCCACTCTAACTCTGCACTGGCCTTACAAAGTGGAGAAAATAGGCAACACAGGTAGGAAACAGGGACACAGGACACATGTGGGACACGCTACATGTCCCACTGGACATGGTCCCATGTCAGCTGGGAGCTGACATTAACAGAGTGGTACGTGAGGTTTGTTTAGTTTACTCTTTATTACCCTCAGGGCATATTTTTGTTATATGGCAGACCCTTAATAAACATAACGCCTTTACCTCTAAGTGTGCTTGACCAAATAGCTATAAAAGAGACCTTAGAGGCTGCCTCTCTCACGGCTTGCTAATGCTGTAGCAGTAGTCTACCAAGGCCCAGATTTTTAAAGTTAGATAGATGCAGTCTGGTACCTCGTGGGATTTTCACTTATAGGCTGAACAAGTTTGGAATTAAAATTAAAAAACAGGGCAAGTAAGAACACCCACTAGTGCCTACTTGTGATTGTAGGTACATAAATAGCTTTAAAAATCCCAGGTTTATCTCATGTAGGGCTCCAAACTGGAGAATTCGCTTCCCATATAGCCATAAGACAACAGCTGAAGCTCCTGTTGTCCTTCAAACTGTGCTTCAAGGTACATTGATGTATTCATGCAGCCTTTTTCTCCTCCAAACCTTCCAGATGTGTAAGAGCTACAAGCTGAGTATTCTCCAAAGGAACAGGCCTGAAGTAATTCAAAGTCCTTCGTTAGGCACTCTGTCAATGCTGTAAACATGGCTATTTAATTGATGTACTGTTTTTATTATATGTGCCCTAAGGGAGTGCGCTACCCAGAGCCTCTTGTAAATTGAATAAATAAACAAATAAATAAGCAAGCATCATCGCCTCGACCAGCTCACTGCATGACAGAAAAGTCTGTGTGGTTTAATGTGGCTTCTACACAACAATCTTGCTGGCTGGAATGGCTTGTTTGATCTTCATTAACCCTGGCAGGCTCTTCCAGCTCCTTCCTCCACCTCAGCAAAGACAGAGAATGCTGCTCTTCCTTTCTAGATTTCTAAGGTCACTTTGTTTATTAAATATGTCATTTTAAAAGCTTTCTATAAAGTGAAAACTGCTTATTTCCTTCCTTCATCTGGAAAATGGGTAAAGAATTTTGTCATTTTCTGTTAACATGGATGAAGCTGTACCCTTCTTCTCCCCTTCCTTCCCTTTCCTCCCTTGTCCATCTACCCCACTTCACAGCTCTGCAAAGCCATGATCTCTCATTTGCTTCTTGCTTGCATATTGTCTGGACCAAAATACTTCTCAAATGTGTCTTTTAACAAAACCTTAGAAAATATACCTGTACCAGCCAGAGTCAGAACTACAGTGCAAACAAAGCTGTGCCCGTTGGAGAGGTAAGCTAGCTAAGCCCAAGTACAGAAAGCAACATAGGCGTGGGAACCGTCACCCAGTGAGGGCTGGCCACCCAGACCTTTGCACTGCTGCTTGTCTGGGTTTTGCAGCCCATGCTCATCTCTGGGCTGCCTCAGCAAAAGCACTATCGGTGCCCTGGCTGGCTGGCTTGTACACATCTACAAGAACTGCAGCCACATACTGACTGCAGTCAGACCTTCATGCTCATGAATGTTATGCATGCGAGTAATTTTACAGCTGTGAGTCATCATCTTCCCTACATTCATATGTTCCTTTCCACTCTAGAAGGAAAGCGCTTTCATTCAAGAGAATAAAAAAATAGTTTTCAAGCAGTATCATGACACAGTCACATCCTTTTATAGTGTTCAGCTCCTTGTTATGAAATTTGATTCCTCTGAGGCACGACTATAGATTTGAGTGTGGAAAAGCGACTTAGGGTGGAAAAGAGGTTGTGCCAGCTATGCCTCCATGAATGCCCAAATCATTTTGCCTTTACTCATAGAACTGCTTAAAACTTGCGGGACAATTATCCTAGATTGTCTTCACACTTGAGCGCAGTAGGTAAGTATCTTCAGATGATCGTTAGTATAGAGCTTAAGGAGGTTGAAGAAATTAAGAAGGACTGAACTACAGACTGAACAGAGTCCACTCATGTGCCTTGGTGTCCCAGAGCTCCGTACCTTTTCCACCTTAACCATACTGCAAAATTGTTTTGGGGCAGTCGAGTTTCTGTGAGTGAAACAAAAAGAAAACAATGTACCCGATTTCTCTCAAATATATGAGGGCTCTATTGCCCTTGGGACAGATATTGGCCAAACTAAATCGAGATAAATTCAAAATCAGGAGAAGTGTCAGAGAAGGGGTGTTTCTTAGGGGATATTTGCAGAATCCTTGAATCAGGACATATTCCTAAAATTGTTTCACAATAGGAAAATCAGATAGGATGTCTACTTTTCTTCCATGAGAAACTGGTAATGTTTGACCTTAACATATGATTAGCTGTTAAATGACTTTCAAGGAGACTTTCCTAGGATAATCTACTTAGCCTTTAGCACCCATTTATCGCTTCATGGTGGAGATTAGGGTCGATTCTAAAGAATAGCATTACTTAAAGTCTCAACTACATTTTTTTTTCAGTTAAGTAAATTATTCCTTTATGGGAATATTAAGAGAATTTTACGTCCTCTTTTCTTCTTCCTAGTGTATTGTTATGGAATAAGGGACTATGAAAGTCATTTAATGAATGATTGTAAATCAAACACTCTACAATTCAGAAAGGATTCACCAAAAGAACTCATGGACTTGGGGTCACCCAGAAGGTTCTTAAGATATTTGTGAATTGTAGGCATAATGGTTGCCACATTGCTGATACCAGGTATTGACCTAGACACTGGTTCTAGGAAGAAATTAAAGATCCAGATTAAATTTTCAACCATTAAATCATGGTGAGACTTGGTGTCTGGACAATAGAGAAAGATTGTGGTTAAGTTATGATTCCTATACATAGCCTAGACCCTTCCAAAAATATATATATGTCCAACTGTATCCACCACAGGCTAAGAAATGCAGCATACCTCATACTGAAACTGTTCAGGGCTCTTCGCCTACAACTCAGGCCACAGCCACAGTACACAGCACCTGATCTTGGGTTTTTCATGACACTGGACATCTGTGTCACATTCCTGTGACATCTGTGCCTGAGGATACAAAACATTCTGGGATCGTGCTGGGGAACTGTGTAGTTTCCAGACTGTGCACTTTCTTCTCTAGCACTTCTAGGGTTGTGTCCCGTCAGGGACCTGCCCCACCATGCTTGGTTGGCTTCCAAAGCCAGTCAAAGAGTGAATTAACATTTATGCAATATGTACAGCTAGAGGACCAGGACCCTGGAATGAGCTGGAAAGCTAAAGATGCGCACAGTGAGACTAACAGTGGATTTTTATCAAAATGGGTCCTCGTACTAAGCAGGAATTGTATTCAGCTCCTAGGGAGCAAGCTGGGAGGTGGCACCCAGGATCTCCAGATTTGGAGGATGGTGCTTCTCAGTAATCCTTTGCTCAAAAGGACATGGCTCTAGTCTTGCTCTGGGACATTCAAGCACCCAACACCATCTTTGGCACCGCTGGCGACCACTTGCCTGTAGTTAGCCAAAGAGTACTCTGTTGTGACTGCTTTAACATTTTAAGACTGCAAACACTCAATGTTCATATCGATTGCCAAATTACCTTAATTTAACAATTGATCTTGCCTCAAATGAATTGTGGTAACAGTCCCTATATTTACTTTTAATCTATGGCAAACTTCTCTTTTACTGGAAATTAAGGTAAATTGCATTACCTCATATTTACCGCAGGAAAAGAGCACAGGCACAGTCAATTACATGCTCAGCAGACATGTGACATCATGTGAATCTGTGGTAACTTGACCATGAGTTCAAATCCTTACGTATATGTAGATGAATGTGCAGGACTGTGGTCTTTAGCTTTTGTTATTATTACGTATACTTCTGTTTCAACATTACTTTGTCCTCTGATAAACACGTCTTTTAGATTATTTTTGCCACTCCCTAACATATGAATTTTCCTACGTTTCTCAAAGGCGAATGTCAGTGTACATCCAGCCTGTTTCTGTTCTCAATCACATTATTTCTGTGTGTTATTTAGTGGTTGCTATGAATGTGTTTTGTGCTATACAGTATAAGAGATGACAATACTTCCCCAAAGATCTAGTAATCAAAGTTAGACCAATGAAAATAGTTATGAAAATTGTTCTGGAGAGGTGAAAAAAAAATCTATCTATCCATCTATCTATCTAAATATAAAACAAAAATTAAACAGCTCATCTGCAGGTATTATTGAAAATTACAGTGTTTAAAGAAACAGATTCATTCTGTTGTGAATATATATACCAGCTTGTTTTACTCTGGATGGTTAACAGAAATTATGGAATTTTGTTCTTTTAATATGAAACCGCTTTTCTGAATAAGATAAACTGCCAGCCTCAACCCATAATTGTACGTCTTTTACCAAGGATATGTAATGGTGGTGTCTGTTTTAAACTATTGCATTTTCAGCCATAGGAAGGAGCTAAAGTTACATAAATTTCCTGGAGTACTTAGACCACAGTTTACCTGGAAATGATGCTTGTTTCTGGTGTCAATGTGACATACAAGTTATTTTACAGTTGTGGCAGAGAATTAATAATGAAATCATTGAAATATTAGTACAAAATTTTTATGCTTGCATATGTACCTCACAAGAAGATGCTTTTATATTCTTTGCAGAATATTGCTAGGGATAAAACCAATATATTGCTTCAGTTTTACTCCCCTCACTGCATCTTTGTGTGTAACAACAGATTTAAACAATTTAGCACGTGAAAATAAATGTCAACAAAAAGTACGTATGAAGCCTCTCAGAGTTTAAGGATGCTCACATGTTCAAATCCTCCATCAATCTACCAGGGACAAACAAAGCTACTCTTGGCTTTAAGGAGAATTATCTGTGTTAATATTCCATGTATCAATGCCAGATTGAAATTAAGTACTGTCTAGCTTTAAAAGGTGCTGTTCTCTAAATTGGAGTAGTCAGTCCGAGCCAGGCATGTTCTGGAAAGCAGACAAGAGTCAGAAGGTGGGAAACTGCCTCACAACCAAGGGCAGAATCACAAAGCCACAGCTGAGCCTCCTGCTAACATCAACACAGATTTCTGGCTATTGGTAAAAGTCACTTTCCTTGGATGAACTGATTGCCCCTACGATTCCCCACTACTTCATCTCTCATATTTGAGTAAAAGTCTGGGAAGCCTTTATGCCTGTAAACCTGAGCTGCCTTTAAATTAAGAGACCTATTTGCAGGGCTTCTGTAACTGCAGGTGACGTTGCAGCCACATGAATGTCGGTTGACATCCTGAGGCTTTGTCAACTGTTCTCTCCTGCCACCTGTACCCTTCCCTCCATGTCCCAGGCAGTCTGCTCTTCCCTCCCTGCTGGCACATCCTGTCTCTGCCAGAATATCATGAAGCTTGTGTCACATCTTGGCACCAGCACGTAAAGAAGAGAAGTTAAACAGGATTCGCTAACTGTGGGAGAATTATATCTACTACTGTGGTTGCTGATCCATTATGAATATCACAGCCAGAAATGCCCATCTGGAGTCTCCTACCAACTGCTCTTGGACAGACTTTGATGCAGTGATATCAACCAGTGGAAACTTGACCCTACGGAGGAGTTTAAGCAGAAATGGAAACTCTACCCATAATCTGTTCCTCTTATTTGAGAAATCAGGGTGCACATGGGTCATATTTTAAAGGATTTCTCTGCAATTATGTGGGTTAGAAACATCCTACAACCAAAGGAGGATTAATTTTAAATTCCACTACTTTGTTCTAAAGAAAGATAAACTGAAAAATATCTCAAGACAAAGAAACATAGTTCTCATGGACTGACTGTTCCTGGTATTAGATATGCCTGTAGAGTTTTCTTACAGCTATCTTGCACAATGGAGTATGTTGCCATTTTTCAGTGCAGACACATTTCTCATACCATGAGAAAAAATGACAGTTCTAAAAATGTTTCTTTTTTTACAGGAAGGAAGACGGAAGACTGGGATGTTTTTACTAGGAGCAAGGAATGTTCTATGCCATGCATTATTTAATGTGAAGCAATTTAGATCACAGGATAATTCACACTGGAAGGGACCTCAGGTGGTCTCTGGTCCAAACTCCTATTCAAAGCAGGATCAACTACGAAGTCAGACAGGGTTACTCAGGGGTTTATCCAGCTAAGTTCTGAAAAATTGCAAGGATGGAGACTGCACAGCCTCTCTGGGAAACCTGGCCCACTGTTTAGCTGTTCCAGTGGTGAAAGTTTCTCCTTACATCTATTCTGAACCTCTCTCATTTCAATATATGCCAATGACCTCTCGTCCTTCCACCATGTGCCACTGTGAAAAGCCTGGCTCCATCTCCTTGAGGACCAGCTTGTAAACATTCAGGTCTGTGGTTAGGTCCTCCTTGAAGCCATCCCATCAAAGGCTGAACAAACCTGGGTCTTTCAGTCTCTCCTCAAAGGGAAAGTGCTCCAGCTCGGACCGTCTTGGCGGACATCTGCTAAACTTGCTTGAATCTATTAACATCTTCCTTGAGCTGGAAGGTGCATGGGGTCTCATAAGCTTTGAGAAGAGGGAGATAATCACTTCCCTGGATAGCCTGGCTCTACTCCTGTTCATATGTGTTGAATTTCATTAGGTTTCTGTTGGCCTAATCCTCCAGATCATCCAAGACCCTGTGGATGGCAGCCCTGCCCTTGAGCATGTCAGCTTCTACCCCCACTGTGATGTCTGCTGACTTGACCAGCATGTGCTCCTCATCTCCAGGTCACTGAACTGATAAAGAGGACAGGTCCCAGGATAGACTCCTGTGGTACTCCACTTGTCACCAGTCTCGAGGTACAGAGTGACCCATTAACCACTACTCTCTAAGTCTGATCATTCAACCAGTTTGTTACTCATCTCGTTGTCCAGCCATCCAAATAACATCCCAACCTAAATACAAGAGGAGGCATGTCAAAACTCTTGCTAGAGTCAAAGTAAAATATGTCCATAGGTAGCCCTCATTCAAACATCTACTCATTTTATCATAGATTTATGGCAATTGTGGCCATGTCTGATGTAATAAAAACAATCCTATGGACACCATTGCATTTTAACAATAGTTTTGATGACCTAGAAAAAGATGGATTAAGAAGACAATGGAATCCAGGATGAATTTGTAGAGATCAGAAAGATGATAGAAAGCAGCCGTGGTCACGTGCTCTCCTTAAACAAACTCTCTTACAGTTCTTGTAGCAGAAAGCCTTCCCAGGGAGAGAAAGGATGAAAGGAGAAGAGGAAAATGAGAAAACCGACTGACTGGGGCATGGTGAAGGTACAAGTGAGAAAAGGAAAATGGTGCAAGCATCACAGAATTAAAAATATGTTGGTAGGGAACCAGAGGGGCAACCTGAGCAGAGCACCCGCAAGAGCATTCTGCTCCCTGGAGGTACCCTATGAGCCAGTGGACATCACTCCTTGGTGTTCTGCCCACAGGTGAGAGGATGAGGGAAAGAAAATGGGTCTCACCCTCCATAGAGTCTCCACCACCAAGTTCCCTCTTCCAGCCAGTGTGTATGCCCAAGGCTGGGGAAAGTTGGTGAGGACGTCCGATGTGTGCTTGGGGCCCTGATGAGGAGAGACTTCACATCCAGAGACAAGATACGGGGCAAAGGAGGCATTGGTCCATAATGGCCCAGTGTTCAGTAGGGCAGTTAAACTTTCTAAAACTAAAAAACTAAAACCTACAACTTTTGAAAATCAGATTTGTTAAGATTTCATATTTAATATATTTTTCTTTTTAAAAATAAAAGCATTAAAATTCAGACTCATGAAAATTTATGCTAAGCCTAGACCTACTAAAATTGCTACAACCAGTTAAAGAAATAACAAAGTATATTGCACCAGAGATTCATCTCCAGATATTAAGAAGTTAAGGAGTGCTACCTTTTTCCATGGTGACATAGCTGACACCAAGAAAGTGCTGCTTTTTATGACAGCTCAAACTTCATAAATATGTCACATTACCCCGTGTTGTAGTTTTTACAAAAGACTGAATACAAATATTTACATATTTTCCAAAGGCCAGTACTTCCTGCTTTTGCTGTGTAAGTCAGCATTTCTTTTAGTTTCTATTTATTATCAGATGCAGCGGGAATATTTTCCTCCTGTGAATTAATCCACTGAAATCTGAGAAAATGATTCAGAAATGAATTAGCAGACATGCTGTTCTCCTCTTCCAATTTATAAACAAAAGCCAGATAGGAGAATACGAGATAACTAAAATTTAAAGAACGCACGGCCAGTTTTTTGAGTATCTAAAAATGTGAGACTTTGAAAAGTGTCTACCAAGACCAGGCTTCTAATTCTGATTTAGTTCAGATACATTTGTGTTATTGAGAATGAAGTTCCTCGCTGCTGATTGGTTTTGAAAATCCCACTGATTACCTATTTGCTCTGTTAGACACCAACACATCAGATTTTCAATCCACCATCTCTCTAATTAAGTTAGCAACTAGTTAAATTGAAACACAATGTAAAAAATCCAAAAATTAAGACAGATAAAATATCTTGTAAATGATATAATTCATTCAATGAATGTGTAGGTATCACGCACACTTCTCAGTGCATCCTTCTCAGTAGGAAATAAGGAGAATCAAGTTTTGCGTAAAAACCATATCTGTCTGCACATCACCACATTTAAGTCATCAAACCAGTCATTGAGAAAGATTCCTTAGGACATAAAATGTGAACAAAATAAAAAATCACAGTTTAACTGAAGATTTCCTGCTTATGATTTAATTAAGGAATATAACCAGTGATTTAATTCACTTTGATTTAAATCAATCTATGTTGCTTTGGGTTCCCTATTTATCTATTTCACATTTATAAAATGGGCAATATTAGGATGAATTTCTTCCATTAGCCAGTGTGCCTCATTAGGAAGAGTGATGCCTCTTACAGCTGAAGTGGATTTTGCTCTTCTCCACGGTCCTTTGCTTATTCTTCCTGCAACAGTCAGCCAGAATCACAAGGGGTTTTTGTGATGTGGACATTTGTCCACTAGATGCTGCACTAAGCCCACCTACTTATTTCTTACTGCCACCCTGCCTTCGAGAGAGCCCTGTGCTTCTCTGAGGAATTCCTCCAGGTATCCAAGCTACCTTGGCAAGACATGGGCTGCACGAGCCTATGGAGACAAGGTGCCTCCATTCAATATCCAAGCTTGCTTTCGCCTTTGGCATTGGACTGGGTGATGGCAAAAAACCTTTGCTGTGACTTGCCAAAGTCATACATAGGTTAGTGATTATGAGTTAAACTCCCATATACACCTGTATACTCAGAAATACTCTGTCATACTGAATGAGGCTTAATGTCTTTCTCTCCAGTTTTTTTTTCCCTCTTGACAGAGTGAATGCACCTGTCCTGTGTTCTGGACCATACTCTAGTAACATAGGTGTGAAATAAAGAGGAATTACAAACTTTTTTATCTGTTCCTGGGGTTCAGGACTGCCGCAGCGAAGCCCAGCTCCAGCAGAGCAGCTGACGCTGTGGCTCGCTTGCAGAGGGGAGAGCCTACGCTCTGCAGGAACAGGAAACTTCAGATATGTTTCTTTCCTCAGAATTTTCTATTGCCCAGCTCAAACAGCAAAAGACAGCTTGTTGTGACTTTCTACCACCTAACTGTGACTTTCTATCATGTAATTCTTTCCAGTTCAAAAACTCAGCCAGCCCAAACAGCTATTGCAGGAGGGAAGATGACACGGGGGTGGAAGAGATGGCAAAGTAACACCAAGGTCCTCTCACCAAAGCCACCCATGTTATGGACAAAACTACAGATCTCGGCAGCTTTTCAGTGTGTCCGGGGTCAGGGAGCCACAGAGGTGGTGTTGACAATTTGGTTTTACACTCAGTTGCTTAAAATCTACTGTGGGTTTAACCTCACCCAAGTGTCTTTTAAGCTATTTCCTCAGAAGGTGATGTATTCATTCAAACAAATACTTCCAAAGTGACATAGAACTAACAGTTCTTTCCCCAAACGTTTACTCTGTATAACTTTCTTGTTCATAAAATTGCCGTAGGAGCCCATGCACTCCTGCACCTCCCATGTTGCTTTCTCAATCCCTTGAAGAAGACGCAAGTTCCCTCCTCAGCTACATTTCAGCCCATGTGTCCTTATTGGGACAGACCAAGCTATCATTAGAAGCTTAAATTTCATTAACTTTCACTATACCGTTTGAATATCTCTTACGCGTGTGCTCCAGTGATGGAACTTAAAATCTTGGTAATACTAAAAAAATGAATCTTATTCTCCTTTAGCTTAAATGATGTCTGTCAAGAACAAATACCGTGATTTCTATTTATCACACTACAATTGTGCTCTACAACTTCCTTCAGTCAGTCCTAAAATGGAACTGTTTTGCTAAATGTTATGCAAAAACGTTGTAGTTTTCTAATAAAACAATACACCAGTGCCCGAACTCCAGCATTCCCCTTCCGAAACATGTTATCCTTTATTTTGGAGCTAGTTATTTCATTCAACTTCACAACCAAGCTATGGATAGGGAATGGGCTGACTTCCTAAACTGAGCTTGCCTTCTTAATGGAGAATGGGAGCAAAGGTGGTGAAGGTGTTTGACTGTAGTCTACCTTGACACAGGATCAAGATAATATTCACAGACTGAAAGATGGCCACTGCTCTTGTGAGGGCCAAGATCTCCTGCCCATCACTGAGTTTCTCATATGACATTTAGCTTCTCATCTGGGAAAGAAAAATGAAAGCCAGAACATGACCTGAGAAACCTCTGAATGCTGCTCCTTCCCCAGCCACTTGTCCCCTGCATCTGAGTGGGGATACGATCAACACCAGCTGCTTTTCTACTATCAAATAACTTAATTCCTCTGCTCATTTGCTTGTCCCAGGCTGTGATTTTATAAGGTTCTACGTATGTTCTGACATGGCATTTTTGGGGAAAAAACCAATTCGTTTTCCTTGAGCTGAAATTTGGGTTTTAGCTAGGGAGATCTCAGACCAGGCTCCCAACATTATATCCGCAGGATGTGTCCTCAAGCTCATCCCAGGTGCCAGAGCACACCACAGACAGACTCAGCTTTCTGTCAAGTATCAGACTGCTGGACTGCAACAATGCATGCTCTGGTATTTTGTACTGCAAAACCTATATAAAAAGGTGAACTTATTCTAGGTCCAAAAGGAAGATACATCAGGTCCAGAAGATATTTGGGTGTGCAGTGTGGGTATGACATACGTGCTTTTGTGGAGTCAGACACTAAGTATCACCAAGCCTGAGAACCAAGGATCCTATCTGGGAAAGTTTTCTTTATGAGGCAGGCATAGTCAGCACAGTTAATTTCATGCTATCCAAGGTCTTCCCTACCAAAATAATGGTACCTATACACTGTCACGGCTGAGGCAGACAGCAATGAGAAAACTTGTCCTGGTCCCGCTATATGCAGTGGTCAAATTGGCACTAACTGCCCCAGGAGTAGACAGGTAATTCTCCTTCAACCATTTTTAGCAGGGCTGGCCTTAAATTATCCCTAAAATGAGCTCCAAATTCTAACTATATTGTTGTTTTTATTGCATTATATATTCTGAACCTACAGCTTCAAGTACATTTAACTATATGGAAAATTTTTTAGAAGAATATACAGGAAACATTAGACAAAAGTTTTGATTTCAAACTGAGTTAGTCACACAATAGAAAGCAAAAGAATTGACATTCTCTTTTCAAAGTTTGCAGGAAAACTGCCCACAACCTTTCTGAAATGTCTTCTACTTTTGACTTTTCAGGCCAGATTAATTTGCCAAGACAAACTTTTATGTTTAACACCAGAAGGAATGATTAGACGACTCAGACTGAGCTCTGTAACACAAGACATTAATTTTCCTCCATTTACCTTGTACTGAGCCCAGTAATTTGAGCTAAACTACATCATTTCAGCCCATGAAAAACTAAATTATTAAGTGCCATAGGCAGGGAATAGAAAAGAACAAGGTGTTACCTTGGGCTTCAACAATAACAGGGAATTGATTAGGTGAGAAATGATCCATGCTCCAAGCTATAACAAAACCTGACAAAACTCCCAAGGTTTTTTCTAATCTGACTTGTGGAAAATTCACCCCGTCCCCAAGTCTCATGATAAACTTAATCCTCACCAGCTGGCTAAGATGTACCAGCAAGGAATTTAAAGCAGAGGATTCTCAATACCCCTCCCAAAGCACTGGCCTGCTCAGTCTGGCATGTCTTCTCCAGTTGCGTCTGTCGTGGTTTAACCCCAGCCAGCAGCTCAGCACCACGCAGCCGCTCACTCACTTCCCCCCCACCCAGTGGGATG
>JAVKLA010000026.1:20426062-20471553 GCA_034782735.1 Sagittarius serpentarius
CCCACCTTTCCTGTGCCCCTCCAGCCTTCTTGCTGGCTGGGCAGGAGAAGCTGAAAAGTCCTTGACTTGGTCTAAACCCAACTTATCAACAACTGAAACCATCAGGGTGTTATCAACATTCTTCTCCTACCAAACCCAAAACACAGCGCTGTACCAGCTACTAGGAAGACAACTAACTCTATCCTGGCCGAAACCAGGACACCATCCAACATTGATGTTTTAAGGGAAGTGAAAAAATATTCATTTCTGAGTGTACATAGTCAACTTGGATCACGGAGTAAAATAATCGTTCCTAAACTTTGTGATCAACTGTATATTCTTAAAATATGAGGTTTAAGCACCAAACAGGTACTGTCTTGAATCAAAGAACCACATAAACTACCCTTCTGGTTCTGGCAATAGCTATTAATGAATATTTGGCAAAGATTTTGCAAACGATATATATATGATCTTCTTTTTTGGTAAACTATCCTAGTTCTCGACAATTAATATTTTCTTGAATTAGATACAGTATTCACACCATAGTGTTTAACAACCATTGACAGATTTATCCTCCATAAAGGCATAATATTTATAATTATACATTTATGCAGTATAATTATGCACAGAAAGCGCAGATTCTTAGTTTAAAATCTGGTACTTAATGTTTTCATAAGGTACACACTAAATTTTGTAATGTGATAAAAAAAAGACCCGATCCCTTTCCATCTTTTCTACACCATTCAGTATTATATGTATCCATGTGTATTACACCTATCCCTATATAGGTGAAGATTTAATTATAGCTATTGACTACAAGTCATTAAGACAATGATGAGAATCATTATCTTCATATCGACCGGAAAGCATTAGGAGCGTGTTGAAAGCAATGCTAATCTTAGTGTCCTCTGGCTACAGCCCATAAAATGGGTAAATGGGACGTGTGTTTTCATTGACAGCAAGGTCAGAGAAAGCGAGGCAGCCAGACCCCTGCAAGCGCAGGCCACAGGTTGTCTCCCAGAATCCAGATTTAAGGCAGATCTTTAAAGAAGGTTACCTAATCTCGTTTTAAGAACTGGTAAGGTGCTCTAATGTCTACCCTCACCGCTAAGTGGTACTGTCTTATTTGATTTCAGTTTTCAGCTCTTTGGTTAATTTTAAATCTTTCCCAGTGAGCTGGAAAACCCTTCATATTTTCTCTTGATGTGGGAATCCAAGCCCAGTAATCAAATCACCTCCACCCTTTCAGTGAGTGGAACAGATTGAGGTCCTTTAGCCTGTTTGGGGAAGGTTTTTTCATCTTCCTTTTCATGCTCTCCACTGCTTCCACATCTGTCTTAAAAAAGGGACTTAGACAAAACTCTAGCAAGTATCTTATTAGTGCTCCATAAAATGTTAGACCACATTTCTATTTCTTGCTAATTTTTTTATTCACCCAAGGGTCACACCACTTTTTCTAGTTACAGTACTGCACTCAGAACAGCATTTTGGAAAAATTGCTTACAGTGTTACTTGAGTCTTTCTTTGAGTCTCATATTCATTCATCTAAACTAGGATTTTAACTTGTTGCAGTTCCCAGCATGTAAAATGGACATCCATCTAAACACATTTTGCTTCTCACTGCTCCTAATTTCAACAGTCACAGACACTGTATTGCTGACTTTAGCTTCCTTTAACAACAGTAGTTTTGTATCTTCTACACATTTTTTGTCTTTTATTCCACATTTTCTGTATCAATTCTGTTACACTGTCACTTTGCATTCCCCTTTAGTCTGTTTTGTCTGTTTGGTTGGTTGTTTTGTTTTGTTTTTTTCATTAAGGAAACTTTTTTCACTGTGTTTTCTGAGAGATGACTTTGAAGACATTCAACACTTCCAAGTTATGCTAAAACTTTGCATTTCAAGGATATTACCTTTTCACAGACATGCCAGAAGTTATTTTAATCTTTGAAAAATAATGTGTAAAAATAATTATTGGCTGATGTTACATTCTGTTTGTATAAATATAGCCAGACCGTGATTATTGCTACCAAGGCAACCACTAATTTTTGGTTCAGCAATTAACCATTTGTCTGTCACAAAAACATTCCTTGTTGAGCTACTGGGAAGCTAAGTAAACATATTTGGAAGCTGTGGGGGCCATCACTTTCCACAATATAGCCAGAAATGATGCAGCTAGAATTCATACACGGGCATCCAGGCATTGTGCTGGACTGAAATGCCATGTAACAATGCCTCCTAATTTCCACAAAACACTAATGCCAAATTCTGCAGTTTATTCTGATTTCTGGGGAAGTACTAGCTGATTGCAATGTCGTTCCAAAATACAGGAAAATCAAGAAGGAAAAAAACAAAGATCTAAAAATATTAAAACCACTAGCCATGGTAGAGAATCCAGTATATTTTCCCACACAATGTTTGTGATTGTGAAAAAAGCAATGCCATCAGTATCTATTCTGTTAGCGGTTTTGGACTTGCTATGCTGGAGCTGTAGAGGAGCTATGCCTGGCGTGTGGTGCTGGCAGAAAGCTGCCATTGTCCCTTCATAATCAAGGTGTCAGAAGCACAGAGGGTCCCTTTGTCTGCTCAATTCTGCAGGAGGAGACACTGACACCATTTTTACAGCCTATTCATTGGTTTAAGGACAGGCAATAGATAATGGGAAAAGCCAGTGTACCCCAAGAAAAGAAAAGAAACAGATTGCCACCAGGAAAATGAAGATACTTAAGAATCAGAAAGGTTAACATTTAAATTAAAATAGAGAAATGGGACAAAAGAAGTTACAAAAGCGGTCTTGCAGCCAGAATTTACTAGAAACCCCTCAACAAATAAAATCTAAACAAGCAAAAAGAGTCAAGGACACCTTTGACACCAAAGTCCCAAAGGCAGAGGTTTGTGGCTCGGAAGTGGATGTTTGTTCTACTTTCTTTTAGTTTGACATAGCAGCAGCAAAGATGGATGATTTGAAGCCTATAAATCTTGCCCCCAGCTGCAAGTTGTGCTTCCGGGGAAGTCAGTGGCAATGCTCCTGTGGGTCAGCTCCTTCACTGAAATTTTGACAATACTTGATGAAAGGGGCAAAAGGCAACTTGCTTCAAACAGGGATTTCTGAACAAACATGGAGAACACGAGGTTTTGGAGTCAAATTCAGAAGTCAATTCTTCAGTCTCAGAACGATTCTCAATATTGGTTTGCACTCCACAATTTCCATAGCACTTGCTGCGCTGAGACTATGCCACAGCTGAAAATGCCACTCAGTTCAGCAGGTATTCCCAACCAAAGGACACCCAGCCCCTCCGTGTGTTCACTTTTTAGCAGTTTTCACAGAACTTATACCTTTGTAGGGCTGCAAACATGATCTCTGCTGTATATTCCACTGCATCCTATGCTCTGACATTAAATAACTGCTTAAAGAGGGACCTACATTTTGTTTAGTTACAAACTAAATCCTTTCAAATGTGCCGACTGAGCTACAGACTTAGATGGATTTGACCCCAGAAGGAAAATGTATAGGGCAAATTGACTTTCTAAGTGACAAAGGGAACTCACTAATTTTATTTAATCTGATGACAGTAGCAACTCACTCATGCTCATCTGGGTTATCATATTAAACAGTACTTTAACTAAATCGCTGCTGAAATGCATGAAATGTCTGTCAACAGAGAACACAGATCTCACTGCTGGAATGGCAAACCACTAAAGCTGATTTCTGGGCTCGCTAAGGCCTTCTTGAGATACAGCAATGTCTCAATATAGCCTATGAGCTAAGTGAAAATCGAAAATTCTTACCATGACTAATTTAGAGCCTATAAAGCACTTACTAACACTGATTGCTATAATTATAATGCCAAAAACATCAATAACTTGGAAAGAATTATAAAACAATTTGGATACTAGCTGCCAAGCTCTAAAATAAAAAACTCGTGTAGCTTATAACCTGTAAATTCACAAAGTACTCTCTCTGAATTTCCCTCTATATGAGCACACATGTTGAAAACCCAGCACTCAGCCTGGTTCCTGCAAAAGGTTTTTTTCCTGAACAAAAGCTATCTGTATATTTTTCAGGCCCGAATTTATAGAGAGCCCTTTGCTTGTGCAGCTTTAATTTATTTCTCAAGATTCTCCACCATTTCTAACAAGCTTTGTCCAAAATCTACAATATCCCTTCCATTCATAAGTTTTAGTACTTCCTACCTTTTTAGGCACATTTTTGCTTGCTAAATTCTGTATAGGAAAGGGTCAGTTTTGGAGCTCTTCCAGAGATCCCCAACAGGTAATAAGTGACAGTAGACAGAAAAATTAAGCATCATAGACAGTATTACCAAGAGGACAAATGGTCTGAGTTACGCTTTCTCCCTCCTTGCGTAATCTACTGCCTATAACCACTGCATTCCTCCCTCACAAACCTTTCTTCTCGGAGAGTGCTGTCCTTTACCCTGCTCTCCCATCTATTCCTCTTCCACTCCTCCTTCCATCTGCTCTGGTAAACCCATTAAATCTGCATTAAGAGCTGTGAAAAGAAGAATGTTTGACAAACTGACTTGACTGCTGCTGACTCTGGTATCATCTGCTGTCACTTGCCTCCATTGTTGTCAGCATTAAAGGTCAAACAAAAGAGTAAGCGTAGCTCATGAGGGGCAGTGGTTCTGGGAAAGCACGTTGGCATCTTCCACCATCTACAGCAGCTTGTTTGTTATAATGGCTTTAAAACGTACAAAGGCTTTCGTTTCCCATGCCACTCAAATTGCAAAACTGGACTCAGCCTTTCACAGAGTTTGGGTGAATTTTTCTGCATTATCACTTCTCATGTACCGACACACAGGTAGAAGTTCTCCAAAGCTTTAATTACAAATGAGTTTTAAAACCCAAATGGCCGGTCCCCAGGAGAAGGAAAGATGCATAAGCAGACACTGAGGTACCAGGCACCGGTACTTAAACACAGAAACAGACTTGTCACTTTTACAAGATCTGCCAAGAAAGGAAAATTCTTGCAATTCAGAACTTGAGTCCATTAATCAAAATGGCAAATAAAGGCCCACATTTTAAACCTGGCTATCTGAACATAGGTAAATAACATTAGTTTGTCTGCTGAGGTGAGTGACAAAAGATATGTACTAAGTGTATTCATATTAAAAGACTTAGTCATGTAATCTTATGCACAAACATTTGAAAAGTAGTCTGTATTTTATCATTATCCCTGTGTGCTCACGCAGACAATGAATGGAGACAGAAGGCTTAATATCATACAACCAAATTTCCAGATGACACAATCTAGTCAAGGACTACCTTTTCTATATCTTTCCACTTCTTGGACCTCAATACTGTAAAAAAATCAATATACACGATGACAGGAATTTTGCATTTAAGACCTCAATGACACTGGTTTTGCAGTGGGCAAAGTTTACAAATAGCAAATGTTTGTCTTCCCATTTCTGATTCTTATTTTACATTTAAGTTATAAACCTTCCCCTCGATTTTCTATGAAAGCAGCAGTAAAACATATTTTTCCATTTTTCTGACATTTCCAGAGTGTGCTGTTTCTTAGATCATTATTCTGGCTATCTTTTTCGATACAGTCTTCTCTTTTGCAATGCTTGCCAATTTTTTTCCTTCTTTTTTTTTTTTTTAAATCTAGTTCCTGTCAGTCTATTACAAACTTTCTCAGAAGTTGCATTTGGCACAGGAATTTTTTTTTTACGATAATCTTAAACTTTCATATCTTTCCCATCTGTTTTATATGACAGTAATGAGAGTCTTAAAATGGGACTCTATTTCTGCAGTGTTCCAAAAATGCGTTCTGTACTGTATATTGTTTAGTAATACTCTTTGCATAGTGCCATTAATCTCTAAGGGCCAGATGCTGATAGTGGATTTTAGTGCCCTCAGCTTCCATTAGAGTCAGAAAGAGGCGAGGATACTTCTCTTTTCGCAGGAAGTGATCAGTGTTTGGCAGAAGCAGACGTTAATTGGCCCATGGGGAGAAACATAAATGCACGGATATGTGTAAGTGAGCTTGTTTGTTTTCAAGACTAACCACAGATTAACCTCATGGTTTGTCTGAAGTAAATAGCAGTTGTTCTTTTTTGCTGAACTTTTACAGTCCTTTACTCAGAAGCTGCAGTAAAAACCCCAAAGCTTATCTCATTTCAGTTTCCTTCAGTGAAAGCTGTTTTTTCAGTAATAAAAATGTATTCACTGAGAGAATGAAAATGAGAATATGTATCTCTCAACTTGAAAGTGTGAATGGTAAAAAGAGCACAAAGCAACATTACCAAATTTTCAGTGTCTAAGCTATAATCTAGACATTTATCAACTTGACTAGTTTCTGTTAGGGCAAATGCAGAATATCTGTGAACATTCCTAACCTATTTTTTCTCATAACAAGGAAACTTAAAGTCCATATGCTCCAGAGCCAGGAACCACCCCTAGATGCTGGTAACCTGAATAACACAGAAAAAGAACAGATTCCATTGATGTGCCACTGTATTTCGTAGTAATTACAAACGAAGCCACCCATTAGTAAATATAGAAACACAGACTTGGTGTACTCTTTCTAAACAAAATGAACCTTTTTAACTGAACTTTCTTTAGTAAGGTAGGAGTTTGGCTAAAAGAGTTACTGCAAGAGGAGGTACATCTTTGTGAGTTTCAGATATTTTATCTCCTTCTTTGCTGGTCCATCCACAATGTTTCTGGCAATCCATTACTTGCACTATCATACTTTTAATGACGCAGAATCAAGTGGAGATCAAATTGTACAACTCAGTTTTATAAGATATTACCTCTGAACAGTACAAGAGGTTTTAAAGGCCAATAGAGATGAGAGACAGGACTGGGGGTACTGAAGTACTGGGCAACTCCATCTTCCAAGCTACTCCGTGCCTCTAGGCGTGACATGGGAACATTTGTGTGGACTTTTCAGTTATTCAAAGTCAAAAAATGAATGTTAGTGATTCCTTCCTTGCATGGTGATGAGGTAACACTCACCTCTAGAAAAAGAGTGAAACGAATCCATTTCCAGAAATACCGAGAGCCAACAAGAGATAGGATTATTTCTACCAGAGATAGTAGATTATTCACTATTTTGTGGGATTACTGGCATGATCTCTATCATCCCTACTATATCGTAGTCCCCCTTGTACAGCATCAGCAAAATCCCAACAAATTCTTTTGTAAAACCTTGCTGGAAGCAATGAGAAAACAGGTATGTCCTTGAAAGAAATTTTTGCACTGGGCAGCTTCTGTGACTGATGATTATTTAAGAAAAAGAGCCCAGTTTGGCTCCAAAGATATATGCTGAATAGTTCAACATTTATATTCACAGAGTTGCATTCCTACTTACAGACTGAGAATACTGTATATGGCAATTGCTAATAGTAAAATTAACCTTATTTAAAATGAGATCTTTAAAATATTGGTGTATACTCTAAGTCATGTCGGATACACTTACATTAGCAAATTTAACTGCACTACCAAATTTTGCTGGGTGCTAGAAGTGAGTTGACTTAACTGTTAACGTTATGAAAATTTCTAGCAAGGTTTTGACCCATGTCAATGAACATTGGCCCGGACAATCTCTGGGCATGGTTCAGTAGATAGCATGGGCCGAGCCCCGTTCCCAATAGGCAGTTTAGATGCATCCTCACCACTCTGGAGAACACTAGAGCTTAACGGTGTGGCTGTAAGCTCTTCCACGCCTTTATGGCTCTGGGCAGAACAACCACCTCAGGCTGCTTCTTTACTTATGTCTACCCTCAGCTCCTCTAAAATCAATGAAGAGAGAGAGAGACACCTCCAGAGGGCAATTTCTCCACCTAACTTGGGTACCTCTTTGAAATGTAAGTATCCTTCTGAGATGCCCTTTCTTGTCTCTCTGTATCTCTGCTGACTACAGAAAGATTTAGACATTTATCATTTAGACAGCTAACATGAAGACAAATCTGGACACTCTTCTCTGTAGATCTGTGGTCTAACAGAAGCAATTGGGACAGGCTCAGAAGAGAAACGGTCTTGATGTTATTGTTGTTCATATTACATCTGTTTTATAACTAATATTTCTTATTTCTTCCACATCACCTCCTGACTCCAGATGAAGTTGAGGCTCCATTGTGCCATGCAGTGTGAGAAATCACAGGATAGGGACTTAAAGTCTAAACAGAACTACAGATAGAAAAGTGAAGTCTCAGTCTCAGGCTACACATTAGCCAGTGTTGGCTGAGAGCTAGACACACAAACACAAGGAACAGCCAGGAGAAAAAGGCTCTTTCAAACTTCAAGATGTTTGATGCTCACTGAAACATTCACTGCAAACTGGTGCTTACCTTCTGCCACCCCAGAAAGGGTTTTGTGCTGAGGTTAATTAAACTAGTCCTTGTAGACAGGGAAAAATACAGCTCATTTTTGCCTTTTCCACTATGTTTTTCTTTCATCAGAACTTCCTCTCCTCCACCTCCTGCTCCCTCCAGTAAGAACAGGACTGGACACCTGGAGAAGTGGATTGGGGTTCACCCAGGCAGAAAGCAGGACAAGAGACAACAGGACATCTCTGTGAAACTGGCCTGTGCCACTCCATTTCTGTACCCGGTGTTGATCGTGCTAGAACAGAGTAATGTGGGTTTACTAATTCACCAAGATCCATTGCCTCTCTGGACATAAGAGAGTTTGCAGACAGAGCTGGCTGGCAGAAGTCTGCAGGGAGGAAATCGAGGAATGGCCAAACCCAGAGGTGATCCTGCTCCTCTATTAGCTCAGAGTTCGTTTTTTTTGTTAATAAAGACAAAGCCCTTGAAAGGGGAGACCTAGGCATTCGCTAAATGGAAGCTGTATTCTTAGAGTGAGCATTGGCACTGCTAGCCACGTGTCAGGTCAGGGGCTGTCCTGCAGAGATGAAGCGAGACAGGGCAGTTGGAAAAAGGAGCCAGTTGAAAAAAGCAGTGTGCAACAACTGCGTAGCTTTTAAAGGGACTAAACTTCTTCTACATTATAGTGGTCCTGAAAGAAATCTGAAATAAAGCATATTTTTTTTATGTTGAACTCTTGCAATGTATGAAAATAATAGAGATTATGTCAAAGTGGGAAATACTGGATACAGATGCAAACGGAATATAGCTTAGGTCTCCATGCGGCTCGTGGATGAAGTCTGATCAGTTCGTGTTTCATATTCTGATCCAGCTGCTCACTGAAAATAGCAGTATTTTGGGTTTTGCTATTCCACATCACCAGCTTTCCCGTGCTAGAGATGGAGCAGCAGCTGCTGAAAAGTTCAGCGCCTTGAATTCATTGGCCACTAGATGGCAACTGCTTAACTTTCCGATAGCCCTGCAGGAAACCGGTAAAGCGTCAACCCAGCAGCTTCGCCAGACAGACTGCTCAGGTACAGTTTCATAATACTCTTTCTTTGCAGCTACCTAAAGAGTAGCTGCTAATTAGTTCAACTCATTACAATAGTTGCACAAGACACACATGTTAAAATGGAATATGCAGTTTAAAGGCAGAAAGGTAGGAAAACACTCATTAGACAAGTAGGGCCATGGCTTCTTTAAAGGTCATCTAGTCCAACCCCCTTGCAATGAGCGGGGACATCTTCAACTAGATCAGGTTGCTCAGAGCCCCGTCCAGCCTGAATTTGAATGTTTCCAGGGATGGGGCATTGACCACCTCTCTGGGCAACCTGTGCCAGGGTTTCACCACCCTCTTTGTAAAAAATTTCTTCCTTATATCCAGTCTGAATATACCCTCTTTTAGTTTAAAACCATTATGACTTGTCCTATCACTACAGGCTCCACTAAAAAGTCTGTCCCCATCTTTCTTGTAAGTCCTCGTTAAGTATTGAAAGGCTGCAATAAAGGTCCCTTCCAACCCAAATTATTCTATGATTCTATGGTTCTGTGATTCTAAACTTCTCAGCCTTAGATCTTAGCACTGGGCTAGGGGCTGTAATCAATAACCACCAGCAGTCTCTTATTTTGTTTCCTTTAATTTGTTTTGTAGAGGTAATAAATACGGAGCAGTTATTCAGTTTCTCATGATACAAAGACCAGCATCTCACAATAAAATTGACAGCCTCAAAACAAAATGTTTCGATTCTCAATGATTTCCATTTTGCTTGAAATTATTCACTGAATCTAAGTGGGATTTGTGGGCAGGTCACATTCAGAACCTTTCTGAAATTTATTTCAGTAAAAAAAATGTTCTTTATAGAAGTGGATACATCCATACAGCCCATGCAATACTCATAAAAAAGAAAAACATTGCCTAGTTGGAAAGGCACATCCTGACTGACACCCCCTCTCATATGCTCCCTCTCTCTCTGAAAAATATTTGCTAGACAACAGAACCTGCTTCTACTCTTTGTCACACTAGTATTATCTGAAATAACTCTGCTGGTGCTATTTGACTCAAACTGATATAAATTGTATTGGAATCAAGTACAGTATTTTCAGACAAATAATACTACTCAAAATGATCTATAAACTTTCTTTTCTGTGGAGTTTTAACTCACAAGCAAGAACTGGAGGAGATACCTGTATTTTTTTACTTATGAATCGACAGTTTTTCAGGTTTATTTTTTTCTTGTAAAAAATATCATGTCTAGCATTTGCCTTTCTGATATGGTTTGTATGCTGAAAAGCTTTCTCAGAATTAGATTTTGTACCAAAGTTGGTGACATATTTCTAAAAGATGTAAAGCCCACACTAGATAATTTACTTTTGATAATGGCCTCAATTATTTACGGGCAATCTGTCCTCAAAAGGTCTGCTAGGGCAAGAAGCAGCAAACTCCTTTAGCTACTCTCTGAGATTTCTTTCTTGATGTAAAAGAACACTCTTACCCGCCCGTTGAACGAGGAAAATGTATTTCTTCTTTACATACCCTTTTTTCATGGGACAGGCAAAAACTGTGAAGACTCGTCTCTTCCCACAGGCCAGTCTGAACTACCTGCCTGTTCCTGTCTCTGTGTCTCGCTGCCAGTCAGCCAGGCCACCCACGACTGACTTTGATCCCTCTCCACTTCACTCTGTGACCTTCACGTCACTGCGGTCTTTTATCCGTCTCCTTAGAGGGTGTGGGTAGGTGACTCGGGAGCCTCTTCAAGAGCAGTGAGAAAGCTACGGTGGTGGAGAGTCCACCCTGCCATATGTAAGAAGATATTTTTGACTGTATACTTGTTAATTAGTGATCTCTCTGAGAGATTAGTTACAGTTTTCCTGTGTTACATGACAACTTAGCCATTCAATGCTATTGAGATTGATGGCAATCGTGCAACTATATTTTTCAGGTTTTAATGTCTCAGTTCTGCTGTGCGACTCCTCTTCCTATGCCCTGCAGTATTTTCTGTTTGCAAAAAAGAAGATAGTTTTTACAACACCGGTATTAGGAGCCTAAATGTTTGCTAGATGTATTGTTCCTCCTTGAACTGTATTTAAACTGGTTTCTTAAGAACTGTTTTTCTTATAATGGAATTAAAAGCACTTATCAAAGAAGCAGCTGTGGCAATGATGGTGTTTCAACTCCCAGGTAGAAGGATCTCTCCTGTGAGGACAAGAAGCTTAGCTAAATTTATGGTTAGGGTTACTGTCGTGGTTTGAGCCCAGCCAGTAACAAAGCACCACTCCGGAGCAGTGGGGAGGAGAATCAGGGAGGGGACAAAGAAGGTAGAACCTCGGGGGTTGAGATAAGGACAGTTCACTGGGACAGCACAAGGAGAGAAATTGCAATAGTAACAATAGTACAAATAAACGAAAATACAAAACGAGTGATACACAAGACAATTACCACCCAGAACCTAATGCTCCACCACCAAAGAAAAAGAGACCCTGCCACGCTACCTCCCTCGATACACATATTGAGCATGACGTCACATGGTATGGAATACCCCCTTGGCTATTTCGGGTCAGCTGTCCTGGCTGTGCCCCCCTCCCAGTTTTCCTGTGAAAATTAACTCCATCCTGGCTGAACCAAGGACAGTTACACAAAGTGACTGCCTGCTACAGCAGAGCATTGAGCTCACTGGACTTTCATCAGCAAAGGCCAGGCAAATTGTCACCCTTGAGAAGAACACCAATTAGAAGTGGCGGCATGCAGTTTTGTCTGTCCTGAGTTTCCACACTGGATGAGCTCATCCATGAAGTACAAGTGGCTGGTGGACACCTTTTGATTCTAGGGAGGGATGTGCATAGTGATTTTGTAATGATCACATGCAGATGTATTTATTCTGTATACTTAGAAGTAGCATAGACCTCTTCGATGGAAAGAAATAAAAATCAAACCACCTGCTCAACCAAAAAACCCTACCTAAACAAAACAAGCAAAAAATGGGACAAACCATAAATCATAGGACTGGAGGAAAGAGCACCAAACCTCAGAGTGCTTTCAAAAGCAACCAAAATTTTGCAAAGCCATATCAACACCACAAACAGCTCATGGCTGAGACAAGCAACCTGCCTTAAGCAATAGTGACTGGAAAACGTGAAAAGAGCAACCAAGTCTCCCAGTGTCATTGAAATAGGAATTCCTGAGGTTTGATGAATAAAAAAGCACTGGTGGCTGAAGTAACTGACAGTGCAAGTTCATTTACATAATTTTGAACTATGAGTTGGTACACTCTTGGATGGATTTTCAAAAGTTTCCTAATTTGGACCGACATTTCTTGCACCTCCAATAGCATTTACATGACTAATAACTTGGCCAAAGTGACAAGTTTTCTGCCGGTGAGTCATAGAACGAACACAGTTGAAAAGGGAAGATAAACAGCCAAATTGAGGCAACTTTGGAAACATAAGCTTCTTTCACCAAATAGACGTAAGATGGTGTATCATGTACAAGTCGTTCAGTAATAAAAAAGGACCATGTGTTTTGTTTACACTGGCTTCATCTGTGATTATCCAGTTTAGTATAACCCAACTAGCACTACCACAATCTGGTTTTTTTTCCCCAGGTTGTCTTTAGACTTTTAGCAAAACTTTCAAAAACACTAAGTTAAGAACTCAGGACCAATTTTCAAGAATTAAGGTCATGTCTAAATGGCAGGCTGGACTTCAGACATGGTAGCCTGGAAACTAAAAGCAAGCTGACAGCGTGAAGCTCTGTGTAGGTTAATTTGCCCTGCCAGGAGAGGCAGGCAGGGTCTGGATCCCCCCGACTTGGCTGTTTCTGGGATTGTTGGTTATTTATTTTTCTTCCTTTCATCTCCACCTCCCTAGCTGTGAATGTCAAAGAAACGACACAAAATAGAGAATTTATGGAGACCATCAGGAACTCTGCCAAGTGGGAAACAAGTAGTGAAAATCAAGTCTACGTACCCTATATGCTACTGAAGGATTGCTACCAAGGAATACTGTATTGCAGTTGCACACCCTGGTAAGTAACTTGACAGCCACTTCCAGGAACCCTGCTGTTGTGTTTCTGTATCTCACATTTGTATGCAGAGATAAACGAGAGTTTTAGGTCAAATTTTAGGTCAAGCTTTGTCCCAAGAAAATCTAAAGAAATCCAGAAAACCTAAAAGATTTTGGTTTAAAAGACTGCAGAATAAAGGTGGTTGGCTTTTGTTTTGAAAAGTATGCATTTTAGTTGCCAAACTAAAATGTAAAACAACACTAAAGAGGTTTGATATGTTTCAGTTCACATGAATGATTTTATTCCTCTTAAATCATCATTTACTTTGTTTTCATTGGCCAGCAAAATTGAAAAGTCAGTTATTCACACTGTTCTACTGAAAACCTGGGATCTCAAATGGAACAAAAGAAAGAGGGTGGGTAATAAGCAGTCAATACATTGAAATAAGACCTTCTAAAAGCCCTGACAAATTTACTAAATAAGCCACCACCTGAGTTTTCATTTCAATCACTGCATTATTCATTGTGTTTGTTTTCAGTATATCAATCTTATGTTACATAATGTTTTATTTGAATATTTTCTGAAATATTTCTCTTTCCTTTGGTGACATTTCCAAAATAAATGAAGATTAAAGGGGGAAAGAAGAATATTCTCTGCTTCTGCAATACATACCCAGCAAGTTTACTTCTATGAAAATTAAATAAATGTTGAAAGGAAGTCAGTTAACAGCTAAGGAATAAAGGGCCAGGAGAAATAAACAGCAGTGGTTTATAAAGAAGGAATTATTCCATAGTGGTCTGCTATTGCCAAGGCATCACATTCAGTCATTTGTTCCCTGGAAATGGGTCAGCAGTAAAAGACACTGATTTCAGCAAGATCACTTACAGTTGCTGAGGCCAGTGCCTTCCGCATTTGGAACAATCATCAAGCTTTTAACAATATACAGGTGATTTTAGTATAAAAAGAAAAATGCACTGCAGATTTAGTAAGTATTTATCCTGCATTAATGGGAACCCAGGCCAATTTTGCAAAAATGATACCCAAAGACTTGATTTCTTACTTATAGAATCACAGAACGGTTTGGGTCAGAGGGGACCTTCAACGATCATCTAGTCTAACCCTTCAGCTACTAGCTAGTCCAACTACTTCAGCTAGTTACCTAGCTAGTCCTGTCTTTCACCTTCATTCCCCACTCCCAATGTTTTTTTCCTCTTTTTCACCTAGATGAAACACTTTGTGTCATATGAAAGAGTTTTGAGCTTAACATCTTCAGTGGCAATGAGCTCACCCCACTAATGCTGAGCTCCAGACTCTGGCCTCCGGCAGAATATCACATCAATTTCAAGCTCTGGAGGTTAATTTTTAATGTCCTCCTTAGGGCTGGCCTTAAAAAAAGTAAGAACCTCCTCTGAGCAGAGCTTCAAAGAGGACACTGAGCACCAAGACAGGAGTTTATGGCCTCACAGGAGGCACAAGTGGTGAAAGGTCCCCCTCGCTTCAGTGAGCTTTCCCACTGCTCCCATCATGCGCGGCGAGAAAAGAAGAGGAACAATGAGGGAAGACAGGAAGGAAGTGATCCAAGAAGAAAAAAAATGTGAACAGAAATATTAGATAGTACCTTGGGCTGCCTCAGAGAAAGTAGGAAACCAAGTTTCGACACCTAACTCTGTGACTTGGGGGTCATCTCTTAGGGGGAGAGACACCACAATAAATGCACAGTGTGGCAGTGCATACAAAGGAGCATCACTCCAGCTCATGGTGTGGGGTCCCCCACTGCTGCCCATTGATAAACCGCTGCTGGTTTATGCTGCTGAAATAAGCTGCATAGGGCTTTTCTGTGCAGCCTCTGGTGGGAGCACATGGCCTTTTTAAAGGAGTGGCAATTTCCAGTTTCTTGTAGAACCAGGATGCTGATATAGGGGGTTTATGAGGAGGCACTGTTTTGCTCCTTGCTACATTTATTACCTCTACTATGTGCTTTTTCAGTGTCCTTCCCATTTATTCCTCTCTTCTGCTCTCATTTTCCGTCTTCCAAAACTCCCTTATCCACTTCTTTGTACTTCCAGCACTTTAACTGCACTGGCATATTGACAGGATCTCCTGTAGCTGGGCTCTCTCCAGCACATTCCTATTGCCTAGTTTTGGTATTTCCATAATGAAACTTTTTTTTTTTTTCCCCAGTGGACTAAAACCACGTTTTCATGTAGCCCTGTCATCTCAGAGTTAGGCTGAGGATAGCTCTAATGTTGGAGTTTACTAAACTCTTACGGAGTTTCATGTCAATTTACCTTGCAACATGAGCACTAAGGTGTATAATATAAATAAGCCATTTCAGTTCATACCTAATGCAAAGATGATGAGCAACGTGCCAGGTCTTGGAAGAAGGTTAGTGAAGTAAACCTGGGTTCAGTCTTACTAAGTCCCTTTGTTCATTTTACCTGGAAGTGGCATTTAAGGCGCATAAATAAAATTAATCTTTGGGAGCTGCTATAAATATTCATAGTCAAAGATATAATAAGAAGAGGCCTGAAGGAACTAGAAATAAAATTACAGTCAGCTTGGAAAAAGGAAAAAATGCACCCAACAGAGGGAAAACTCTGAAACTTTGGCTTAATTTTTAATAAGCAATTTAATGAGCTTGTGATAATGAAATAAACTAGATCAGAGTATTTCATGTGCAACAATGATGTTCAAATTTACTAATTTTGCATATTTTAGCCTAAATAACCATCAGAAGCACTAAAGGGCAACTAAATGTCCTTCCAGCTATTTGCAGACAATCCCTTAAGAAGCCTTTGCTAAAGCACACTTTCATTTTAATCTGATTAAAAAAATCAAAACGCAGATGAAAGGAAAAACAGATTTCGTTAAGTTTTCTCCAGCCTGTTTGTTAATTACCAAGTGTTTCAGCTGTAGTCTGATCGTTCCCAGCCTGCTGTACCATACCTCCTCCTCCCACTCACTCCTGCAGAATAGCTCTTGTTCCGCACCTCTTGGCACCAGCATCATTTCAATGGCAGACTGATCCCCCCCTCTGCTGCACACCCCCACTTTCAATTCATATCTCTTGCCATTGCACGCATATACAGTATGTCTATAAACCACAATGCAGCGCTATACACAGATTAATGCTGCGCTCCACCTAGGCAAATAAATATTGTTTCTCAGCAAGTGCATTTCTCTTTGCTGCATATATAAACCACTCTACTTTCACCGCAGACCACGGCATCTGTCCATAAGCTGATGCTGCAAAATGAAGCAGAAGGAGAAACACTGGACTGAGGTAGTGGTAACCTTATTGACATCTGGATTTCCTCACTCACAGAAAAAGGAAATATACCTGTCACAATAGTTAAAATTTGCATAAGAAGATTTTTTTTTGGTGTGTAAATTCCTCATTTGTACTTGGAAATAGAGAATCTAGACCACAAGCCAGTGGAGTAACCTACAAGGAGATAATTTATGTACATCTATGACAAAGTATCTCCCAATACTCTAATAGGAACAAAAGATTATCTCCTCTAACAGATTTAGGGCCCTTTGCTCTAATTTTTATATTGCTGCCATTAAAGTGAATAGTCTGCATGTGAGCCCACGTGTTCATCACTAAATTAGCTTCAAAATTCTACAGTATTCAAATAAATGTCAAAGATTTGATCTTATGTATATCAAAGCCACTCTTCTCATGTATCAAGCAGCTCTGATAGGACTAGGAATATGACGCCATGTGAACGCCTCACTCCTTGGTGCACAGACTCTGCAAAAGGACTTTCCCACTTTGGCAAAATTCTGTATGGCATTTTTTTGCAAGTTAGAATTCCACTTCTGTGTTATAATTCCATGTTCTCAGAGAGTATTTCTAGTTTCTGTTTCAATTCCAGGTCTGCTATAAATTTAAAATACAGGTTAGTGTATTCGACACAGTTTAAGAAATATGACATAGCAATATAAAATTTTGCAACTCATAGCAACATATCCATTTACTGCTTTTACGAACCACACAGGGAGCAAATCTCAATACATTAAACCAAGAGAACTCAAATTGAATGTTGGTCAAAATTTTCCTGCTGATTCTCTGTGAACTCTGAACATTCAATTGTTTCCTAATTTGTTCCTACCATTTTTTTTTATGATTGCTATTACAGCACATGCAATTTATTAGCATGCACAATGAATAGTAAGGAAGGCTGTTTTACATAAAACCTTTGGCAATAGATTGAAGACATTTCCATGCCTCTTTTTATCAAAACTGATGTCTTTGTTGGCACTCAGAAAATGTGTGTTGCAGTAGCCGCTGCCTTAGGGTACTGCAATACTGGATCTATCTATCAGCCACAGCTCCTGACCTGGGCAGTGAGGAAACCTCAGCTGCTTTTGAAGAACTTACACAACTTGTGGCAGCTCAACCTCAGTCAGGGCTACAACCCTGTAGCCACATACCCTGAGCTGCTTTCTCAAAAGCCCTCTCTATTTTCAGCAGGGTAAGAATTTACATTTTTTACTCTGTTATAGTTAGAGTGGGACTCTCTCCTCCCACTTAGTCCATTACCATGTAGTTAATTCTGTGGAAACACAGAGTTACACGGTGGCAGCCCTTTTAGACACCCCCAGTTCAAAGGTGATCAAAATCACCGTACCTTAGTGTCTTCAAGTTGTGTGTCACAGTATCACGATCAGAGCTCCAGGACATATGGAAATGACTTTCTGTACTTTAAAGCACTGTGTGTTTTCTAGTGCTTTTGGCTCTCGCAGAGCTAATGCTACTTTTATTGAAAAAAATGAAGGTTTCTAAGAGAGGATTGTGTTTCTGGCATGTTTCTAAAATGGGAATGAGCTGCATGTCTCATACCCACAGAAGGGATCGAATTTCCCCAGTGAACTTTTATGCCACGTTTTACACTGTTTCTGAAATTACTACGCAGAATTGCTACTAGTGACATTTTAAAAAACTAATGTGACTTTAATTGTACTAGGAGTTTCACACAGAGCAGAGTTTCCCAACCATTGCTGCCATGGCGTCCTTTGTAACTAAAGCCATAGCTTTAATTATATATGGTATCGTTGTTCAATACTTTTCCTTCTGCATTTTTTTCAGAAAAAGTGCATTAATACTTTTTTTCCTCCGTTGCAGTGGGATAATTCAGGAAGATAATGATTTATTAGCTTCTTCTTGGAAGGTATTTTTCACAACTGAATCATAATTCTATTTTTCTAAATTTCTTTATTTCACTTGTTTAAATCTGGAAAAAAATATATTCTTTTAAAAAAACCCTGATGCACATGCACTGCTTACGGGAAAGGGTATTTAAGTGAGGCAATGTTTAAGCACCCATTCTTTAGGGAAAATCATAACTGGCATACCTTAATTCAGTTTATGCCCATCAGACTTTTGTACAGAACAAAGAAAACACCCAAGAAACATAAATAAGCAACGCCCATAGAAATAGCATACACATGTTCTGTGAATATCTTGCTTTTCTTTCTGAACCATGTAGTTTCTTTGCCACACCGTTAATTTTTACACAACTCCAAAACCAAAGATGCCTAAAGTGACTTTCTTTCGTATCACCTTGTAAAATATATATGCTGTGTTATGATATCTCCACACCACCATGAGACTTCTATTTGCTTTTGCACAGAGTATTTGTCATTTAGCTTTGCCCTCTGTTAACCAACAGTAGGAGCAGGAGCCAGTGCTACATGGTTAAATTTTGAATGAACTAATTGGGAATTTACCCTGGGATAAAGGTAATTCAGTTCAAACACTTGCATATTCAATTCTTGGTACAGCCAGGCTATACTTGCTTGAATTTTTAATTTAATATGCAATTCTTGTGCACAGCTCTGCGAGAATACCATATGTGAATAGTTACCACAGCCTTCACCGAAAGCATATACTAACCATAGCAACATGGGCATCAGATGTTGCATAAGCAACCTGACAAGGGCTGTATTTTTAAATTTGCACACACATCATTTTCAAAGCCAAATGCCTGCATATTTGGTGCTCCTGAAAAAAACTGAAATAAGTGTTTTAAAACCACAGTTAGCAGCTGGGTTTGGACAGTTTTGGACAAAAAGTTCGAGCCTGAGCTCCTAAAATTAAATGTCTCAATTTGAATTCAAGTAACTAAGTAAGTGGCCTAGTTATAAGTGTCAAGCACTGAATGCACCTCTTCTGTTTACTCCAAAGGGTGAGACTCCCTGCAAACCCATAAGGATGTATATTGGACACCCCTATAGCTCACCTTGAAGCACCCAGGCATGGACACTGGGTCTTCCCTTTCAAAACTGCATTTTTATTTGTCTCTGAATATACCTGTGGTACCAGAACTGAATGCAAGCAAGCAGTGTCCATCAACGACGCTCTCCTAGGCAAAGGCAGGAGGATTCCTCACTGTCCCAGGGCACCTCTTTTGGTTGTTCAGTTGTATGAATGCTGCGGCACTTCGGATTGAATCTGGCACTGGGAATTTCCTGTGTTTTGGTGTAACTGTGAGATGCTCCTGGTGCTCAGATCGCAGCTTGCTGCTTCACTTGTCTCTGGCACCGTTCTTGTGTAAGCAGACATGACAGTTTCTCACAATGCACATCAGTGCACCAGGAGGTGCTGGGGAGGTAAACTCTGTGATGGCTTGCCCTAGGGCACAGTTCCTCCCCGAAAGGGCTGTACAGCTCTGCGTGCCTTTTCCCGCTTCTGCTACCCTATTCCTACACAGGGAGAGGAAAGAGTCAAATTCAGTCTCTCTTCCTCTGCTCAGCACTTTGTCCAAGCCAAAAGCCTCTGCCCTCCAGCCAGCTGTGGGAGCCATTCTGGTATTTTTATAAGCTAATTGAGCTTAGAATTGAACTAGTGTGGCACATCTCTCCTAACCAAAAGGCTCAGCTGTTTAGAGATACTCAGCTGCGAGTAATGCCTTCAGCGTTCACAAAGGATGAAACGCTGGGCTCCCCATCCTCTTAATGTGCCACGGTGAGTGCTCTCAAGTTGGCCAGGTCCAGACCTTGAGGGAGTAACTCCAAAAAAGCATAATGCTGTAAAAGACGGCATTTCTCTAGAAAGTCTTCCACTTTTGATTGCCAGCAAGAGCTGTGTTTTGACCTGGAAACCCACTTCTCACAGGAGGCTGCCTAGAGCTAGCAAAGGGATCAACATGGTGCAGGCTGGAAAATTAACCAAGCAAGATCTGAAAATTCAGAGAAGCTGAATCAATGCATGTCTGCTGCAGAAAACAAGAGAGAGGCTAGAGGGAGTCCACGCTCCACTGCTTAGGAAATGGAGCGAGACTCGGCTGGCTTTGAAACAATCGCTGTTGTCCTAGAAGGTACATGGACATAACAAAGTGTGACCATAGGGAAGACCGTGCCGACACTTCAGCAGGCCACCGTCTGTTAACACAGATGACGAAGGAAGGTCTCTTCAGATTTAGACATGCCTTTCTAAAAGAGCTGGAGTTTGGAAAAAAGACCTTCAGTGAATCCAAGCACAGAGCAGAACTAGAAGAGGGGTAAACAGGGTCAAAAGTAGCAGGGGAAGCAATGGATATGAGTTGTCCTTTCTGAGGATTTAGTCTGGCATTATAACCCTAGCAGTAGTTTCTGCATTGCCATTAAAGATTACCACCGCCTGCCTTAACCATAATGACCTGTCTTATGTTTTATATTGCTACCCATCAAGTCCTACCAGAGCTCCTGTCACATAACACTGATAACAGTTTTAATATTTGCGATGGATCTTACGGAATGGTTGGCGCATCTCCATTTCAGTGAAAGAAATGTGCTCGGCGCTTGCTTTCACATTTGGGTATTTTACATTTTATTTTCCTACTTTTTGCTGTTGGCTAAAACGGAGAATCAGTGTCATGCTGCTCTTCTAGTGGAGGGTTTCTTGCAAAGAGAAAGACTCTGGAGGATTACCTAATGCTGATCAGACTCTGGGTTTTCTTTCTTGCCCCTGTTATGCTGTCCATAACTGGATCATATAACCAAGTACCCTCTATGCACAGCTCATATGCACTGTGGTCCACTGTTTGCAATCTGCGTTGTCGAAAGAAGTGCAGTTGTCACGGTGGTTTATCTATCAGTACCTCCTCTTTGATACACCTGAAGACTACTTTATTGATTGTTTTGAAAATCAGGACAGAAGTTTTAAACTGGCATCAGAAACTAACTGAGAAGAGTATTTTGCATTTCTTACTAATCTAGGTGTTAAAGAAAGTGGTTATAAAATCTTATTGTCCAGAACACCTCCCTTTAGGGGGAGCTGGGAAGCATAGGATACCTTCCCATTAGTTCTAGCAGATCAAACAAGTAATATTTTCTACTGGAATAAATTTCCTAGTGCTATGTTACCTGGAAAAGTCTTTTAGCATGATGTCTAGTTTACGCCTTAGGTGGACACTGTTTTTGTTACTGGAGGATTTAAGCAACTGTGCAACAAATGATAATCAACTTGGTTTTTAAACACGAGACATGATGGGGTTTGTTGGCAATAGGTACAAGGTTGTAAATACAATTGTTGAAAGATGTCAGCTATTTGGGGTTTTTTCTTTCTTTTTTTTCCTGAAAAAGAACCACTCACAACTGGGCTTGTTCATAATAGGCTGACTGGGGCCAGCTCCAGACACAGACCATCTCAGCAGCTGTGAAGGACAGCAGAGTGCCAAGAGACAGCAAAATAACCATGTCTCCACTACTTATTTTGACAATGCCAAAGCTCTAGAAGGCCAGGCTGGCAAATACTGCTGCTGTAAAATGAAAGAGTATTTGGGCCATCCGTGGCTGCCGCTTAACCTGGCTAACAGAGAGCAGGAGCAGAAACTCCAGATCTTGTAGATTTTTTCCCTCCCTGTCTCAGTCCTGCTGGCCTCTCTGGGGCAGGAGGACAAGATTTCAGCTTCTCATCCTTAAGGCAAGAAGAGATAAAGTTCAATTTTGCCTATGATGCTGAGATGCTTTTAGTGGCACTTACAGCAATCAGACATGAGAGATGGCTAGTTTGCATTTTTGTTCTATCAGAGGACATGTTTACACAGACAAGGGCAGGCAGACCTGACCTCCCTCTGATATGCCTGGTCCAAGCCAGGTCTGGTCCAGGAGCTCTGCAGCTGTAAGTGGCTGCAGCATCCTGCTTCTTGGCAAACACAGCCACCTAACAGTGGGAGGGGAGCTGATCCACAACCACCTACCCAGCAGCATGCAGTGCTGCTCGTGTCTGGCCCCATCACCCATGGAACTGGGACCTCAAAATCTGCTGCATGAATATGAGTTTTAACACAGGGGAATATATAACTTGGCTAGTCTGATTCTAGCAAGTCCCAGTCAGCAGTGAAAAAAACATATTTTCCTTGGAAAACTTTCTGTCTTGCACCTCTTGGTTATATTGCTCAATTTATCCACTGTTTTTGGCCACATTGTTAACTTTGAAACTTTTGGAACAGAGTACTCCTTTTTCTTGCACCTCTGCACTGCATGTAGCTTATTGGGATCCTCGGAATCCACTGTGTCACAGTGGAAGCCAAAGAATAGCTTAGTTGATTAATGTGACTACTATGGGCTATTTCTTGTGAGCTATTCTGTGTGATTATTTGCAAAGCCCTGTTTACTGCTTGATATACTTGACCTAAATTCTGCAGCACTCCAGTGCAAGAGACAGAAGATTGTGTTGGCTTCAGATAAATTAAGGAAGTGCGTTCTCTTTCATTAAATATAAACAATACAGGCAGTAAAGTACATCTGTCTTATTTAATTTAATATTAAGTTTGTTTTGGATTACTAGTCTTTAAAAATTTTATATTTCCAGAGGGTACAGATTTTTTTCAATTAAAAATGCATAAGATAATTATAGGACTTGTCTGGGAGATGCTACAGGCACCAACAATTAGGCAGGAAACTGGGGTTTCAGCACTTAGAAATTCATTGGTTACATAAGCTTGAGTTTCAGGTAATTTCATTAGCTGGGCATTAAAATGATTAATGGTGGAACAAACAGCCATGTGGGAGACTGATAGGACAGAGTAAAGAGGTCAGGTGACAGGAAAAAAGACTGGTATGGAGACTTACACAAGGAGAAGCTGCAGTTCAAACTGTCATGTGGTCCTTCAAATCCATCACCTCGTGAGCAGGCAGAGATGGAGTACAGGAGGTGGATCTGAACTCTCAATAGAGTGGCATTTTTTCTATGACTTTTGTGGCCAGGGCATATTTCCACCTATTACTCTGCTGAGTGACTCAGCCCTCAGCTGAGGTTAACTGGATGGATGACTCCTCTGAGCTACTGTTTCAAAGGCTTTTGTTTCATGTAGGTGAGGCTCCTAGCAGCCTTCACTTGTTCCTTGTATGGCAGACATCCTTTGCAGTAAACTGGACCAGAATGGGGTCAGAGGAGGGGTCCCTTGGACTACGTGTTATGAGCTTGGAGGTACCAGGGAAGACATCCCAGGGCCTGGTGGAGCCAAGTGTCAATAGGAGCTCAGTTCCCCCAGGTTGAGGTAGTCAATTCAGGAAGAAATTTCTTTCTGCAGATATTTGTGTTAGCCAGGGATGCACTAGCTACCTTCAACTGCTAGCAGCCATTTACTATCTTCCAAACCAGAGAAGTGAAGACAAACATTTGTTGTCCCCCAAATTTTAGAAGTGACATGAAAACATACGAGCCAAGAAGGCTTGCAGAAAGACAGAAAAGCCGACGTCACCTAATATTACATGTCCCGTCATATTGTTCCTCATCACTGATGACACATGTGAAATCAATAACTAACAATAGGCTTCAAGTACCAAATATTAATTGAATCAGGCAGGTTTTTGGAAATCCAAGCCATGTCAGAAGTACCCAGTAGTTGTTGTATATTCATGAAAACCAAAGCACAGGACCTGGCAAAATTTATCATGCCACACACACTCAGACCTAACATTCACTAAAATATTTGTGAATCGTTTGCACTATTTTACATACTGTCTGAATAAACAGGTTCCTCTAATTCTTCTTGAATTGGTTGATTGGTATAGAAATGAGTGACTACCAACCAAATGGAAAAATAAATGACTGAGATCAACCTTTAGATCACACACATTAGAAACTTATTCACAGTTTTAGAAAATGGTATAACATCTGCAACTTCAGACATAGACAATATTCAGTGCTGGAATGTAGCTAAAAGAAGACCCACGCCACTCACAATCAGTAAAGTGGAGGTATTCATGTTTTTAAGACCACTCCCTAATGCTCTGTCTTCAAGTCAATAAGAATTCTTCACATAAACATGTTCATCTTTGTTTAAATTCACATTAATCTGTTGGACATGCAGGTGCGCGATCCACGCCAGCAGCTGGAAAACTAAGAGCGTTCCCTTCAGATTTGTTATGATATTGACTCCAGAGTGTGTGGTTCTTATGGAAGTGCCAAAAAACCTTTGCATGCAGAAGAAATGATCCAGGAACCAAAAGGATTCAGTGTGAACGCTATTGAAATTCTTTATCAATAAAGCACCCTATATATGTTAGAGCTGAGAGGGATTTGAATGCTTTTATTTGGATTTGTCCTCAAATGGCAGTCATGCCCTAAGTGTCGTTACTGGAGAGCAGATATTTCCATTTGAATCTTTTCTTCTGTGTATAGTGTACAGAATTCACAAGGAAATCTATAATACCCCCCCACCCTTTCATACTTCATATCTTTCAGCAAGATATAAAACATTGAAGTGCATGAATACTGCACTGACTATAAAATATAAATTTTTTTAAACATAAGACCAAAGTCTAGGAACAAATAAATCTCTTAGGCTCTGTCTGACATGGACAGGCTTGATACAAGTTCATCACATAACATTGACTGTTTTGGTGGATTTTATCACACGCATCATTTTCTTGTCATTCATAACGTTCCCCTGGACAGGAATTGTTTTGATGCTGATGAGGATGATATAGCATTCAACCATTTTTAGGTTACTTTGAAACTTTGATTCTCTCACGTTCCCATGATAGGAAAAATAACTTTTTCTGTAGAACTGTAAATGCTGTTGCTTAATTATATTTTTTTTCTCTTTAGGAACTTCTCTGTAAGAAGAAAAGAAGTAGGTAGAATAGAAAAGGTAGAGTTTCTATGTAAATGCAAAGTCTAAATATCTAAGTAATAGATATTTTTCCTTGCGAAGGACACTATCATTTTATCTTTATGGCTTAAACACCTTTTTAGTCAGTCTTGTCTTTGTATCTTTGAAATCTATTCCACTTACTGTCCAACATAGATCAGAGCACTGCAGTAGTCCATCTGTTCTGAGACTGCTCTTCCACAGGGGTAAGACCTGCTGTTATGATTTTGAGGCTTCAGACACAGAAATAAGCCCTCCTTCCTTCTCTAAATATAACACTGTTTTTCTGTAATCACTTTGTTATTCTGTGTGTCAAAGATAAGAACCATGAGCCGAATTTTGGTCATTCTGCTGCCAACTAGCACTTAAAATTTCATAGATGGCCTATGCCATGCTAATCGTGAGCTTAGCATGGATGTTAGACGCGGAGAGGTAATGTGCAAAAGTTGCCAAATCTCATTCTGAGTGCTAAAACAGTCAGGCTGTGACAGATGAATGCAGATTCAAAAGCAATCAAACTGGGTGAGTCTTGGGAAAAGGGAAATGGGGATGCTCACTAGATGAAAACCCAAATAATGCCATCTGAAACCAGTCTGAAGGGCTGATGCAAGGTGATTGCCTTCATTTCTTTTTTCATTTCCAGAAAAAAAAAAAAAGCCATAAATTCTCCAGATAATGGTAGAACTTGTGGACTATAAGAATACAGATTTCACATATTTGGAATGCCCAAACAAAGCACTAAATCTAACTTTGTTAATCTTGCCTTCCTGATTATTCCTCTAATGAAAACTGGGGATAGCCTTGTTACTGTAGAACATGCTTGCAGCCCAGCTGTGAGCAATATGTCTGTCCACCGCTGCAACACAGCGTGGCAAGTACTAAAACAGCAGAGTGATAATTTAATAGGGAAGACCAAAGTGAAGATTTCAAGGATCATTCATGCAATTCTTAATCATATCAAAAGCATCTGTAAAATAGACTCACAAGTGATTCCTTCAGAAGCGATGATCAATTACTAATTGTGGTCTCTCTAACCAGGTCCATGTTTTCAACAAAGAGCCTTAAACAATTGCTGCAGGATGACATAATGGAATAGTGCTCAGACTGATCACTAAAAAAAAGTCTGGATGATTAAAAAACATTACAGATAAGTTCAGTACTCTCATTTCCCAAATAGCCAATGTCCAAATGCAAAAGACCTAATGTTAACTTGAGGAAAGAAAATATTTGAGACAACAGTACTGCAAGGATGGCTTTCACAAGATCCTGGCAATTGTAAAGGACCTATCATCCATGGAAAAATTAGAAACTTTTAAAAATAATTTGGAATTAAACTGAAGCTATGGAAACTTTCCCTGTGAGTTATTAGCAATTTAATAACCTACTGTTTTATCACCATGCCCTAAAAGTGGAGCATGGCTTCAATAAAATCCTAGTTCAGTACAACTAATGAAAGTGTGTTCAGTCATATTGTGTATCTTCCATAACTGGAAATCTTATTTCACCTAATATACAGCATGCCTAGACTTAGTGATGAGCAACTTATGAATAATGAATTTCATCTTATAGAAAGAATTCATCTTTGAGAACTTCCTATTAAAATACCTATATTGTTACTAAATCCTCTGTTGTGTCTTCAGCAATGAACAAGACCAAAGAAAGTAAAATAAATTGTGCTGGAGACAGCTTATGGGTAATGATGTCCATAAGAACGTTTTTCTCATCTTCTCTGTGTAAAAGGCAGAGATCAGCTGATACTCTTGAGGTGTGCAGGTTTGCATCCCTTTCCAATCTCCTGATGTCTGTTATTCAAATTTGGGGATGAAAGACACAGCTATTGTTCAGAGAAGGCAGTGTTTCAAAAAGGAGACTTGCCGTATGATGACGGCACAAGACAGAACTAAAATTGAAGCTGATTCTAAACAACTGGACATTGTATCATCCTTATATTACTGGGTAATGCCACAAAGCGTGGGATGCTGGAGACAGCGAGGTCATCAAGTTGGATGAGCCAAAAACTTCACACCTCATGCACCTTGGCCTCCATTGTGAAATATGGACTTACAAAACAGAACAACAGCAACATTCTCAACTAAATGGTATTTCTAGTTTTATACCACTTTTATGATCTTATTACCGGATAACTAGAAAAGTATTTTCTAATTATGTAAATCCTATAGCACAGTTTGGATATGCTTTACTTGTTTGTTCATCTTTGGCAGGATATATAATCTATAATGTAGATTAAAGTCTTTAAGAGTTTAAAAGAAGCTAATAAGCTCCCTGTATGTTTTTTTTATTCTAGTTTTAAAGGCTGCATAAAATAAAATTTAGAGGAAGAAGAGAGAGATTTTTACAAGCAAAGAGAAGAGTGTTTTACAATCATATTATTGCAAATCTTGAAATTTGGCTGCTGCCTTCCCTGCTGTTTTATTTACATTGGTATTAGATGTTATTTTGGCCAAAGTGAAGATATCAATATAAGAGAAGTATCTGTGAAAGAGAAAAAAGACCAGGGCATAAATTAAAATTTTCAGTGCAACCCCACCTCTTGCTTCACTGATGACTAGAAAAATCAATGCATTTTTGGTTTTGCTGATCCATTGCTGAGTCACAGTCCTAAAATAAAAATCATTTCCTTCTTGTTTGTTCTAGAAATTTCAAAATTGCCTCTTAGCCACAAAGCAGAAATGATACAGTCACCTCAGCCATTCAAGAGATCCTCAGAGTGATTGCAATAATCAGGCAAAGTTTATAATGAAGTACAGCTGTAACGAACACTCACACAGTTGCACTGCAGAATTTTCCATTGGGACACAGTATTCTCCCTTACCGTAAGTTTTGCAGGAGCCAAGCGACACCAGTGTTGGTCATGTTCTCCTCCTTGCCTACAGTTCTCCACTTTACTAATCCTCACAGATCATGCTGTCTAAAGATGTACGGAGCCGCAGACAGGATGCGAGCCCAAAGCTCAGGAGATGAGTGGCTCTACCGTTGACTCCACAAAACTTACCAGGTTTGTGCCTTTGCTCTTCCCTTAACTTTTGTGGCCTAAACGAATCATTGCTTCCACATGTGTGTATACACCAAACCTCATGCTAGCAGGCCTTTATATCCTGCTATACATTAGAAAGATTCATTATGCTGTGGTTCTAGGATTATCTATATCTCTGTCCTCTTTTCTAGTATCTCTGAGTATGCTCACCTCAGGTGTTGGCCTTTTAAACTCTAACTTGAGGTTAATAACCTCTGTATCAGCTTATTTCACTCCCCTGATCCAACTGGTTTATCTCATTTTACTTTTTCCCCTTCAGAAGTTTGAAACCAATGGAATTTATAGTTGCCAGACTCCTTTGTGTATCTGTGTGTGTGTATGTATCCATACGTAAATATTTACAATGTGTAATGATAATAAAAATACTTTTATTTATAATAGTAGCTTATATGTATTCGTTTACATTTTTAGCTGGATGAATAAGCTTTAAAAGGAAAAAAGGAAGATTTTTCAGTGAGTTGACACAAACGTCTCTCTTACTGAGTTTCCTGCCTTTCTGTAAGATCACCATGTGTCACCCACGGTGGGGTGTGTGGGTGCTCATAAACAGTCTGTGTAAAAGGAACACCCAAAACCTCAGCGGGTGTTTGCCTGACAGTGATCGTGCGAAGGAGGACGACAACCACCAGCTGGATTAAAGAGTAACCAGGGAATTACAAAGCCTTTTGAAATGAAGGAGTCATCTTGAATTTTCAAAGCAGCATGACAATCAACAACAGTGGGGAGACACTTTGTCCTGGGGACAGGGCAGCAGACAAACAGGATTTGACACTGCCAGAAGTTGTCCCATAGACATCACGACCTCCATCTGAGGCCCAACAGACCATCCTCCTTGCTGGACACCGTGAAGAGCCCGCACCCAACTAATGGGCTCACACTGCAGGGGCAACAAGTACCCACGCCTGGGGTGTGTGGGTGTCAGTGTGTGTGCAGCTCTCTCATCGGCAGGTAGACTAGCAGATTGTCAGGGAAGCACGGTTGGCTGTGAAGCTGGAGCACCCACGGCTTAACAGTAAGCAAGGAGGGGGAACAGATCTCCAGGAACAGGGAGGTGGTTGCTCTGTGTGGGGGTATGTGTGTGACTGTGAGTGAGCATGTGTGTATATACGTTTAGGACTTTATAGAAATAGTTGTAGAAAGGTTTGTAGAAATGTCTGGGTGTATATTAACATTTCCTAAGTCTCCAATATCATGGCTTATCCATACATTGCTGGTAGAGATCCTGAACATATAATTTACTGCTTGCCAGTTAATTAAAAACCATTAATAGATCAATACACCACTTCAATCCTGGTCTAATTTATTTTATGTGAATTGAGCAGTTACTCCTTGTGATAGTGGTGACCTAGACACGACTATTTTCTTTAGGCACCTACCAAGGCTACCCCTTGTGTTTGTCTGGTGGTATTTCCTTCACCAGAAAACAAACTTTTAAAATCCCACATCACTTCTTTCTCCTTCTTTGTTTGCTGAATCAACTATTTCTGAACATCTTAGTTTTGAAGGCTCCCTAGAGACCAAACAAACCCAACCAGCAGCCCCTGAGAACACTAGATTGCTCTGGAGGCATAGGTGAGAGCCATCTCAACCCATTCTTTTGGCATTTGTATCTGGACAACACCTTGTTGAGTAACCCAACATATTTATACTGTAAACACAATAACCAAAATAACCAGGCCAACATATGGTACTCATAAATTATTACAGGGAAGTCCTATATCTGTCACATGCTGTCAGTGAGCAAGTTCCAGGTAAAGGCAACTGTCCTGAGTTACTGGATTCTCACAGAGAAGGTATTTTGACTTATTTATTGAGCACACAGGTTAAAATCTTTTCTTTCAAAATGCAAAAGCAAACAACTGTTCGCATACCTCCCAGACCTTTTTAGCATGTGTCACTACCCACTTTCCTTCCTTCTTCCACCTTATGTGTCCGTGTCCTCTCAGGCTGACAGCCTTTAAACCAGGTATATGGTAGAGACGTTTGGTCCAAAGCCTAGTCCCAAATAAAATCCTCGAGGCCCTTATTGTGTGTATTTAGGGACTTCTGTACTGGCTGCTTTGATCTTCCAATGTGTTTGTAGTGCTCTGAATTGCTAACACAGACCCAGGACTGACTCTCAGTTTTGCAGTGATGCCCCCAAGCTCTCTAACAATTTAATGCTGCACAGTAGTTTCTGACACCTGTAATATTACATGGCTTTAGTAACATATGATGCTGTTGTTAAAACTCTGGCTCCTGGAAATGCCTCATTTTTGGAGGCATTTAGGCTTTCACCCAATAAAGGACAACTTTTCTAGAGCTTCTGATTAAAGGGAAAATCTTGAAAATGTGACATGAAAGCATCCTACCAAGTCTTAACTAGCATGCAAATGGAATAATCTGAAAGTCTAATGTTTCAAAAGTCTCTTGTTTTGATTCTGAGGGTAAATGTATGATTTTGATTGCTTGTGATCAGGACTGCAAACAAAGTACAGTGAAAACAACAATACATAAAGAACTCCCAATGGGCAAAGTAAACACATTTAATTATAGAAAACATTTATTGCTGTTTTTTCCACCTAGCTTTTAATAACCACAGGTGAAAAAAGCAGTAGGTACGTCTTTGTATCTACATTTTATTTTTCAGGCTGATTTGTTCGTTTTACTGAACTGCTGACAAAAAAGTGACAAGCGCTATCTCTTGCTGGGGCACTGGCTGAATGAGGAAAGATCCTCTCATAGCCCGAGGAACAAACTCACTGCCAAGTGCTCCTGGTGCACTGGCTGATAGACACAAAGACACACTGTTGTAAATCTTCACAAATAACAAATCAAAATATTGTGCTTCAGACGGAGAGCAGAATACAAAAGGCAAAATATTATCAGTGCCATGACTGGTGAGTATGACTCCTTTTGTGCAGAGACCAGGCTTACGTACAGCACAAGAACAGGCTCTGCAGAACCCCTTGACACGGTCTCCGCTCCCCAGAGCTGCTATTTCCCAGGGACCAGATTGAGGGATTTCATCACAAGCCTACACCATTGGCCACACAGACTGGTAGAAGCCAAGAGAGAGCCCCAAGAAGGGCAATAGTTTAGTGAGCCACGAGCTCCTTTCTTGCCCTTCCCATACTGAGGTGCAATGGGGTCACCCTGCGCTACTCCCATGGATCGCGTGCGTCAGACCTGGACACGAGCACCAAGAGAAGAGGAGGCTCCCTGCAAGGTTGCTGCCTTGTATACTGCACACCCACGCAAGGACCAAGGACAATCTGGCTCTGTTTGCTAGTTTGCAGCTTTGCTAATATTCCTCTGTCGTATCGACATCTTCTTAAGCCTGTGCCTATTAGTTTTTTGGCTTAATCATCTCTTCACCATTGTTTAATCTTCTTGAAGACTTGATCTCCAGAAATAAACAGCTTGCAATACAAAAATGTCTATCATGGCTTTATATTCATATATTCATACCCTTCTTGCCACATTTTATTAATGTGTTTATTTTAATAGATAAGATCCAGCTTATGAAACCAAATTATAACACACACTACCATGTTCAAAATTCAAATATTGATGTGTCCTGATCTTATCATGCAGAGGATTCATTTAATATCCTTAGTTAAACACTTTTTCTCATTTAAAGAAACAACTGGATTTGAGAAATACTGAAAACTCAAAATAATTTGAAGTAGTCAGTGAACTGTAATACGTATTAGTTTACAGTCAATCTGGCATTTATTCTCTGACTTCTCTTCCGCTTACCATCTTTCGTCTCAAAGTGGTAAACTTATTACCAGCAAATAACTTTTTTTACATTTTATTTCCACCGAAACATTAGTATTTCGCAATATCTTGTACTGCATTTTATACCCGTGTTGCAATGTAATATTAAAATGTAGCTGTAGTCTGAAACATAGCCTTGCTTTGGAGGATCCTAATTTTCCCATCTCTTAGTAATTTTCATCCTAGACTTTCACAGTTTAAAGCCAAAGAAAAAAAGTACTGTTTTCCCCTAACTGTCAGTTTTGAAGACTAAACCAGGAAATAGAAATTCACAATGAATTTCTTGAGCTTAAAGCTACAGAATTGCTTTAACTCTGCAATAAAAGGTCTACAACTGGATCTGTTAACTATCAAATGGTTAGTTATGAAGAAAATGATGAATCTGGCAGACTTTTATTGGCTGTGCAGCAGTAACAGCAAATCCAAGCTGCCACTGGGATCACACCTATGTAGCAACCATTTTGATCGCACTACTATAGTGTGGAATATATTGATCCTCATGATGCTGTGGGAGCGTGGTGGTGCATTTCTTCCCCCTCTCCAGGCTGATTTACGAACTCGGGAAGCCTCACTAGGCCTTAGCATAAGTGTGATGAGTCAGACAGTTAAGCGACCCTCGACCATGCCAGGAACTCTTATACAGCTAAGACAGGGAGTTATGCTGAGCGTCTCAAGGACTCCTGCTGCCCAGCGGAGGTGGGGGACAGGCGAAGAGGTAGCCCGTTCTCTCTCATAACAACCTACAGCCAGTTCTCTCTTATAACAACCTTGAGACATCCCAGCCCCGCAACAATCTCAGAGCATCCCGTATCTGCGTTTTAAGTTATTCTCAGACAGCCTCAGCGCCTTCCTTTTCTGCATGCGAAACGGTACCAGCGCAGCTGGGATTCCAGCAATTTGTTGATGACTAAAGTCAATCATCTCCTGAACCTAACAGCAGTACTAAGTGAGGCCCTTTGAGCTCTCCCGGACCACAGCGGGCTGTGATCAGCATCCCACTCTGCGTGGGATGCTTCTGAGAGCTCACAAACTTTCCTGTTTGTGAAGACTGGAGGTTTGCCGCTGAAAGCCAAGACCTGGGCTGATACTCTCCGCTCCTTAAGGCTCGACTCTTCACCCATTGAGAAAGATGCCGAAGCATTCAAAGTGAATCTTTTTGCTGACAAGGGGAATTTTTAACAGGCATACTTCTTTTTTTCCTCTTTTACTCTCTTATATGTATATCTCTTAGTGTCTTTATGCATGGGCGTGTACTAACCTGAATAGTTCATAGTAAATGTATTATAGCAAGTGTATGATAAGTTATTACTTTCAAATTTATACTTAAATTACTGTCCTGAATTTTATTCAATTGTGAATGAATTTTAGGCTGCTATTATACTCATAAACCCTCTAGATATAAACTGTTGACCAAGTCTGGGACTAGGATTTGATCCAGCCGCACCTAGACTCTGACAGGAGTTTAGAAAGCAAGGGGGTCTTCTCTGAACCTCGTGACTCAATGGGAGGGTCTCCCCTACTTTTCCACATTCCTGATCCCTGCACAAATCACAAGAAATTAATTCTAACTCGATTTTTCCTTGTAATATTTTTCTTTTTACCCTATTTTTGGTCTCTTTATACATAATTTTAGTCTGATTCTAACTTAATTTTCCTGTGTACTTTCATCCACTAAGTAATAGAGTGAACCTTGCCATCAAATTCTGTGAAGTTGCTCTTTTGTATCAATCTATATTAAATCATTTTTCTATTGCTAATACAATCAGAGGTGATACTTTATGCAATCCGAACCTCTCCTCCCCTCCGCCTTGACAGGGAGGCTGGGAGCTACTGATGTTTCTGTTTTACAGGTGGGAAAGACAAGTACCAAGAAGCCAAGTAACTTGGCCAAGGCCAAACCACAAGCAGGTAGCACCTGCTAAAGCCAGCCCTCTTGTCCTAAACCCATACACTACGCATATATATGTGACTACTGGTCATCTTCTGCATCCTATAATGTATCAATGTACCAAGAACTGGACAAAATAATCAGGTACTACAGGAACATGAACAAGTTGATGGTGATTACTGTTATAAACTAAGGTCATGGCTACCTCTCTCCTGATGTATGTTTTTTTATGACAATGTGATGGTATTGAGAAGGTACCATAGTATGTATTTTTTTGTGAACAGCATGGTTAACATCAGACAAACACAACTGTCAAAAGATCTTGAGCTATTCTTACAATATTTCTGATGAAAACCAAACAGTTTAGTACCTGTAATTTTGCTTCTTCACTCTCATGCTCTATGTAGAATCATAGAATCATAGAATATCTCAAGTTGGAAGGGACTCATAAGGATCATCAAGTCCAACTCTCTGCCCTTTGCAGGACTACCTAAAACTAAATCATATGACTAAGAGCATCATCCAGATGCTCCTTGAACCCTGACAGGCTTGGTGCTATGACCACTTCCCTGGGAAGCCTGTTCCAGTGACCGACTACCCTCTCAGTGAAGAACCTTTTCCTAATGTCTAACCTGAACTTCCCCTGATGCAGCTTCATTCCATTTCCCTGTGATCTATTGCTGGTCACCAAAGAGATCAGCACCTCCCCATTTTGGTCACCCTCCTCTGGACACACTCTAATAGTTTGATGTCCTTAGTTAAGGTGCCTAAAACTGCACACAGTATTCGAGATGGGGCTGCACCAGTGCAGTGTAGAGTGGGACAACCTCATCCCTCGACCGGCTAGCTGTGCTGTGCTTGATGCACTCCAGGACCCAGCTGCACCTTTTGGCTGCCAGGGTACACTGTTGACTCATATTCAACTTTCCATCAACCCAAACCCCCAGATCTCTTTCCACAGGGCTGTTCTCCAGCCTCTTATCCCCCAGTTTTTATGTATAACCAGGATTACCCCATCCCAGGTGGAGAATCCTGCACTTGCTCTTGTTAAATTTTGTATGGTTGGGGATTGCCCAGCTGTCTAGTACATCCAGATCTTTCTGTAAGGCCTCTCTGCCTTTGAAGGATTCCAAAGCTCCTCCTAATTTAGTGACATTGGCAAACTTACTTAATGTACATTCGATTCCTACATCCAGATCATTTATAGAAACATTAAAGAGCACTGGCCCTAAAATTGAGCCCTGGGAGACGCCACTGGTGCCACTGGCTGCCAGCCTGATGTAACCCCGTTTACTATAAGTCTTTGAGCCAGACCTGTCAGCCAATTGCTCACCTATATAGATCCCTGCTTTTTCTTAGTGTTATATGTTGCTTCCTACTGTTTGCTGCTAAGCAGGTATTTAGTGCGCATTCCCTTGCATTTCACAAATCTCTGAAAATAAAATCACACTTGAGAAACTTGGATGAATAGAGATGGCTATCATTGCAAATAGACTTTTTGTCAACTTCATGTTCTTCCTAATGTATTTGTGTCCCCAAACGCTCCCACCCACTGGGAGAACTATTCCTGCTTTGTTACTCCACTGATCCTTCCAGGTCTGTTCAGAGCTTAATCCTCCAAGACCTGCCCATGGGAATTAATAACATTCAACCTGCCCCAAAGTTATCCTGATGCTCCTTATGTCCCTGGGATATGTCACACAAAAGATGCATAGCTACATAAACCCTCAGCAATCCTTTGCTGGCAGAAGGATAGAGTAGATAACTTAATACAGCAGTAGGACACAGTGAGAGGTCATTGCAACACAAATTACAGGTTCTGAGAAGTGACTTCAGCCATCTGAGGAACACGCTGATAGTCAACGTATGTGCTCCTCTTGAAAAGGCAAAGTGCTGTTATGAATTCGCAGCAGATTTCTAAAATATGTTTATTTTATTCCAGTGTTTTGGCAACATGTTCCTACTTTCTTAATAATAGCTCAGGAAATTATAAACAGGCAAGGCTAGCAAGGACATTAACTGGGGGTTGCTGTTTTTTCTACACGTACATTTGTCTGATTTTCCCCCTCCTTTTTTTTCTTACAAATCAGTGATCTTCTCATGGTTTTTCTTGTCCTCCACAGATCAGATTGTTGTTTCAGCAATGCTACTTGATCCATATACTGCTTTCAACAATAACATTATACTTTAAAACGTGAATCAGACTTCTGATTGAATTTTCACTATAAAAATATAAATAAAAAAAAGTCTCTTTGAAAGGAAAACAAGACTTCAGGGACTAATAAAAAGAATGGCTTCTGTAAGTCACTGGATGATTGATTAAAATGAGGGAGGAGGGGAAATGGAGTATTAGTCAATTATAAACTGACTGTGAACCTCCAGCATGAAGTCTTGTGAGAAGGTAATCATAGTCCTACAAAACACTGAGCAAGGCAGGTCTAGAAAAGAAAGCAATACTAATGCCACTGGCACGACATCATAAAAAAGACCAATTGCAATGGTTTTAATCTCTTTTCAAACAAGAGAGTTCAAACTGGAAAGTTGCAGAGAAAGTAAATGTTGAAAACAAGACACAGAATATAACCTGACTATGAATCATTCAGTCTGTAAATTTCTAACTGTAAAACCAGAATGAATCTTTCACCTGGAGAACTGGGAGCAAGAAATCAAACATAACAGGATGGAGTTATCTAAAAAATTATATGGATATTGTGTTTATGTCGATACTGATATATTAAAGCAAGGCAGGCACTGATCCTGAAAGCCAAGTGGCACAAACTGGTTACTGTTCATGCTTAGGCTTAGCCCCTTCTTGATGAGCTTCATGTTGGAAAAAACTAGTTGGAATGGTCCAAACAGAGGCAGGGAGAAAGGTAACAGTTGCCCTTTGGATATGTAGATGCATTTCACTAGAGCCCATCATTTAGTGTTCCTCCTTGGCCTCTGTCCTTGCTTAAAATATACCTCTCTAACCACAATTTCCCCTACCCCAAAAGAGAAATGCTACTTCCTTTTTCCTCTTCCAAACTTGAATTTGCAGCACTGAAGCTGTTTCATAAGCTCTACAGCAGCATCAGATCCTTTGCAAAGATGCTGAGCATAGTGACTAGGTTTCTGATGATGACAGATCTGTTCTAGTTGATACTTCAAACCATGCATGGTTTGAAGATGGGAAGATGTGGGCAGTGCGTGATGTAGAGGGTAAAAGCTGACCAGACATAAAGGATGGAGTGAAACTGCACACAGAACCATCAGTTCTGCTCGTAAGTCTGACTTCCCTCTGCTCACGCAAAGACAAACTTACTTTTCAAAGTTGAATTCCTTGGAAAATTCCTGCTTCTCTTTAAGAGGAGAATGCTGGAGGGAAGCAGTGGGAACAGATGAAAGGAATGCACCAGCTCGAATCACTGTGCTGTATTGCAGCTTAAAGGGGCTCTTAAATATGTCATCCTCTCCTATTACTTTTTAAAATATCACTCTAAATAATGAGTGAAGAAGAATCTTGTTTGAGGATTAGGGTCTTCTGGTGCCTGGTGCTGCACAAACATGTTTAGGGACACAGCGTGCATCTGCACAGTCAAATGGCTAAAGCAAACTGGAAAGGTTTCTCATTGCAGTGCAGTAAGTTATACTCAACACATACTACAAATTATATTTGTCACTTGAAAGGGAAAAAGAGAGCAACAGTTTCAGTTCTTTGTCACTCATAAATATTGACAGCTTTAATGCTTTGTATTATCTTTAAGCAGTCATGCTGAAATTAAATGCCAAAATAAGCGATGTATTTGCCACTTGATGTGGAGTTCTGAAACGTGCTAGTTGCTTTGTGGGAGGAGAGAGGATTTTGTCCTCAGGGAAAGGAGATTTTCTGTGCTACAGAAGTGGCTCTCTAGCACATCCTTCTCTGCCTAAACAATGTGACTCATCTGCTCTCAGTCTGCAGCTCTGCAAATTATGGTATTGTAAAAACATGCAAAGTTCACACTAAGTTCACAGAGCTACAAAAATAAGCTGTTTCCCAAGCAATGAATGATCCAGCAAGCACAGCTCTGTGCTGGAATTCAGCAGTCCTGAATCCTGCTCTTAAATAAGCTGCTGATTTTTTGAGTGACTTAGCAGAACTCCCTTCTCTCTTAAATCTCTTTTCCTTCCTTGCCCTTGCCTTGCTAAACTCTCCATGTGCAACGTCTCAAAGGTGAAGTCTTTGCTAGCCATCTATACTGATAACAATTTTTTCAAAACTCATCATTTCTTTAAATGCTATCTCTCTTTAGCCTTGACAGATCCTAACTTGGCCTGTTCAGATCCATTCTAGATTCTGTCATAAGACTATTTTCCAGCTCATCAATTTGACCATATCATCCTTCTCTCCATGCTCCCAGCATGGGCTTTCACTTCCCTGCTGCGTCTAATAGAGGTTTGCCTTCACTGTCAACGCTCTCTGCGAGCTGTCCTTGGTCATTACCTCCGATTCAGTGACAGGAGGGAAACTCTCCTTCTGAGTGAGTGGTCAGTGCTAAACGTTCAGATAACCCTTCTGTGCCTTTTCTCACGCTGCATCTAATGCTGGGGAGAAAGTTGCCTTGACGCCTGCAAACTAACTCACTTTCTTGGTTAAACCCTTCTGTAAAACAACTTGCTTTCCCCACCAGGTATTAAGAAAAGAAATAAAATTCCCAGGTTTGCCTGCTTGTATGCTGGTTTTACTGCCTAGTCAACATAAGCTCCTTGTTTCCTTTTGTTCCCCATCTACCCACTTGTCTCCCTTTTTTTTCCCCAGGCTTTTCACCTTGATTGTAAGGTCTTTGGAACTGAGACAGCCTTCTGATCTATGCTTGTACTGTGCTCTTCTGATTCATGTGTCAGGCTCCCTGGGTGCTATGGCAATACGAGCAGTAAAGCACTGAATGACAAATTGGTTTTAGCATCACAGGAGAAGAACGAGGGGAGAACGAGAGCTGAGAAATGCAGGAATATTCTCCAGGTGTGTTTTCCTTTTTTAAGCCTATTCAGTGTGGAACTGAATTAGCTGAAGAACAAAGCAACAGCAGGTCATGAGAGTTTAGAGTAAGAGCTTGAACCTTTCTCTGGTCTCTGACACTTCCTCACAGCCAGTTTCTGAAGAAGTCCAACCTTTTCCAATGCTTCCAGATGTGCTTGCACAGCTGGAATAATGCACTGGGGAATTAGGCTCATACTGTGACATATTACCAATCACTTCACTATGCTGAAGGATTTTAAGCACATTACACTTGATTTCAGGATGTCTAGTCCAAAGCTTGATATTTACAAAGTACCAAGAACTGCTGCCAAATAAACAGAAAACGTGTAAATCATACTTAGTGGAAACAAGAAGAATGATTATCTGGTGAAGACACTGGACTGGGTTCAGGAATTAATCCAGATAATCCTCAAGCATTGGGTTCTTTTTCTCCTTTGCCACAGACCTTCTGCTACTGTGAGCAAATCATTATCTGGCTATGACAAAATCACAAATGCTCTTACAGACCTTCATGGAGCCCGACTAGTTGTTGTAATCGTCACTGTCTGCTCTATGTGCTGTGACTCACACCATTTTTATAGGGACAGTCATTTTTTTATATCTGCCCAGCTCAACAGCTGACCATACACAGAAAATGTGAATTGTGAATTATTATTACTGACATAACAACTCTGTTCTAGCACCTAGTAGAAAATATTCAGTGGGAAATGTAGAAATGGATTCTAAATGAAGGTTTTAGCCTACTTCTGAGTGACTTCTGTCTGGCAGCATTCCTTATTCATGCACTGCTCTTGCTGACGGTGTACCTTTGGTGAGGTTTTCTGTCCCACAAAAGCTTCTCGGACTAAGCCCTAGTACTTCAACAGACCGAAGTGTTTCTAAAAATGTATTAGAAAGAGTCATAGGGGACAAAGTACTTAGACTACTACTAATGCAACAGTGTCACTGGAAGTTTTGCAAATTACTAAGTGCTGAAATGTGTGAGTGTGCAACTGATTCCCTCTAACTGTTTTGATAAGCTTCATGCAGCCCAAAAGAACTGTGCTATAAACCTGTTTGGTACTTCCCAGTGATATCAGTACTCTTTTGAATCAAAATTAAATTATGCACTTATTGGAAGTTAATATCCCTGAAATTAATTCCAAAGTCAATTTAGTATACGTGGTATTTCAAACAGCCATAGTATTGTCATTGCTAAAAATCCCCACCCACAAATCTATGACTGCAATGTTTTTTCAGCTTCTGGTTAATAAAACCTTGATTAGGAGGACTCAACCAGTATGTCCAGAATGGTAAATTCAAAAAAGTTATAATCAGTTTATTAAAGCTTGTATTCCCCTGCAATTGTCTGATAAATTGGCAACATGGAAACCTGTAACATACTTCTGCTCTTTTTCCAAAATGAAACTAAGAGCTGCCATAGGCAGAGACTATTATCTGTAGTGTATCATTTAAGCACAACCACCTTCATTTTTTACAATAATTAAATTTCTTAAATCTGTTATTTTCTCCAGGTTTACTGTACAGCCTTCCTAATGCAGAGTTCTCTGCCTTTGATCAGTAAGAGAAGAGGAGTGATAGAGATACTGCCAGGGAACAGTAACTATCTACATGTCACTTTGTAGATTTATTCTCTCCAAATATTGTTTGAAACAATTTTCAAAGTGGGGTCAGAAAGATGACAAAGTCCTAGACCTTGTTGCTGTTATAAAACCAACAGCACAGACAACAAGGAGATGTCTTTCACTAGCATTAGTAAACGAGAAATCAACGCCTATGTACAAGTTGCACCTTTGAAAGTCTCTCCAAATATCTCTACTTGATTGATTCGACTGTGCAACAAGTTCTGGGGCAGGGTGGAAGAGGCGAGTTTCACAATACATTTCTTTGCCAAAGCTGGAAGAGGCTTCAATAGTCAAACTCTAGTTGTTGAACCTAGTAACAGCACAGTAGTCAGAAAGGGTAAGAATTGATGCCTCAGCTGGACACAGTATTTGGTTAAGTAATTGAAATCCTCTGTATGAGGCTCCAATTCCCTTCCTCTGATGTCTGATGTTTTCCCATGACACAGAGGACAGTGGTGTGTGCATTCGTGGTTAGGAATTCAGCCTTGGACAAGCACTAAGGAGTTAGAAGGGCTTATTGTGGTCCTCACTACCGGCATTTTACAATATACTAGAGGAACAAGAGAAGAAGACCTTGCTCTAACATACAGTGCTTCTCTCAAGCTTCATAACAGACCTATTGCAACCAGATGTCTGCTAACGAGGCAACTTCCATGGCTGGAAGGAAAGCTGCTTCTACCAGCTTTCTGTTCCCCAGGCACTCTGCAAGGGCACATCTCCAGCAGACACCTCCAGGCATTGCAGATACACTCAGCAGCACACAGAACCTTCCCATAGGCCCTACGGTCCCATATTATACGGAAATGAAAGATTTTCTATGCTCTCCACATTAAAAAGTATGTGTGCTTATATTCTTCCAAGGATGCACTGTTGCTCTGTGCCACATATCACTTACATAATTTACTTTGTATTTACTGGAACGAGTGGAAATTGTTCATGGAATGTAAGTCTGTAATTATCTCATTTCCTTTTTCTTTGTATGACCTTACAAACCTGCCTTTTCAAGACAAGGATAATCCATTGTTGTTGAAGACTAGTTGGGCTATACGAAGACAGTTTCAATACTTATCAGCATTGTTTCACTACTTAAACAAAACAGCTTTTTAAAAACATATGCCCCAGTGATCTTTAGAGGAGAGGAGAGAAGCTTGAAAGACCAAAAAAAAAATTAATAGATTTATATTTTAATATAGAGTTAAAGTTATGCTTAACCTACTAACAGTTTAAAAAGGACTGGCTAGTTCAATCTGTGACCAAATTGGAAAATCTCACTTTTTTCCCCCTCACTTGTTATTATCACGCACATGAGCAAAGAGTGTTCCTCAACTGCTCAGTCTATCCATTGGTGAACTGTGCATTTATAAACATAATTACACTTCCCCGTACTGCTATTTCTCACATTAAATCAAGCTTCAAAGCTTCTCCTTCAAGAGACTGCTAATACCCCTCTCTTCTCAAGTTCTCTCAACTGCTGCCTCATGCTATGTGCTCTTACACAGTTTCTTCCCCTACACACAGCCCGCTCTGCTTCCTTCTACCTCTCTGCACCATGGCACCTTTCATTCATGCTTAGCTTAGCTCTCTTGCTATGCAACTTTCCCACAGTCCCTCCTAAACCTCCTTCTCAAAAAGTATTTCTTGTAGTTATAGGCTCAGGAAAAAGTACTGTTCTGTCCAAGTCTCTGTCCAATTTGCATAAGACATGATCCTCTGTGCACTGTCATCCTGTCCAAGCACTCCGGTTTCCCATCTTGTAAATCTTTTATCTGGGTTCTGTCATAAAATCTTTCAGCCCAAGACCTGGGTGAAATGGAAAATGTCATGAGCAGAGCCTGGATTTCAGCCTTTATGTGATAGCCTGCTAGAAAGAGATTCTTCCTATGCCTACATAATCTACTGAAGAGCAAACATTGTCTGTGTTCTGCTCAGTACGGTGACTGTGCACAGTCCTCTCTACATCATCAGCACTCAGCAATACAGCTATCTAAACAGCTTTGGGGAAGAGCACCGCTTTTTCCTTCAGATATAATATCATGAAAACTTAGTGATCAAATTGAATATTAAGTGGACAAGTCAAAAAAGTCATCTTTAAACTCTTATTAAGAAAGTGTGGGCACAAAAGGATAATGGAGGGAAACATCACTGAGCTCTAACATTGGGAAATTTTTCACACTACTAAATCTAGGGGGAATTTCTTTCTAAAGAAAAGAAGAATTCTGTTTCCATAGTAACTCAGTGCTAGGGCCCCCTTAAAGTCCAAATTTAGAAGAATTATATGTGCGCGTTTATTCAGCATACTACTCTGCACTTGAGGCTACGATGAAACCACTAACCTCATTGCATTTGGGATGTCAGGTTGAATTTGAATGGGGACTGACAATATTTCGAGCAAGTCCAAGTATAACCCTAAAAAGTAACAGCATGCTTTAAAGACAAGGGAGAAATTATAGGTGATAACAGGGCATAAACTACCAGCTTGATAATGACTTGAAATATCAAAAAATTCTACTAAATGGCTTAGCATTTAAAAATGAATTATTTTTATCCCAGTCCTGACATTAATTTACTTACTCCTATGAAACAAAGTACGTCAGTGATGGTTCTTTCCCCTGTACTGCATAGACGGGCTGTACATAAGAGCTGTTCTGCCTTTATTCAGGAGAGGCCACACAGTGTCCACAGTGAGGTATTTTATTGCGAATTTTTGAGCTGTTGTAAGTGATACATGAGGACAATACATTTGTGTCTGTAAAGAAATCTCTGCACCTTACCTGGCAGTACTTTACTTGTGGTTTTGAAACTACAAAAAAAAAACCCCAACAAACCAGCTCAGCAAATAAAAGCACCATCTGCTTAACCAATGCATTCCATGTTCTTAAAATCAAATGGAGGATGGTACGGTAGCTCTGAAATGTGTCACTTCTGTAATCAATCGATTAGTGCTCAGGAGAGGCAAAGTGAAGTTCAGGTGGCAAGAAAAGGAAGGTAAGAACAGAGGTACCTTAAGGAGGCTGAGGCTCATTAGAAAGGTGGAAAATGCTGGTGCAGTTTTAACGTCAAGTCCTCAAAGCACTGCTTGAGCTTGGTAATGCCTGTATGAGTTGTAAGCTCAACACCTTTGGCTGGAACAGATAAGTGGAGTCTTTCCCTGCTCTCAGCAGTGCTCAGCTGTTTTAACCACATTACATACAGACTATGGCCAGCTCTGCGGTGTTAACAGCAATGAAGTATTGAAAAAAAAGTGTTGCCAGTTTTCCCACTCTGTCAGATATTTGAGAAACCATCAGCAAACTGAGACATCCAAGTGTGGTGTGTGTCAAATACCTCTTTACACTAGAAGGAAGTACTTTAAAATGGACACATTCCTTGTTGATTTTTTACATCATCTATGCAATTTCAGGATCAAATCTGTAAAGTTTTAGCTTTGTTTGATCACAGTATCATTTTGCTACACACTTTGTCCTATGCTATCATGCTTTGTCTCTGCTCCAAAATTGATGAGGGAGAAAATGAGCATCACAACCTTGAACATCAAATGAGCAAAAGCCTGACTTTTGAGCTAAAGCAAAAAGTTACATTAGTTATTAGGAACTAGCTGACTTCTGAATCTATATAGGTAGGAGGCAATTACACACAATAAGCCAATGTATTAATACAGACTGCAGCTAATTCAAAGTTACAGAAAGAGCAAAATGTCTTGTGTGGGGGAATGCAGTATGCCAATAAAGTGAAACCACCTACTTATACTAGCAAGCTTTATCTTTACTTCAGTATCAACATTTCAGTTGTCTTTTGCAGGAAATAAAAGGAAAGTAAACACATTTCATCTGATCATCTTCCAAGTGATTCCTAAAAAACCTGAAAAGACAACTAAACAACAAATTAAAGCTCCTTTTAACTCCTTCGTCACAAAGAAAAATTGAGGTACTTAAGCACCAGTCTCTTGGGAAACTGCTGAAGCTGCAGAGAAAACTAATTGGCTGACTATAATTTGCATATAACTATTAAATATTAATAAGGTTAATGTTTTGTGAGGTTTAACCAGGAGTGACTATCTAGCAACTATCTAAATGCTTTGTCCAGGAACAAGGTGCAATGTAAAATGCTGTGTCTAGCTAAGCACTGGTGCAACCTCTTGTAATTCCAGTCGGTCAGGTCCAGCGAAGGTCATAGGGAGAAAGAGGAAAAAAGGATACAAACTTCCTCTTTATCTGCCTCCTAGCCCCAATGGCAGCTCTGACTCATTTCGTTGAACCACAGAGCAATGTGAGCAGTGTTGGCACTGTAGCCCAGTGGTAGTGTTAATAATTTGTCCATGCCCAAACCAGCCCAGGGTGGCCTTTCTGCCTAATTCCCCTCACAGCTTGGAAGACTGCAAGAGGGGATGTAGTGCAGACCCTGGATGCCTGCTGCCTGGGTACCTGCGAGCTTGTCCTACTCGTGCCACACAACTTACAGAGAGAGGCTCCAAGCCTGCTTATTCTCCTTCATGTGGACATTTTGCTTCTCCTTACAGAGCAAAATGAAAGAGATGTGTCTTGGCACTTGCTGAGGATTTTTAATGGTCAACAATCCAGTCTCATGTTCAAAGTGTTTTGCGGGTTACATACAATATGTATCTTGACCACTTAATTAGTCCAAAAGTAGCATTTCCACAGCTAAGCCCTGATGTTTTCGGTTGTTGCTAAGTTGTGTTTAGACCAAGTCAAGGACTTTTCAGCTTCTCCTGCCCAGCCAGCAAGAAGGCTGGAGGG
>JAVKLA010000026.1:20492512-20564974 GCA_034782735.1 Sagittarius serpentarius
GCTGGAGCAGGGGAAGAGTGTGAGGAGTCCTGCCCCTGAGGAGGAAGGAGCAGCAGAGACAAGGTGTGATGAACTGACTGCAACCCCCATTCCCCACACTCCTGCACCACTGCGGGGGAGAAGGTAGGGAAAATTGGGAGTACAGTTGAACCCAGGAAGAAGGAAGGAGTAGGGGGAAGGTGTTTTAAGATCTGGTTTTATTTTTTATTACCCTACTCTGATTTGATTGGCAATAAATTAAATTAATTTCCCCAAGTTGAATCTGTTTTGCCCATGACAGTAATTGGTGACTGATCTCCCTGTCCTTATCTCGATCCACGAGCCTTTTGTCGTATATTTTCTGTTGCTTTGTCTTGCTGAGGAGGGGAGCAGTAGAGCGGCTTGATGGGCACCTGGCGTCCAGCCAAGGTCAAGCGCACAACAAGAGCTTGTTCAACGAGTCTTCCTCTGTTGATTATCATTCATGAGCATCTGTTTTTAGGTTTGTATTTTAGTGAATTACTGTGAAACTGGTTCTGAAGCCAAATCAAAGTTGCCAAAGTACATTATTTATATCGACGTGTATCCTAATACATGCAGATTCCAGGAAGAATCCTAAAATCTTATAAAGGCCGTATTAATGACAAGCAACTAGGAGCTATATTACTTAAGATACCTAAAGTGTTGATTCTTATTAAAGCTAGAATGACCTTAGCTGAAAGGTCAAGCTGATTAGAGAGTATATTTTATTTTTTCTTTCCAGAAAGTTGAGTATTTAAAAGTACTATAGCACAATATTACAGCAATATTAATAAAAATAATGATTAGAATATTGACAATGATAGTAACAATTGTAGTAGAACAGGAACTAAGTCTATTTAGAGTGTTAAAATCTCACATCTAGCCACAACACAAATGGGGAAAAGAGACTAACCCTTAGTCAGGAATTCAATCGCCAGTTATTCCATTTCACAGTCTCATTTAGGAGGACAAAGTGCCGGAAAAAACATTAGTTATCTTTACAGAAGTTACTTTGTAGAAAGGTACCATCTCCTGTTCCTTTTTGAAGGAAGTAACACGTCAAATCACTTGCAAAATGAAGACATGGGGATAGCCATCTATTTCTTGCAAAAGACAGAGAATCATTTGTACAAAATGAACCTGGGCTTTTTTCATCAGCTTGTCCTATGAGCAACGTACATTTCAGATTTCACCCATAATATCAGCAAAACATCACAGGCAGAAAAAAAGTTATATATCCTGTAACTCCTCTTCCCCAGAGATACCGTTTTACCAGATCCTTATTCACCCACTATTTATGAGCTTCCTTTTTGCCACATGGTACATAGTGTAGACTGATGCTCCATCTTTCCACAAGAACACAAATAAAAAAGAAGTAAACAGCAGCTGCAGGCACCAATACACCATTTCACTGAAGTGTGATGCCTGAATCCAGTTTAAACGCCTTAAATGTGGGAATTCACAAACTCTTCTTACTGATAGGCAGAGTGAGAACCTTCCCATGATCTGTCTTGGTTCAGAGAGGGAAACATTTTGCTTACCCTGAGATTTGATAAGAAACTTCATTAATTCAACCTACCTTTAGAGACTTAATTGAAAATTCCAGGTTAAAAAAACCTGTTGTTATCCACTCTCTGCTCTAGTGTAAACTGTCCTCTAGAGCTGAGTGTCTCCTTCCACGGGGACCTTACAGCAGCTATGGTCCTAAATCAGGCTTCTTGATTTACTTGAAGATCAGAATCCAGGAAAGTCTAAACCCATCCTGAATTATGTACTGAAAACATTTTACCAGGTTTTCAAATAGAAACAGAAATTCAATTAGCAGTTCTGTGCTTGTACAGAAAGTCTAGCAAGGGTCAAATGAGCTCATAATGCAATGAAAATATTTTTCTTTAATATTTTTGCTCCTAGCAGTCAGACTAAGCTACTGGGTAAAAAATGTTGCCATTGCCCAGGCTGGGACAGTGAGCTGTTTTTTGTCCTCAAAGGACTGAAAAGTTAAGTTCCAACTCATCAAATCTCTTTCACTGGTAATGCAGAAGGGATTGAGAACTCAAACTGAATTTCAGAATTGAAGTTGAATTTGCAGAATCAAAAGTTAGTGCTCCTTAATTTGTAAACCAGAGGGAGGAAAAAAAAAGAGAAAAAGAATAAAGTTGATGGAGGTGCTCTGAGCACCATTTTAGGCTGAATAGTAAGATTTTTTACAAGTCTGGGATAGGGGAAGCAAAATCTTAATTGATTGTTTTTGTTTTGTTGGGGTTTTTTAATAAAATGTTAAAATTCAGAACAGTTCTCGGAGAAATACAGTGAAAAAAAAACCAGCAGAAAGTTAAGATAGTAAGCTACAGATTGGATCAGCTTTAAGAAGTACAGATAACTGTATGTCTTACTGCTGAGTAGTCCTAAATTCTTGAATACAGGCATTTCAGTGCATGCGTAAACTTCTCCCTTAACAGTAGTATCACATGTCAAAGATTTCTTCTCTTAAGCTCCCTGTGCTCTGGATGGTACTGTTCAGACAAAAAGCATTCTTTCCCCTTCTTTACACTCTCTTATAAGGAAAATCAGAGCTGGAAAGGAGTTTGAAAAAAACCGACAAATCTAATTGCATATCTGTTACAAGGTCTGAGTCACAGCAGCAATTAGTTGAATGGAGTTGCCTTTCAGCCTAGCCTACAGCTACCAATTTAAACTATAGACTATTTAAAATGTTGCTTACCTTATAAATGTAGTGTAATTACCTATTCTAAGGAAGATTCAATCTGGCATAAATACTAGGTACATAAGCAAAATCGTGTATGAATCTTGCTACTAATATTTGTCATTCCTAATTCTGTTATGTGCTATTGATGGTTATCACCATCAATTTACTTATCTAGCTAAAACATCTTGTATGAATTACAATGTGACCTTTTAAAAGTAAGCTTCACGACATAATACAAACTAAAAAGTGGAGCAAATCACTGAGAGATTTTTATTTTAAAAAAAGAAGAAACTGTGGTCTTCAAAAAGTAGAAAAAAGTATTACGAAAAGTGACTGCACAAAATGGTGTCATAGGGTATCACTGTATTATTCAATGACTTCAGAGCAGACGTGCTCCATTTGCAAAGAAAACCACTTTTCTATGTGCCTCTGGCCCTAAGTCAGGCCTCTGAGACTCAACCGCATCAATAAATGTTCTGCTGACTGCCTCAGGTCTTCTGTGCAACACCAGAGCAATCCCACAAACTTCAGCTTATGCCTCCGTGATACCTCCAGGTCCCCCGTTGTTTTCAGTGGGAATTTACCAACAATTCTGTTGACAATGTGCAAAATGGGACAGAGGTGTCTCCTTGCTCTCATTTAGCGATGTTGGCTCAGCGGGTCTAACAGGAGCAAAAAGCAGTGAAAAATGGATTTTCACCACTCAAGTGAGCAGCTGCGACTCAGAACATATCAAAGCAACAGCTTTCTTGGGGTAGAAGGTATCATTCCCACTGAATCAACTTCGCTTACGTATCCTTGCTGTTCCCGTTTTCTGGATTAGGAATGTGGAATTACACAGTCTATAACAATTAGGCATGTTTGCATGAATAACCATCCTGAATAAACCTTGAAATCACACACATTCGAAACAGAAAGAATTTGAACAAATCCCCTCTGCTGAGAAGACACAGTCAGTTCTGAATACAGTGTTCATTTCTCTAATGTTTGTATTACGATCACATATGAAATAATTATGTGAAGCAGTATATATCTATAACTGGTGATGTAATAATTACAATCCAAATAACAAAAAATAGAAAGCATGTTACAGTAATATTCATAGCTTAAATCAGCAATTTGTTCTATCTAATAGAGCAGGCAAAATACTATGGAACAGAATTAATGAAAAGAACTGTAAATTACATATTACAGGGACTTCTGGCAATTTTCTAACAGGTGTAGGCTAGGAACTGAAACCCAACAGCAGCAGGACGATAAAGCAGATTTCATTTATATTTCTGTCTTCTTGGTCTGAGGCTACTCAAAGAGCTAGAAAGAGCATGGTGTAACTAATAGCCTTGGGCTTTGTAGTATACAACGACCACGTAGTGCTATTGGAAATCTTTGCAGAGCTGTGGGTTGTTTTCCCACAGAGTTTACAGTTGTCTTCTACAAAGGCTTTTGTAAGTGAACCTTCTTAAAGCTGGAAAAAAAGCCTTAAGGGCTCTGTAACATCTGTGACATTTCTATGTGCTGTAAAGTAGATACAGAGAGGATAAGAATTTCACCCAAGTAGTCACCAAAAGATGTTTTAATCCTCTGTTAAATTATTGTTAATGTTTGTAGAGCATTTCTTTCCCTACCTATAGAAACAGCACATCTTGAATTCTCTGTGAAGAACTTATTTTAATTTCATGAACATTTCTTCATAAAATTATAATGACCTGGGATTCAGACTTGAGGAACAATTGGCATTTTTCCCACTGAGTAAAAACTAAGCTCTTATTGCTAGAGGTTCCCAACCTTATTTCTGCTGGACCTTATCTACTAAATGGGTTAGCAGAGAGAGATCTTTATCTCTCTCCACAGACAATTACTATCAACATTTTCTAGAGTTGATCTGTATAGTTTGTTATTCACCATAACAGTTTAAGGCTTTGCCTTCCATCCAGGTTGTTTCTTCTTCTTCCAGACAAATAATGAGCATTTTCTAATACTGTAATTTCTTGCAGTAAGTACATTAATGCATTTTCATAGCCCATCTCAACCATCTGCGTGGATGAATACCGCCTCCAAATAAAACTCTCCAACTGAAAAGGCTCACAGCTGTTGTCTGTATTCACCACTTGGGTTTCATTTTTACATGGCATATTTTTTCTGGTTAGCTACCATCTGAAAGGTGGTTTTGCTGATAAAAGTTGATAGAAGGTGTCCTGGGATTAGATTACTACAGAAAAAAAGAAATATTACTGCTGGGCTATGTAAGGATACAGACCTTGCTGACAGAACAAGGTCCAGGGAAGGTAATGTAAGACCTACAAACACATGTAATTCCTCTATGAAAGATTTCTGTTTACTCTAATTCTCAACAGTGTTTGACTGATCCTTACTTTTTTCTGTTGATAGAAATATTATGTAAATTACAGCTACCACCATCTATATTAATTTAAGAACAAAGGCAATTCATGTGAAGACTAAAAGGGTCGGTACAGTCCTAGTTCTCCTCTTTGGAAAGACATTTTCTGAATGTAGACGATTAAGTCAAAGTAACCCTAGTGATTCCATGAGAAAGCAGCAAATGAGTTGAAACACAAGCAAAGGTATTATGGCTCCCAGTTCAACATTTTGGCCTCTTCTGATGTATATGTGGATGAGTGTGCAGAACCAATGCCACACACAAGAGTTTTAAAAGCTTCCACTGACATGCAACATTTTGGAAGACCTTTGGAAGATTTGGCAGGGGGTAGGAGAAAATAATTTTTACAAGTATTATTTTCCTACATAGAATGTAAAACCATTTAATCCCCAAACCTGTGGCTATTTTTCTGGAGCAGGCTTTTGCACTTTTGTATTTTAAAACATTTCAGTGTTCTGTTTCCACCATGAAAGTTTTTTAGCCACTTTTAAATAACTGTTTTGAGGAGGTCTTTTTTTTCTAATTTTTTTTTGTAATTACTATTATAACGTGAAACAGAAAACTGTCATGAATCATCTTATTCATTGACTTGTGTCTGGCAGAGAAGAGTACCAGCTGGTTCAGAAGAAGGGGCAAGAAATCTGAACGATAGAATAACTTCTCTAGTTTGTACTTTTGAGTCCATATTTTGAAATCTTATGTCACTTTTCCAATTTTTTTCTCTTTTTTAAGTCCTTCCAAACTCTCGGCATCCATGGTATTTTGTCACTGTGTTCCAGTGATGCACTACTGCTTTCAATAACATCTCCTTTCATCAGGCTTAGGAATGTTGCCTTTCAGCCTCACTGAATGTCCCTTTGGTGGAATGCGTAGGAAAACTTTAAGACAAAAAGAAAATTTATCTTCTTTACAATGATTACCACTATGGCCTCTTAATTTATGTATTTTCTAAAGGAAACTGCCTCAGTCTTTAAAATCTCTCATCCTGAAAGCCTTTTTGCCTTTACTCACTAATGACCTTCAGATAAGCAAAAGGTGATGAATTTTCAGATAGGTACTGTAGTTCTGTTCTTGCTGTGGGCTGATAACATTTCAGACCCAACAAGTAATTACAGAAAGGGGAAAAAAACCCCACAACTTCTGTTTATTTTTAATTTATCCAGGAATTGGTATTACCTGGTAAAGAAAGTGAGGACAACAAAGTAACTTTTTTTTTCCCTGGAAGAAGGAATTAAACAGGGCAAAATAAAGTCTTCCCTGGTGAACAAGAAGAACTGACTAGCAAAGCAGGTTAGTTATTTGAGGGGAAAAATTGCTGAACATAGTAAAAAATTCAATGAAAAACACAGGACAGCTGGTGACATATTTTATTAAAAGAGGCTCAGACAGGGACTGAGCTGGGAAAGGCAAAGGGAAAGAGAAGGCAGTGGCACAACCCCCTGAACTGATGAGGAAGGAGCAACAGTGGTCCTGGAGCCAGACTGGAAGGGAAGGGCAGGGATGAGATACAGTGAGGTCACCACTACAGTGGTGAGAAATCACCCTGCAATGTGTGTAGGTCCAAAATCAGGCCCTATTATTATCTTGACCTTTCTGCTATCATTTTCTTCAATGCAAAATGCGTTGATGTAGCACTGATATAGCATTGTTTTAATATTGCATTGCCTTAAACTCACTATGTAAAGGCAAACTCTCAGAGGGTACAGCAGTCAGCTTCTGAGAGCCAAAGGAAAAGAAGGAGAAAAACCTTGGAAGAAGATCTGGAAGATTTGAAACAGTAAGGCTAGCAATTTTTTTGAGCTGCGTCCCAAGGTACCCACTGAAAGATATGCACTGCAAGAGAAACAGACAGTATTTCAATGAGAAAATACCACTGGAGGGATCAGGGATGCAGGAACTGTGTTGAAAAGTAGTACTCCATAGATAAGTTTGATGCAAAGCCAGGAACTAGCATCAAATGTCAGCAGCGGAGAGATTGCATATGTGTGAAGAAGAGACAGAGCCATGGCAGATGCGATTTAGGCATAATAAAACTGAAATGAGTAAGACCAGAATAAACCAGGGAAACCCAGAAGTGAGTCATTGCTGTTTACAGTTAGCAAGGAGAGACAAGAGGTACTTCTGCTGGGGATTTTGGGGGAGTGGAGGAGGTTGAGGAGGTATTCTGTCCAGTCAATTGCAAGATCAGTGCCAAAGGGCTTTGTCTACTGAGGGTTAAGGAGCCTGTGTAGTCATTCATTTGGAAAAATCATTACAGTTACTTTCTCTTCTCCTCCCAACACAAAATTTTTTATTGGTTGCACATTGCCTTAATCTGTGTGATGCTCAGAGCTTTCCCTTTGCAGTCCTTCATGTGCAATGTTGTAGTCAGCTTCCCCCATTGACACATCCTACTATATACCCCCAGTTGCTGTGGCAGTACCTCTAGCCCTTGTTTTCCAGTATCTGAATTGCTTTTTCTTCCACTCACCCTTTGCCACTACTTAGACCCTAAATTTTGGTTTATAACCCTGTTCTAGGGATGAAACAGAGCTTAGTAGGTAATACCAGTAAAAAGTAGTCTTTTAGACAGCCATTAAATATTTCCCCACAAGGTATATGCACAAATCTTATTAGCTCTGCAATGTCTGACCGATCAATGAGTGCTCTAGTCAGCTCTGTTGGCATAACAGGCAAGAAAAAACAATGGGGGAGACTGAGAAGGTCCTGAGGAAACTATAAAATTACTTTGGAAAACGTATTTGGGGAACACCTGATGCACTGAAGAAGACACCCAGAAGGGAATGCTCATCTAGGGACACCCCCCCACACTTCTCTTCCTGGGTGACCATTGGCAAAATTTTTCCTTTTCTCTTTTCTCTCATTTCTTTTTTTTCCTTTTCCATTAGAGCTGATGTATGCCACCAACTATGGACCACAAAAAAAAAATACCATTTTGCATCTTTGTTTCATCATCTTGTGTGAAACCATATCCTGATGGGGGACAATCCATCCATGCATAATTTATTATGCCTGTCAAGAAATCTATAAAACATTTTTCTGTATTAAATATATGAATTCCCCTAAAAACAGAAGACAGCAAACATTCTCCCTTAGCTTAATACCGTTAAAAACAACTACATAGCAACAAGCTACAGGTTACAATTGAATTTGAGCTTGTCTTTAGGTTGAGAAGTATTGCATTTTCTGTGTGAAAAAGAGTGAAATAAATATTCACTTAACTGTCAAAACTTGTGAAATTTGATCTGTTTAAAAGCTCATGTCAATGTTTAAATCTAGCTAGGGGAAAATCTCAGGATCAAGTCACCTGTTTCGGTCAGATGGTTAATGGTAATTAGGTCTTCACAAATCCCCTCGTAACCAGCTCCTAACAACTTTTGAAAAGTTATCTTAATTATCTTAAACAGTCCCTGACACTTAAATTGCTTGCTAATTTTACCATCTATTATAGACACATGGCAAATTTACAGTGGATGTAATGTACAAATATTTGTTAATTAATCCGCAGCAAATATCCCCCTGAGATGCATTAGTGACTCTGTTACTTATATTGACATTTTCTGGTGAATCCGTGGCAGCAGTTCAGGTCTTCAGAGTCACACCTACACGTCTAGGTCCATGTTCCGTCTTTCTTCTTGCATTTCTAGCCAAGTTTACCCCTGAGATGATCCCATAGTTTTGGGTCCCTTTTGAGGTTAATGATACAGTTAGCTGTTCAGCTGGACAACTGTGGGTGTCTAATTTAGTGTGAGCCAAGCTGGTTTCCCAGTTATCTAGATTTACTGGCTGATGAAGCCAAGCTCAGATGAGGACCCCCTGCCGCAAAGACACCTAAAATACTCAGTGTATGTGCTCTATCTCTTCTTTTTTTTATGCCTTTGCAGCACCTGCCTACACTGTGAAAGCTGCACAGCTCTCAGAAAAGAACCAGACCTAAGTGTGCGATCCTTAATTTGTTCTCTCATAATTTTAAAGCAACTGAAATAAAATCTAACAGTTGAACATCATTGAAATAATGGGCTGATCTACCAGCTGGGCAAGAGGGAAGCATGCTTCAAACAGCTCAGTTCAATTACTCATTGCTTATTTTTTGTATATTAATTAAGTAATTTAGAAGCAAGAACCAAGACAAAAACAAAGGAAAACAAATCAGATGATCTCATAGTTCTGCAAGCTCTTGCTCTTGCCTCATCTCCAGGGCATCTTGGCTGACCCTTTACAACAGCTTGCTCCTCCTCCCCACATTTTTTTGTCTTCCTTCGGTTACATGCAAAAAGAAAAGAGGAAAAAAGCTGCCTGACCAGCATGAGAAATCCCATCTTTGCTGCTTTGAAGGATGGGATTAATTTGACCAGATGGAAATGTCTGTAAGAGAGACACCTACATCTCAGCTAGTCACCTAAGCTCTCTCTGGTAAATGGAGAGAAAGTGGCACTTTCAGGACACAATTAATCTCATCCCCATGTAGATATTTAAACTAGGTCATATGAATCATGCCTTAGAAGAGACAATTCCTCTCTACTGACACTAAAGGGAGCCTGAAATCACTAGATATAGATGTTTACATCGGTTATGTCTGAAGTTAAGTGAGCTGAATGCCACCTGAGTTCTTTAGATTGCTTTCTTGCTTTAGAGACAAAATGCCTTATATTCACTTTCCGGTTACACATGTGGCTAGAAACCAGCATGCGGCCTTCATTTCCCCATTTTTAAGAACTCAAGCACCATAAGACATGTATGAATGTATCATGTGATTCACTACAAAAGCAGGTTTTCATAAGAAATTAATAACATCTCAAAAGCACACAGGAACAAGAGTGTATGAAAGTACTGATCAGCACTCCAATACCTTCTCAGCAGGAATTCAGGTTCTTGACTTCATGGGTCATCTAGTAGAAAAAAAATCATCTTTCAAAGTCTTACCATTTCCCTTTTCTAGAAGAACTAAGTAGTATGATTTAATTTGTAATAAAATGATATTTCACATAATGTCTAGTTGCTGAGCTGCTAGCCGTTATCATAGCCATGATAATCTAAGGGGATAAGTGAGACCAAAGGGCATTGTGTACCCAAAAGAACATCCACTGTTTTTTAACCACTAGAGATGGTCCAATAAAAGAAACTGTCTCTTCCACACAAGCTTTGTTTCACTCACAATTTATTCACTTTTTCATTTTAACTAGGACATCCCTATTTGCAAGCTCAACCCTTCAAGAGTTCCTGACTTTCGATTAGTGCTCAGCTAGAGACAGATTTCTAAATAGGGACTTAAACAAGGACTAGGTTTAAAGAGATTCATTCCTAGCAATTTCTATTGTGCTAGTTATGGCTAATTTTTCAAAAGCACTTAGCATGGATTGCTGATAAAATATATATTAATTTCTGAAGGAAAGAAATATACATAATGCCAGGTTAATGGAAAACAGATCCTGTCAAGCTAACTAACATGCTATCTTTTTTCAGATGGGATTACAAATTTGGCTGACAATGGTAACAATATTAATATAACATACTTGGACTTCTGTAAATCATTTAACACGGCACTGCATAACATTTTATTAAAAAAAAACCAAAATGGCACACATTAAATGGATTAAAAAATGTCTCACTGACAGGATTCAGAATGTAATTACAAATGGGACAGTAGATCAGCTGTGTTCAGTGGGATCCTCAGGGGCTGGTCCTGGCCCTATGCTTTTCAAATGTTGATCAATCTGGGAGAAAACTCAGTCACTTACTACTGATGAGATTTAGCAATGACAGAAAAAAGGTAGCGTGGTAAATGGCGCAGAAGACAGGTCACTGATACAGATCAATGTATTTTTTAACACAGACAGCGATAAAGTCCTAACTCTGGGAATAAAGAAAGCAACTCTTCCTTATGGGCACTTTCCAGAGAGGTCTGCTGTTAAGCAGATGGCAATCCTGCTAGATACGGGGCAAAACGTGAACTCCCAGTGCAGCAATGTGGCTAAAGGAGCCAGCATAACCCTAGACATACACATGGTATCTTTAGTGGGAGCCAGGATATTTATTGCCTCTGCACAGGGCTGCAACTACTCTGAGGCTGCATGCAGCTGTGGCATGCACAGATCAGGAGGCCTGCTGTGAAACTGGAGAGAGCTCAAAGACAAGTCATGAGAAGGATGAGAGCTCTGGCAATCGTGCTTCTCAGTAAAAGATGCCAGGAGCTCAGTTTATTTACTTAATCAAAAAGATGATTAGGTGATGCCTTCGCCACAGCCTAGAGCTACTCACGGGGAGAACAACCCTTTGCAATGAACTCCTCAGCCCAGTGGCTTAAGATACAGCAAAAAACTGAAAGTGACCCAAAAGCTGGAAGCTGAGACTAGATTAATTCAGACTAGAAATATGGCACGCATCTCCAACAGACTAATTAACCCCTGGAATAAAACATTTGTAAAGGTTGAGAGAGGTTCTCCCTCATCAGAAATTATTCAACAGAAACAGAATGTTTTTTCTAAAAGGTACGGCAGGTGTCAAGAGATGTATCCTTCCCCCAACAATTCATGGTAGTTTTACAGTCTGCGCTGACAGACTAGATTAATTATGATTGTTCTGTCTGACTTGAAAACTTGGCCACTTATTTTTGTTTGCAAATGAATACTGAAGTTTTGAAAACAAATCTGGAGCAGGCTGAAAATCCTGTCCAAAATATCTGCAAATACATGTGTGAATTATCTATGATATTTTCCTTCATCTGTCCTGCAACTTGGATGAAAATGCTTTTCTGAGTTTCACTTGTCCAGTCAATCCTCCTGTTCTAAGGTTTTAATGATCCTCTGTGCTATCAAAGGCAGGCAAGCCTTTCCAATTACTTCTCTGCAGAGATCCCTATTTGAAATTTGAGAGGTTTACCTCTTTGGTGAAAGTGAGACTAAAACAAAAAATGCTTGTGCCCAGGCTTCTTTGATTTGTTTTTATGGAATTCAGATTTTGTTTTACTTGTCTTTCCAGAAGAAGTCTGGAAGCTAGTCAGTTATCACGAGAATTTATACTACTTCAAACACTCAGATCTGTCTGGAGATGCAAAGGGAAAAATCAGCCACCTCCTGCTCCTCTGAGAAAACAGTGATGCTGTGCTCTTAATAATAGTTTTTTTCATTCTGTAACTTCTGTATTAGTCACTAATCTGTAGCTATCAGTCATTATTTTGGCATGGGGACAGAGGTGGAATGCAGACTGCCTGAATGTGTTCCAGTGTTCATTTCTTTGGTGTGTGTCCACAACTGAAAAAAGTATCAGTTCTTCTTTTGGAATCTTCTTTTGCATCTTTACTTCCAAAAGACACTTTCCTTGTCTCCCACTGTCCGTAAGGATATCATGGAAGGAAAGGGGTGACGGCTTTCTCCTCCAAAACCAGGTACAAGCATTTCATACATTCATCCCCTGCCAAAAACATAGGAGCCTGGATAGGAACAAAACATCTCAGCATGTCCAAAATATATTTATACTACCAGTAGCAGTAGCATTAAGAGGGGACACACCTGACAAGGCTAGTCCTGGAAAATGCAACCTACTCAACCACAGTCACAGAATATCGTTACCCAATCTAGCGTGAAAAAATGGGACGGGAGACACAGATGAAATTAGAAGTGAATGTAGATAGAAGCTAACCATGACAGATGGTTGGGCAGCCTTTAATTGTGGCAAGATATTACCAACTCCATCCATCACCGATTAATGGTCTTCTGCACTTCTCCCCATCCAGGTGACAGGAGACAGAGAGTTTCCCAAGAAAAAAAACAAACTTACTTTTGCCTAGGTCACGTTCCTCAATATTTTGTAGGCAGGATTGTTGATCTAATTTCTCTGCAATCTCATAAAAATCACACAAACACTGGCATCTTAAGTGCATAGGGCAAGCCTATCAGCAGTGATTTAACAGTAGAGGATTTAACTTTTCATCATTTTTATGTAAACATAAAATTGTCACATATAGAAATGATATTATATTCTAGTTACTTGCACATATTAAAAACCCAACAAATTCAAATACTTTTACAGTCCTAGATCTTTTCAATTCTCCTCTAACAAAAAGGCCAATTACATATCTCTGATAAGAACAGCTCATCAGATAAGCTTTAATGAGCCCACATTAAAATAGGAGATACAAAACAGAAATGAATTTTTTTTTTGGTACTAGTATCTATCCAGAAATTTCTGAATGAAGAAAATAGTGTCTAGCTTCTGTATCTTCCAGCCACTATTTTTGTGACTAGTTCTTCTAACTTTAGATGAGTACCCCTTATCCCCACAGCATAATATTCATACTTGCTTAGTGTTCATAAAGAATTCTTAGTAGTGAATTTTATTTCTTATACTGTGCTTGTCATTTTAGCATCTCTGTACCTATTCACACATTTATAATGGCCTTTAAGGGAATATTATTCTGGTCTATGGATTAAATATAGTCCCAATCTTATTATATCTAGAAAATCAGAGCTGCTGCTGTGTTGTTAATCTGTTCTAATTACCACTTTCATTCATAACTTGTTATGGTCATGTATTGTAAATCAACACTTGCAGCTGGGCGGAGTGGTAAAGTACGTACTTAGGTATTATAAATGCTTGCAAAGCTGGCCAAGTTTGATTTCAGAAGTGGAAAAATCAAATCTTCAGGATTCAAATAATGTACTGATTCAGACAGAACTACTATTTGAACTGTATGAGACTGGATTCAGATCTCCTGCTTACTGGGAGTCCTATTAACATCACTGCTGAGATTGCAAAAACTGGGCCATAAATGAGAACTTTTAACTTTCTACGAAGCATGAGAGTGGGCAGTAGCAATATATTTTAGTAACAGGTACAGCAAGCTACCAAAAGAAAGAAATGCTGTGGTATTACTACTGTTGCAATTTTGAGAGAGCTTTCTTTGTAGAAGCTGGTCCAAGAGATCACTAACCCCTTTTTGCAATGAGTTATCTGTTCCCTAAAATTCCATCTTTATTTAATGAAAGGATGACAGCAATACAAACAGCTCAGCTGTTTTTAGCTCTCAAGGCTAGATCCCACAGTTGTTAAAGAAATCCCTTATAAAGTTCAAGGTCTCGCTTATTTTATAGCCTAGGCAAACATTTTATAAACAGATGACAAGATATATTACAGAAATGCAACTAGATATTCACAGCCTACATAATGGCATCCTTTTCCTCATCCCCAAGCCTCTCAGGGTGGAAATTCCACATCAACTTTGTTTGCTTTCTAGTACTAACCTACATTTTGCCTTGGTGTCGTACAGTCGTAGAGGAACCGTACTTTGTCCTGCCACTTGTATTGTAGATTTGACTACGCAGTTACAAGTAAATAAGTCAGACTGTCAGACATCATCAGAACTACAAAAAGGAGAAAACTCAAATAAAAACTACACCTGAGTCTATTCTTAATTATATTAGAAAAAGTGAGAAACCAGTCTTTCCTGCTTACTCCTTTTAAAATGCTGTATCAAAGCCATTCGTGTGACTTCTGAACTGTTCCTCACTTAACAGAGAGGTGCTGGAGGATGGTGCGTGATAGAACATTTAAAGGAGGAAAATAAGCGTAGGAAACCAAGGAAAATATCTGGAAATCTGTGAGAGCTGGGAGTCCAAATCCTTTTGACTTCATCCCCCATTCGCAAAGAATACCATAAGACTACAGCAGAACATATTTTGGCAATACACGCCCAAGTCTGAAAGATCCAAAAAGTCTTTTCCTTTGGAAGACCAGAACAATTCTTGGTACAGGTGGCGAAATACATGATATACACAACTTAATTATATATTATATATATATTATATCGTTAATAAATACTGGGAGAGGGGAATTAAATGTAAAAATGTAAAAACGTAGATAGAAGTCAGAAGCTGGGTTGGCATTTGTGATGTTTTGCAGCTTTTGGCAATGAAACATTTTGCTATTTGTTACTACAATCCTCTGCCTTTATTGCTTAATCCACAACTTATGCTGCAATTGGAAACTGTTAGTTTAAATAAATTACTTTGATTTTTGAAATGCAGGCGGGACAAGAGGACAGACAGAGAAAGCTAAAGTGATTAAAGGATGCTAGCTCCTAGCACCGTCCATGGGCCCTGGCCATACTCCGTTGCCACCCCAGGCAGCAGGTCCTCTGCATCATCCGAGATCCTCAAAAAGTGACACTGCATAGGTCAAAATTTCACTTCATGGTTACTGTTTGACACAGGGTAGCACAATCTTTTAGCTGAAGCACAGAAGATACAAGGGATCATATGTAGAAAACTTCCATTACCACCAAGGTGACCCAAAGTTAGCAGTCAGAACAAAAAAAAAGTGGTTCTTAGTTAACCCAGTGTTCAGGTACGAGCTCAGTTCTGTGAGGTGCCAAGTGTACCCATTAACATGAAGACAGCCTTAAACTCGTGCTGAAGTAACTCCGAACCTCCTGGGAAGCCTTTGGCACTTCAAAGGGTATGGATCTGAATTCATAACAAAACCCCCTGATCTTTACATGAAGCTCTGACGACCCCAAAGCCAGTGATGACTGCTGCGGAGAATGAGGTGTTTCAAGGTGAGAGAGCCCAGCGCCCACATCAAGTCCCACGCTAGGGTACAAATGAAAGACATCAGCTCTGCTACCAGATTCCCAGAAGCACCAGCTGTGCCTCCAGTAAGACCCTCAAACTGTCAGCCAGAAATAGCAGCCCAGAGTCACAGTAAAAGCTGTCAGAACTACACACAGAGTTTATCAAGGGAAGGGGAAGGCAAAATGCCTGAAACTTTTAAGAAAAGCAAGACTCCAGTCCATAAAAGTTTTTCAAGCTTAGCTCAGACTATGGAACTTAAATATTTGCAATGTTTCCCTTAGTTTTACAAGAGATTTTGCTAATACTGAGGGAATTTAAAATACTTGCCTAAGCCAAGAAGAGAAAGTTTTTAATGGCAACCTCTAAAAATCTCTTGCATATAAATACAGAAAGTATTTTCAATACACAGTGGACACAATTAAAACTACAAACATTTGACACTGGGAAGCCCCCTGCCATAGTTAGCCTGTGCTCCCGAGACTTACTGATGCTGAAAATACAACAATATATTTAACTACTGCATATAGCAGGAGTTCACTTTTTCAGACACACTGCACATTTCCACAAGAGCACTTCTGATCTTGGAGGCCCTGCTTTTAGATTTTAATTCCCTGACCTCTATGCTTATTTATGATACCTTCCACTGAGGTACAAAATTGTGCATATGTGGGAGAGCAAGAAAGAGATCAGTCAGAAAAGTAGATTTTTAATAATGCTGTGTCTAGTAATCAGGCAATAGTAAGCAATAGTTATATATATTTTTTTTTTAATTCAAGCTGAATTTAATTTTAAAAATGTAGTTGCAGAGAAACTCTGACAGGGAAAGATACTTTGCTCATAACTTCTCAGGCATCTTTCTGCCTTTCTTAACCACTGACTTTGTTTCTGCTCAGGCAGGAAGAAATAATTATTCACATAGGCAGGTACGTGTTCATGGTCAGTACTATTCTTACAGTCAGCTGTAAAAATAGACTTTGATTAAGAATGCATGGGGTAGACCTCTTTTTATAAGTCTGCATATGCCAACTAAGTTCACATGGGCAGTTTAAGATAGACTGGCAATCAAGAAGCGAGAGTCCTACCTTGAACTTGAAAAATCTGCTTTCTCTAAAGCCATAAACTGCAGCTGCCATCAGAAACGGACCCAATTGCTTTTCTTTTTCACTTTCCAGGGCAAGCAAATCTATTTCCTGTTACAGCCTGTACTTACAGTTTAATTCGATCTTATGACTTAAAGACTAAAATATTTGAGAACCACTAAGATTTTTCCACCCGTTTAAAAGGGGGAAAATATAAAACTGGAAACAGATGTTTTATAATGTATTTCATTTATTTTGGCCACCCATAAAGCTGTGGCTTAGGTTAGTGCCAACCAAGTTAAAAGCAACAGAGTTCTGCAGAAACACCATGTAATACATTTTAGAATGACCAGGCATGGGGAGCACCTTTCAGTAAACTCCTATTTCTTAAGTATTTTTCAATGTCAGAAAAAGAAAATAGGAATTACTAAGGATGCAAGTGGTGCTGCCATACTTGGGCAGTTCCTGGGGGGATGTGCAAAATTTGTGCAGCTTTGTTATGTTATTGTAGCGCAATGCAAAGCTTGGAAAGTAAACGATCAAAGTATACACTGAAAGTGGATGAGTTTGATGAAATTAGAACAAATGAAGTTAATATCCTTAGAACAATATCATTAAAATAACAGATACTGTATATCAAACAGTTACTCCAGAGACACTTAACAGTTGAAGATGTTCCAACAAATTAAAACTATTTTATCCAAACAAGCGTCAGTCTTGGGCTAGTACAAACCTTTCACTTTCTTCTGTGTTTATGAATGGAAACAGACATTTCAAAAGTTAAACCCATGAGAATTCTAACAATTGCTGTGGTACTTACTGATAAGGTGTCTCATGGAAATTACAGTTAAAATAGTCACATTGAAATTTCCCCTGTACCTAGTCTTATTTAGACTGAGAAATATTTCTCAAAAACAGACCCACTTTAACAGAACACCTTCAGCACAGCATGCAGGCTGGGGGACAAAATGAGCAATAAAGAATGGTTGGTCTCAAAACATTTCTTTATTGACAATATACTGCACAGAACATAGGGCATATAATGTGCATATAATCTACTAACCTGCCAAATACATTATAGGGAAAGCATAATGAAAGGACAATGGATGTATTTTAGGAAGACAGAACAGCATTAAAAGTTTGAACTTGTATTTTTTGGCTTGTTATCCACATATTCAAAGAAAATATATTTTTCACCTTCCTCCTCAGAAGTGGCACAGAAAGTGAATTGCAAAAGTTAATCAGAAAGTAATAAAATGTGAAAGCTTAGCAATTCAGTACAGCAATCAGCAGTACAGACATTGACCACATACATAGCAGCAGACTCTTAGAATGTGAGCTTTTAATGCAAAATACTTTCTTACTTTCTTAATCAAATGGCCAAAAAACTGTTTTGCCCTAATAAAAAAATATGAAGTTCATTGTTATCAAACCAAGTGCAAATACAGAAAACTCACTTTAATTCAGAGGCATGCTTAAAGCAGTTTGAAAGCAGAATATCCTTTACAATTATTTCTCCAGGTAAAACAGTTCTATCGCTATCCGGCATTAGCCAGTGCTTTTCTTCCCAGACACACACACTCATTTGAACTTGAAAAAGCCAGAATGCCAGAAGTACCTCCCCAATATGTTGACTAAGGGCTGTAATTCATTTAAATTATGCAACTGGATTCCCACAGCTGGCCCACAGCTTGGCTTGGAGCTCAATTCAATGCCAATGATCCTGTCTGCTAATATTGTCCTACTTGCAGAGAAGGTAATAGATCCAGCAACTTATACTGAAGTTCTGACACTAATTAACAAAGCAAGCAAACGTTGACATGAGTGACAAATGCTGGTTAATAGGTACTGTGAGACCAGTGCTGCCAGCTGGCATTTTTCTGTAGCATTTTGCAGTAACCATCCCTTCTTCGTTTCTTAGGACACTGCTTAGAATTTGTTTGTATGCATTTTGTTTCAAGTTAGAAACAAATCAGCACAAAACCCAACCCAGATAACAGCAGCAAGACCCCCGGTTTTCAGACAAGTAATCAACAAGAAAGCATGCAAGCAGCATCACTTGGAGGATGCATGGGGGACTAGAGTATAGGAATTCTTATCCTATATAAAGCTATGTAGCCTTGCACAAACAGCCTTTGGCATCTTGTTTCCGGCCTACCTGGACAGTAACACAACATGTTTATCAGATCATACAAGCCCAGAACCTGAACTGCAAGCAGTTAAAAACTGAAGGTCGCTAAACTACAAAATTAAAACATGCTTCTATGCTTTAGCTACACAGAGAACGATAAAACAAAGCCTCCACAACCACCTGTAATAATATGCCTGTTCAGCTAGCAATTCCAAAGTACTCAGCAACACAAGGTAGACATTTTCTGCAGCTGGTTTTACATGTACATTCCTGCCAAATTGTTGTCTCGTCTCCTCTTACCTTCACATTAGTCCGGAGTGCACAGTAACATGCAAAAAACATTGCAGTAAACAAGGAGCATATGGACCAGTATTCAGCGTCTCTGCTCTGCACAAACGGTACACACACGATCCCGAGCATGTGCTACTAAGGAGCATCCGTTCCCTCTGTCAGTTTGAAAATGCATTGATCTCTGTTTTTCTGACTACAAAAAGACATGTCTTGAAGGCACTGAGTGAAAGCTACATATCTCTTCATTGACTATATATAGAAATATGCCCAGTAATTTCAATTAGCAGAGAATTCAGCATCTGAAACTTGGACCTCAGTTGCTTTTCCTTCCAGCATTTTAAATTCAGGGGGGAAAAAGGAGGGGGAACTCACCCAGAGGGGAAAGGTGAGGAATTAAAATGTAAGCAGCGAGTTACTTATATTTCCCCCTGGCTTTGATGTTTTTCTTTTCAATATTTTACAAATGTTATACGTGGAAAAATGAAGAAAGATTTCTCTTCCAGTTCTCAAATTTACTGTAGATTCTGCACTGTTTCTGCCTGCTTTTGTTAAAGATGCAGCATCCCTTTTAACAAAGACAACGTCATCAATCATGACAGATTCAACATGTTCTACTTACAAATACAGTCTCTGATTAAGGACAATGGCTGGATGGCTTATTAACATTTCCTCAAATGCAAGTTCAGTTCCCTGTGCTAATCTATTTTTAAATAAAAAGTCCCACCTACTCCTTCCCTCTCATTTAACAAAAATGCAGCCGACTAGTTCTAAAGATCCTGAATTGCATTGTGCTCCCAGCTCAGACACTGGACATCGTTTTCAAACTGTTTTCTTGCTTGTTGGGATTAGAAACACAGAGAAAAATTAAAATGAAAGCAGAAAAATCCTGGAGAAGGCTGTGTCCTCACATTTGTAACTACATATTCTGAATTCAAAATGCTCAAATGTCTTCCAGAAGGAAGGATCTCAGAACCTAGCCAGAAGGCAAAGCTTTAATTCACAAGCACAAAAATAAGATCAAACCACTTCTTTCACTCCTGTCAACGGCTGGGATGCTACAAATTAACTGATTGTTTACTAGACTGCAGGGACACAAAGTCAAAGACTCAAGTCTTTGTTTACAGCACCGGGAACCACCGATATTCATACTGAATTATGAAGCAGTCTTCAAGAATAAAACCAAAAAAGAGCCTCTTTTTTTTCACTGCAGCAGATGCTGTGGGAGGCAAAGAGTGGAAAAGGCTTTACTACCTCCCTCTCTATCAGCACAGAGCAATTTGTGTAGGATAAGCATAACTTCATAGAAATATCTGCAGTGACTTTTAGGATTTCTTTAAATAATGCTTTACGTAAACCCCCTTGGAAATCTGCAGAAATATTGAAGTCCTATCAAAGTCAGTGGGTATCTTTCTGTGGGCAATGAGGTGAAGAAGCTTAAACAGAAGGACGTGCATTTAAAGAAGAAAAAAGGGGGGAGGGGAAAAGACGGCAGGGTTTTTTCCAACATCTTCCTAAAGACAAGCTCTCAGAAACTGTCGTCAACTCCAAGTGAACAGCTATTTTTAGCCTGTCATTGTTTGTGCCTTTTTTTAGGAACGAAAAAAGCAGTCGTGTTTAAAGCTAGATACTGCTTTACGATGTACCCTAAGACAGCTACTTAATTTGATCCCCAGCTCCATCTGTCATACAAATTATGTAATTAATAATCACAACCTTCTTTGGCACAAGCAATGACTTCCAGAACAAAAGAGGTGAACCCTGTTCTTAAATCTAATTCAGCAATTTTTATTAGTAATGAAACTGGGGTCTAGATGCCATAGTTCGTAAAGCTGGGATATCCCAAAGTTATGATAGTTCAGACTTTGTCTGCAGCAATATCCATCAAATAAGCTAAAACATAGTAACATGTTGCTCAGCAAAAGCATGGGAGAATTAATTGATGTGTTTTTCTGACACTCTTCAAGTGAATAGAAAGGGAAAGGAATCGTGGTTTATTTTGCAATACAATACATTAACAATTAAAATTAAGCATCTTAGTCATTGAAAAAATATCACAGATCTTGGGGAATTCTGATCCACCGGAGAAATGCAATTCAAAAAGCAAAGATGAATAGATGCAGTTCTGAACAGCAAGGCAAGGCTCAGGCAAGCATGTAGCTGCATATGAAAATCAAATTCAAGCCTCCTTTCTGCCAAAGGAATTACACAAGGTTTCAGTCAGCAAAGTCTTTGAAACAACTTTCTTCTTCACGACCCTAAAAAGTTAGTGGTTTTGGTTTTAGGCAAACCAGCCCAACATGGGGAAAATAGGAATCTCACAAAAAGAAAGCAGGGCTGCGTAACTATATGATGCCCAAGCGATCACCTGTATAAAAGACCTGAGACTCATTTAGGAAAACAAGAAGTAATGCAGTCGCAGTGTCTTCGCTCAGAAAAACCTCCCATGACTCCTGAGTGCCTAGGAGGAAAAGTTATCTAGGAAATTACAGACCCTGACCCCCATAACACTGTGAGAGTGAAAAGGGAAGACCCCCATCCATGTGGCGGATGCCTCCTATAATAACTGTGGGACACTGGAGAATTTGCTGGAAAATTGATACCTCTGTACCAGCCAACAAGGTATTACTTTGATAGGTGACCAACCTAACACATCTAGCAGGGGCTACTTCAGGTCATCTACACAAGCAGAACCCTGCAAGGCTTGTTCACCTCTGCCAAAACATTTCTTATCGCAGCAGTCTAATTGTTAAAGGCGGCATTCTCATCAAGGACATGCAATATTTTAGTATGACTAACAGCTACTCAAAAGCATTACATATAGGTGATATTTACGGTCTTTGACAGGGAGTTGATAACAAGAAGTGAGGAAAAAGCCTTGCCTGAGTCTGCGCGACATGCCAAAATAGCAGAACATTTCAAGTGCTCAGGGCCTCTTTAAACAGGAGACGACGGGGAAGAACCCCACAGATGAAAGAAGTTACTCCATTTAAAAAAAAAAAGTTTAAATATAAAAACAGGAGAGAGAGAGTCCAACAGAGCCACATTACAGACTCTCTTTAAAAAGACACAAAACTTGTGACCTGAATATTCTTAGATGACAGAAACCACTGGAACCACTATCTTGAGCTGTGCAATTTCACTGTTAACTTTGCCTTCCTGTGCCTTCAGAAGGACAAAAGGGAGCCCTTGGAAGAAAAACCTGGTTGTCTGCAGAGGTTCAGAGAGCAGAGGGAAGGTGCTGCCCTGAGGGCAGTCTGCTTTGGAGGAGTGAGAAGGGGACAGCCCTTTGCAGCATCTGTCACTGCCTAGAAGAAGAGCAACAGGAGCTAGTAGTAGTAGTAATAGTCGTAGTAGTAGAAATGCCCTATTGCCATTGTATCCCAAAGCTGTGGTCAAGGACCCCCACTGTGCTACGGCACTGTGCAAGCACAAAGCAGACTGTACTAGGGAAACCTTGTAGGGGAACAATGAAACCATACTGGAGAGCAGTATTTTCATCCTCAGCAGCCCAGCCATTTTCAAGTTGGTTTTTTTTCCCAGGTCTCATGGAAAGGGTGGTATTTTAAAGGACAGTAATAATAAAAGCAATAGACTAAAAATGCAGTAAAGAAAGCGAAGCTCTCCAGTATTTGCTCTACAACAGTGCAAGGTGCCCCACTTCACTTAAGCACCACATTTGTGGGAAAATATTATAAATTGCTTTTAAAAGGCTTGCTTCAATGAGACAGATTTTGTGATTACCCTCTGATGATCAAAAGGAAAGCAGAGATTATCTAGAAAAAACAGAAAACAGAAGGGGTAGGGACTGAAGAAGAGGCTGCATTGCTCTCTGAGTGGACAGCAGGAGAAATGACACTCCTGTCCTCCAAAAGAGGGGAGCGGAGATGTCTGCAGGGAGTTGGACACAATGGTGGAGGTTTGCAAAGCCATCAGTAGGGTCTGGCCATGCAACTCTTATTAGTATCAACACTGATAATTCGCACCACTGACTTTCAGCAGCCAGGGGTGTAATTCTCCCTCTTTTTGCAGTGATGCTGGAGGTACTGGCTTGTGCAGTCATGGCACTATGGCTACAGTCATGCTCCATCACACCCTGTCTTTGCACGCTGCAGTGATACAATCTACATAGTACCCTAGTCCGACATTGCTGAAATCAGAGGATTTCAGCACACGAGCTTTAAGCTGCAATGATTTTACTCCCTTCCCCACTTCTGAGACTTTAAATCGTCATAAAAGTGTTATTTTCCACAGCTACAGGAAGATCATTACACTGAAAATATCCGTGTCGGGGGGTGGGATATTGCAGGAAGCATGGATGTGGACAGCAGGTCTTGGGTGCTGTGGGGTCTACAGTTTCTAGATGGAAAATGTTGACTCCTGAAGAGGGATAGAGTCTATGGGGCATCTGGAAACAAGTGGAGAAAGAAGAACGTGGAACAAAAGCCACAATTGGCAAGAAGGCTTGCTTAGGCTTTCCACTATAGCAAAGTCTAGTAAAACATAACAGACAGGGTAACTAAATTAGTAGCTTGAGCTCAGGAAATCTTAAAATTTTCAGAAGGAAAAAGAAAAAGGCTGAATAGATTATTTACAAACTCTCGTCTCCAGTACTGTAAACCTCTTTCTGGCACCCTGACATTCTGATGCAAAAGTTGCTGTGTCAAATATTCTTCCTCGCTTCCAGGCCAGTAAACAGCAAAGACCTTCCCCTGGGCTGATTTAACTTCAGACACAGTTTTTCCTGAAAACTTTCTGTTTCCTTTTTCCTGCACAATGTTGTTAATACAATTATTTCATTTTTGAGCATTTAATATTTTTCCTCCTAATGTCCCAGCTCTCTGCTTTCTGTCCTCTGTGGTTGCATTGAGGAAGGTTTTGATCAAATATATGAGAAAAACACATAATTTACTCAGAAATCATTCCTTCTCAATATTAAATTTATACATATTTTATGAATCAAAGACGTTGTGGTTAGTATTTTGAAACAGCCATGAAACTATTTATAATAAGCAAATTTAAAGAAACTATACGGCCAAAAAAAAGCTAAACAATGGCCTGATCCTGTGAGTCCTCTCTATGACTGTGAATTTCTCAGGAAAGGCTCCCTCATTGCTCCTGATGACCCTAAAACGTAATACTGCAAAACAAGGAAGAGAGGCCCAGAAAGAACTGGATTAAGCTTCACAAGGCATCTTGAGTTACTCAAAGCCCCATTTTTCCTCTGCTGTACCTGTAACCTGTTGATCAATTTTATTTTATACCTCATCCTATCCAACTGAGAAGATGTGACTCTGTTACAGCCTTCATTGAGAGACCCAGGCTGCGAAGACTTTTCAGCTCTGAAAATCCCCAACTGAATTTCCCGAATTTCACTCAAATTGATGACTAACATGTCTCCGCAATGTGTGTTTCATTTTGTGATGAGAGGACAGCTGCCTTTCTTCTTGACCTGCATTCTCATGATAACACCTTCGAAAAGGTATTTCCATCCACAGTCATATTAAAGGCCATGGCAACCTGGAATCCTAGCAGATTATTTAGCCTTTCTTCCTTGCTGAGGGAAGATTAACCACACACAGACTATTCTTGACAAATGTTTGTCTAACCTGTCCTTCAAAATGTCTCATGAAGGGAATACAATCTTTGCTTTAGATGTTTCTATGAAGATCAAGAAGATGATCAACAGGAAGGTACCACCTTTTATCCAAATGAGATTAATTTAGCAAAACTGCTCTTTTTGGAGTGTTTTCTAATTTTTCCACTTCTGGGAGTTCATAATGATGGATAAATTAGCAGAAAAGATGTGAAGCCCTAAACTCTATAGTTCTGAAGCGCTGGAAGAGCAAATGTATGCTGAAGCTTGCCATATGTGCATGGTGCTTTTTATACTTTCACCTTTGTAGGGTAAGAATGTCATCTTCATAGCAGTGTGTGTAGACTGACAGGTTCCCATTTATTCTGCATTTTTTATATATACACACATATTCACACATATACAGGGATATGCTTGTATGCAAAGTGCATGTTTGTGAGACAGAATATCAAGAGCAAAATAAGAAAGGGAGTATCTTCACTGTTGTTCCCTATAGAAGGTAATATACAAGGTAGTTGGGCTTTTCTGATATACAATGCGCATGATTCAGCCCAGATAGATGTAGAGCTTAACACAAGGTAAAAAGCCTAGATGATTAGAAGCTTATGCTTGTTGTCCTTCAAAAAAAAAATTTACCATGATTGTTTGAAAAACTTGGGGAAAACGAAACTTGGGGAAATTGATGTCTATCTTTTCATGATTTGCCATCACTCTCCAATTATGAATTAACATTTTACTTTTATAATTTATGAACTATAATTTATGAACTAAGCTAATTCATTTAAGCATAAAATCCACATTTCCATGGTAACAGCATGAATGAAGAAGGAATGAACTTCCAAAGTTCAACTGCATTTATTACAGTACTTAAAAATAAACCTACAGCAATTTTCATCTAGGAAATTACTGTAGTCTTTTTGTATGAAAAAAATTTAAAAAAATTAAAGCCCTTACTGTAAATTTGTATAAGAACAACTTGATTTTGTACTGTACTTGATAAAGACCTGTATGTGCGAAAACCTAGGATTTTATTTTTTGTGCCGTGATTTTAGTTGAGGAAACTACTTAAAGGGAACCTATTGTTAGATTGAGAAATATGATATAAAATTGTGTAACAGTGGCAGTAACCTTTGCTTTCACGAAAACACAGGTTTAGGCCTTTTTTTGATGTAGCCAGTATTTTCATTAAACAAGCAAAATGTTAGGTTTTACATCAGAGAGTACAATGATGTATATTCATTAGCCATGCTGTAACTATTCCTCTTCATTCAACTGATAACAGTTACTAGTTTAAGATGTTAACAAATCTCAGCTAGAAATCTGATCAATGAGATAAAAACCTTGTTTTGAAAATATATTTAAATTTAGCCAGTTTTTGAAAAGTTATTTCAAACGTGCAGAGAATTTGCAAACAAAGGATAATTAACGAGTGAAACCATTTACAAGGAAATTAGTTTATTCTCTATGTTTTAATGATTTAAAATCAAGAGTCAAGATATTTCTAGAAGCCTTATGGATCAAAAGCAAATTATTGGGCTCAGTAAAGAATAAATAGGTAATCTAATTATTCTAATAATGTAATAAATCTAATAATCTATTTTCTTTCTTTAAAAAAATAAGAGAACATTCAAAGTAAGTATATTACAGAAACGAAGGAGGAAAGAAATCTCTTAGTAGAGAGAATTCTCTTTGAAATACAGCCAAATAAACCAAAATAATATACCTCTACAGGTGTAAGTACATAATCTCCTTGTAATCAGAGCTTTTAGAAATACAATTTGCTAATTTGTCTATGGAAGCTAAGAAAAGTGTGCTTTAATCAGGCATCCATATTACTTATGTATAACTATACACTTAATGCTACAAAAATCCTTGTCAGCAACCTATCTCTGTGAAAGTTGGTGATGCATGTTATATCTGTGTCTCCTCCGGGACCTGTGACTCAACATTTGAAGACACCTGGCCGACCTAGATACTTTTTCCTCTAGTATTATCCAAATCATAAAAATAATCTCCAGACTAAGAACTTATCCTAGCAGGAACAATAAAGTCAGCAAAAAACTCCTATGACTGATTGACACATTTCCTGTACAGTTTTACCAATGATTTCGTTCCTTACTTCAGCTCCTCTTTTAGCCATCAAGTCAAAATATTTTCAGCTGTATTTCAGCTGTATTATTTTCAGATGTACATACACGAGTCCATGGGAATCGTTGAGATGCATCCCATGGTCCTGAGGGAACTGGCAGATGTAGTTGACAAGCCGCTCTCCATCATATTTGAAAAGTCATGGCCGTCAGGCAAAGTACCCAGTGACTGGAAAAGGGGAAATAGCACACCCATTTTTAAAAAGAATAAAAAGGAGGACCCTGGGAACTACCAACCAGTCAGCCCTAACTCTGTGCCCCGTAAGATCATGGAATAGATCCTTCTGGAAGCTATGTCAAGGTGTATGGATGGCAGAGAGGTGATTGGAGACAGTCAACATGGCTTCACAATGGGCAAATCATCTTTAAATAATCTGCTGGCTTTCTACAATGAGGTGATGGAGTGACCGCGTTGCTGCATAAGGGAAGAACAACTGATGTCATCTACCTTGACTTCTATGAGGCCTTTAACACAGACCCACACAACATCTTTATCTCTAAATTGGAGAGATATTAATTTGATGCATGGACTATTTGATGGATACGGAATTGGCTGGATGGGCATATACAAAGAGTTGCAGTCAATGGCTCAATGTCCAAATGGAGATCAGTATCAAGTGGCATCCCTCAGGGGCCCATACTGAGACCAGTACTGTTTAGTATCTTTATTAATGACATAGACAGTGGGATTGAGTGCACCCTCAGCAAATTTGCACATGACACCAAGCTGAGTCGTGCAGTTGGTATGCTAGTGTGAAGAAATGCCATGCAGAGGGACCTTGACAAGCATGAGGAGTAGGTCCATGTGAACTTCATGAGGTTCAACAAGGCCAAGTGCAAGGTCCTGCACCTGGGTCAGGGCAGTCACCAGTATCATATAGACTAGGTGATGAATGGACTGAAAGAAGCCCTGTGGATAAGGGAATACTGGTGGATAAAATGTTGGATATGAGCCAGCAATGTGCACTTGCAGATCAAAGAGCCAATCATATCCTGGGTTGCATCAAAAGAAGTGTAGCCAGCAGGTCACGGGAGGTGATTCTCCCCCTCTACTCTGCTCTCATGAGACCCCACCTGGAGTACTGCATCCAGCTCTGGAGTTCTCAGTACAGGAAAGACATGGACCTGTTGGAGTGGGTCCAGAGGAGGCCACAAAAATGATCAGAGTGGTAGAACACCTTTCTTGTGAAGAAGGCTGAGAGTTGGGAGTGTTCAGCCTGGAGAAGAGAAGGCTCCGGAGGACCTTACTGCAGCCTTTCAGTACTTAAAGGGGGCTTATTAGAAAGTTGGAGAGAGGGTTTTTACCAAGACCTATAGTGACAGGACAAGGGGTAACAGTTTTAAACCGAAAGAGGGTAGGTTTACATTGGACATAAAGAAGGAATTTTTTATGATGAGGGTGCTGAGACACTGGAGGTTTCCTAGAGAAGTTGTGGATGCCTCATCATTGGACATGTTCAAGGTCAGGTTGGACAGGGTTTTGAGCACCCTCATTTCGTGCAAGCTGTGCCTGTCCAAGGAGGGGGGGGGTGGACTAGATGATCTTTAAAGGTCTTTTCCAACCAAAACCAGTCTATGATTCTATTATCGCCCTTCCACTAGTACCTCTAGAGCTTTTCCTTATTTTTTAAATACAAATTAATTACAGAAGATTCTTAGGGTGTATATCTTTCTCAGAAACAGCACTTTTACCTTTCTTTCACTTCTGCTTTCTGTATGTCACCCCGCAACCTCATTAATGGCTGTTAATTGCATTGCCCTGTTGAAGTGGGGCATCCAGGAACACAAGCTACTTGAGAAAAAGGTTTCACCCTTCATGACCTTCTGTCACTTACAAACTGGTATCACTCAGCTGCTGCTGATGTCTTACAGCAGGTGTGATGCAATTTTACTCATCTCCACTAGGCACTCAGAATGAGTTTTAAAACTTAGGCACCACTAATCAACTTTTTGGAACCATTAAGATGTTAATTTCCATATATATATTACTATAATGAGAAGAGCACTGCTCGTGCTTCCCCCCTTTCTACTACATCCCTCTATACCTCCTACACATCAATTGAAATATTAGTTCTAAATTGTTAAAATAAAGTGAATAATATCTTCTTTCAAACAGGATTCCTAAAACAAAAGTACTCCTGAGCAGCAAGTGGAAAAATCTACATCCTCTAAATCATGCCCAGCTAGTCAGACAACACGGTTTTGAATCCACTGTTGCTTTTGAGAATTTCACCTGGTGTTCCTGAAAACTGCTGTTGACAAGGCCTATCTCAGCAGTTGAACCTCAACTTTTTAGGGTCTGTAATTAATGGGATCATGAAAAAAAAAGATAATTTTTTTAATTTTCCACTGTGCACTGATGCCCAGCACGTACTGACCAAACCACTATTGTCACCATTTTGCTGTTCTAGGTTCAAGGAAATACCTCAAATGTTTTGGACAAAGCACGATTATTTCTTTCTGGACACCAGACTCTTTTCAGTGACTTGAGCTGTGGAAAATTTGGCACACAAAGTCAAAATTTGAAAATGTCCTTAAGAGCTTTTTCAATTTAACCCATTGAGATGTTTTGTTTCTGCAAAGAAAAAATGCTGACTATACAAAAATAAAATATAGAATATTAACATGTAATACTAGTTTAATATTATAAAGCAAATGTAAATGACAGCACCAAAATAGAGGATTTCAATATTATCAAAATTAATCTAGAAAGTCAAAATGATTCACTTCAACTTTTTATCACTGAAAATTTTCTCAATGCACTAAATATTTTCAACAAGTTTCGTCTGAATAGAAACTTTTTACTCTGATAGTATCTAATAATTCTATTATTTCCCAGCAGTTGAAGAACATCTTTGCACTGATATTATTTAACCAGTTCTATTATTTCCAAGCAGTTAGAGGTTTCCTTTTAAAATACCCTGCCTTGCACGTTTCTTCCACAGATGTCCTCTTCTCACTTCAGTATTCCCTTGAGTCACATGCAGTCAAGATCAGATAAAATTCAGAGAATGTCTTCAGTTGAAATATCTTATAAAATGCAAATTACTGCTATAATCTGATGATATTTCACAAGCTAACTGACTTCAGCACTGCTTTCTCTGTAACCGTTTATAAAAGCTAAACATCTCTGGCAATCTTTCTGGCTATGGGGCTCTCTATAAACATTTTATTACTTCTATATGCAAAATTATTCTCAGTGTAGTACACAGGGTCAATATCTTTTGCATGGAGGACAAGACTGCATGAGACATGCATGCTGACAGCAGAATATCAATTGACTAGAGCCATACTTATCTGAGAGGAAATTTTTCTGTTCCCTCAATACTTTATTTAAATAGTTTTAGAAATAGCACTCCCCTTGACCCAAAGAAGTTATAGCATGCCCCATTTCACACATTAACCAAAAATAACATCGAATCTCTTAGGAAAACAAAGTCAGAGTCTACTGTCAGTCATAATACAAGTAATCTTTTAATTCCAACAGGGTCATAAAGATCTACAGTCCTATAAAATATGAGAATCTGGCCCAAAGAATAAATAAAACCAGAGTAAAATATGACATACCCTGAGTGAAAATCTATGTCTACTAAAGCCAATAGTAAAAAACCATCTTATTAATTTCAAATAATTTTACTGATGTTCTTTAAGGTATAAAATAAATGTTATTGCACACTCCACGATAGTGAGTTTGTATGTAAACTGCAGTTATAAGGAGTTGGTGCTCCCTGGTATTCTTTTGGCAGATTACCAGCTCTACTTTAGCTATTCCACAAAAGCAGAATAATACAGCCTGAGAGTATCTTTTTTTATCCCCTGCTCATCACCATATTCAAAGTGGAATCAACATATTGAAATATGCTTTAAGAGTCTGTGAAAATTTGTTCACTCACCATGACTGGGACACTGGATATAGTGTAAGGGCACCATGCAATTATCAGATAGTATTCTGAACACAAGAATACTGCCATCTGAACAATTTCATACACATTCCCAGTTCTTGGGTATCTTTAATCCAAGTGTGGTTTCCTGGTTTGGTTCCTACATAGAGTTTACTCCTATAGACACTGCAAAAATGATGAGAAGTATATAAATCAATAGTGACTGCTCAGAAATTCAGGAGTTTGGTCCTGAAATATTGCGTGGGTCTCTGGTGGAAGTACATTTGAAGGGCAGGTGGGCAGGAGATATTCCAGCTTGTATTTATCAATCAGAATCAAGGAAAGGCCACTCAGAGTTGTTTGTTTGTGACTCAGCAAGACAAGTCAAACTGGACTATAAAAAGATTTTCACAAGGGAGGAGGATCTGTTGTGAGAGGTGACTCATGTCTAGAGAATAGAAGAATGCATTTGGGTTAGTCTTTTGCAAGCTGGAGAGATGCAATACAGCTGTTGATTTTTTTTAAATCTGAGTCTGAAGAGAGAGAAATAAGTGAAATAAATAAATTAAGCCTACATCATAGGAAGGGCTTTTTTCCCCAACCTCCACCAAACCAACACAGGGAGGTAGCTCATCTCCCCACCCTTGATGACTCTTGGTCCTTCACAAAACCTGTGATTTAATAAGGTAATGGGAATTAAATTGAATGGTTGACAGAGAGTGTGTTTATGCGCATGCTTAAGTTTATCCCTCATAATCATAAGAATGTGTCTTTCTAAATACTTGTTCAGAAATCTGCTTATTAATGGATGCTACTACTGTACACAATGCTCTGGAAAAACAAGCCAAACCACAAAATACACTAAAAGGGCAGATGATTGCTGCCTGCTGATTTCATTGGAGTCCTGGCCAGGAAGTCAGGCTAGGTGATAGCCCAGGCTTTCTGGCCCAAATCCAGATGTACGTCTTTGCTAATCCACACCAAAAAAAGCACAAGATTGGAACAATCTGGAAAAGCTTGCAACTCCCCAGTTGTTACTGTCTGTACAGAAAGCTGTCATTTTATACTTTTGCTTTTCATTGTTCTCTGCTTCTTGCCCTATGTTTTCTATAAATAGTGGCATTTCATGCCAATTTAGATTTTTGTAAGAGATGCAGAAATTCTGAAGCTATAACTGAAGCTGTTAAAACTCAAAATTAAGCTATGCAATGCTCAGAAATGTTGGCCACCTGCTATAATTAAAACTTTTAAACATTTCTCAGTGCTTCTTGATACATTAGTTTCATTTGACTGTCATTTAACGGCCTTCTACACTGAAATAACTTGTTGAATATTTTAGAATCAACATTACAGTACCACCAGTTCAGTGAAAGAATTATAATTAATTTTTCACAACTGTGTAATTTCAGGGCATTGTGAAATACAACTTCGATGGGTTTCGTTAAGCAGCACTGTCCCGCTGTCATATTGTACAGTTGTGTCTACGGCAACATGTTCTTATTATCATAGATCTCATATATCTACCAACATCTCTGATTTTTTTTAAGATAATTAACACAGAATTCAATGCTAATTGTTAAAAGCAGAATGAAAACTGAAGTTCATGTGTAAAGCACTTTCTGCCTACATATTGCCCTACACAGCTTGAACAGGTAAAACCTTTTTTGCATGAACAGAACTGGGAAACATTTGAGACCAAAACATATCACAATTTACTTTTCATTTCCTGGCTTCTGCCACTACAAGAAAGATCCGTTTATTCATCATTTCATTATTGCATAGCAAATAGTATATATTAGAATGTTATTTCTCTATGCTAGAAAACAAACTAGCAGCAGTCAGAGCCCGGATTGAGAGAGAGGGCTCTCAGGACCTCTCTTTCAGCTTAACAGGTGTGGTAAACAGGTCTACCCTTCAGTTTATTCATCTGCAAACGTGTTTATGGTATCACTCCCAGTAATCACTCTCAAAATGTCAATGTCCTTACTACAACTCCCAGTCCTTGCTGCTCTGCCTCTGCGCTGCAACTGCATCTTACCTTTCAGGAAGGACATGCTTCAGTCTGCAAAGCTTTGATTGACAATTATAAGTAATAGTGGTTAATAATTTCAAGTCATTTTTAGAGATTGATTTGAAATATTTGATTTCCTTAATCTGAGCAAATGCATCTCCATGCTCATTGAATCTTTGTGCTCTACCACCTACAGTGTGCAGCTTTGTGCTCTACCACCTACAGCATTTCCCAAAGTATTTTTCTCTATGTGAACGCATTTATTTGTACCTTCCTCTATCACAAGCAACATGGTTGATTTCAAGAATGGAACTTGATCTTTCTCACAACCCTGCCAGCACATATTGAAGACATCTCCAGGTTGGCACCCCATATTTCTAGAAAAAAAAAAATTGCTCAAGCATTTAGCACTGCTATATTCTTAGTAAAATACCAAAATAAGTGAAATGTCATTTATTAATATTTCTCTGGATTTTCCACTAGAATACACCATCAACATACTCATATCTCTGTTCAAATAACCTCTAAATTATTGTGTTAATGTTTTCCTAGTATGTGGTTTTACATTCCACCAAGCCATAGTCGCCAAAGGCAGCTATGCAGCACCCAGAGCAGCCTGCAATGTCTTCATCTTGCCTATAAGAAGAATCTTTCACTGCCCCACTCCTTCTTATTTTACTATATTATTTCCAGCTACTCTACAATATCCACAGAAAACAAGTTCAAGGTGAAGGGTATAAGAAGGGAAAGGAATTTATGCCCTCTAGCCAAATTTTTTGAAGAAGCCTCTGACAGCTTTATGCCTGAAATATAATTCAGAGCTATGTAGGTAACATGTCAGAAGGTCCAGCTGCAGAAATAGGACACAGAAAGAAACTAGTAAGGCAATATTCTTTAACTGCAAGAGAAGGATAAACTACGTATGAAAAATCTTACTGGAGCAGTAGTTGGTCGCTGCCCTTTGCAGGTCAGGAGTTTACTGGTTTGAGCAACAGCTTGTGGCTCTTAAGACTTAGTTTAACTCCCTGTTTGCCATGGGCACACACCAGTGTGATAAAGAGCAAGATGTTTAACCTACAAGATCTCAGGTTCTTATATATGAAGATTAGCTCATAAGCATAATTAAGTCTTTCAAACATTGTAGGATTCTCAGATGCTACCAAAACAACCTCAATAAAAGCAATGTTAAATCAAATCTACCTAATCTCAGCTAATCTGGGACATAGCCTGACACCTAAAACCCATCTAAAGCCTCAAAGAGCCATCCAGTCTGCTAGTTCTGCAGGTTCTCCAGAACTGCTAAAGCCTTTAGATGCCTAAATTAATTTGTATCTCCTGATTTAGCCTGGAAGTTGTCTTCATCTTTAGATTAACACATACTAGAAGCATGTATTCTAATAAATTGATAACTATGTCCAACCTAAAACCCTGTTGCAACTCACCTTTGGGGAGATCAACACTTAAACCCTGACTAAATCCTTCTTTGACCTCTAATTTTCTTTAATAAGCAGAAAATCCAGATGAAGTCAACACTACTGTTAGCATCACAGTAGCGGTGCACCAGCAAAAACGATGCCATCTTTTCACCTGAGATCCTTGTGTTTGGATCACTTACTAGGGACCACTTAGACTGCTCACCGTCATTTTCAGAGGAGGGCTATACGGCAAGATGCTGAGTGGATAGACTTTTCCTTGTGGTTCCCCATTGCTCGCAATGGAAAAGATAGACAGCTAAGTTTAGCAGACCTTATAGGTCTTTGGAGTCTCCTGAGTTCCCTCTGTTTATGGAGAGCAACAAGTGCCTGGGCCTGGTAGCTTGTCTTCTGCATGTCCTGAGAGGCCTACCTCACTCCTTGTTCTTGTCAGAAATGTAGTTATGGTAGACAGACTTATTATCCCCTTTGCTCTCAAGCAGATGTGTAAAATATTACTGAGAGAGTGCCCAAGTTAAACACTGGAATTAAGCTGAACGTGTCTGATGGAACCACGCTAGAAAGTGTTCATTGATATGGCACAAGTCACACACAACTGTATTACTAAGCCCACAGACTGCAATCCAAATAATGTATTCAGTTAATAAAACAAAAGTTCAATAAACTAAATCCCCTCCCCTCCACTCCACAGAAACTAGACCAATTTACTTTGCATATAAAGCCACCATTTCGGTGTATGCCTCCAAAGGAAAAAGGCTCCTTAAGTGTGCAGGGAAGGTTAATCAAAACTGCATCCCATCTCCACACATGCTCCCTGGAAATGTGATTCATCCCCTTGCTTTCCTCCCAGATAGCTACAAAAATGGATGGAGGATTGAAGGAACTCCTTTCCATCAGTAATGCAGAAGCTGAGTCACCTCTTGATATTCAGTCCATAGCCTGAAATAGCCTAACCTTGGGAGGAAATAGCCAAGATTTATATATAAAGAAGGTGAAAAGAAAAGACCAGAAAAGAAATGAATCTGTGTATGGGAAAGCCTGAAACCTGATAACCAACCCTGTGATGAACCGCCAGGGCGCAGAGCTCAGCAGCTGGCTAACAAAGAGTGGATAGCCATAAGGAATGTTAATGGGCACTCCTGCATCACGCTTGACTAGAGGGATGTTAAAAACTAAATTAAAACCTAAGCATTGACCAGAGACCATATGCAAGGATAGTCATTTGGGAGCATTTTCAGCCTATCATTCTGCCTTCAAAAGCCCAGACAAAAAAGACTCTCCATGAATCAGAAAAGGCTGAAATAGTCACCATGTCAGTTCAGGAACCCAATGGCTGGTAGGTGAAAAAAGTAATTTTCAAAAAGGAAATTCAAACTTGTCTTCTCCAACAGCTGCAGTTATCTCTTATCTCCCAGAAGCTAGAAATGTTCAAATCCCTTTAGTAAAACAACATCCCAAGGATCCAACTGAATGTCGGGGGACTGGTCATTACTGGACCTATACTAATTTAGATATGTACGTATCTTTCCAGTGCTAGCTGACTTTGTGCTTTGTCCCATCTTCTTTTTATTGCATGTCAAAAGCAGAAAAAGCATCATTGTTCATCTTAGTACGGAATAATACTTTGTGTAATCTTCTTTTCTGGAACTGGGAGTTTTTTAAGATAATGTGCATATTGTCTGAAATTAATGTATGCACAGCAGTTTTTCAACGTTATTTAACAGTATTACTCTGGCTCATGCCAGCTAAATACGTTTCAGTAGATTTCAGAACAGATTTCTGCAATGTAATCTACTTCGTATTGCTCACAGCAAGTATTTGGAAACTTCAGTAGATGTGCAATATGATGGCCCAGTGTCTTCCAATGTTTAAACAACATGACAGGAATAAATGCAAGGAATAAAATAATTTTCTTGGGTCACACAACTAGCCCTAAGCTCTAAATTTTCAGTTCTGACTTCAAAGTACTCAACGGTATTGCCTGGGAGCTAGTTACTAGTGAAATCATATACACTGGTGGTAGCTGAGAACTTCAGTTGTCTGTAAAGGCATTGTTTCAGTGAGCTCCTCAGATAGGTTCACTGCTTTCAAGCGCCTTGTTTCTCATTTTTTCTGAGATTGTGCCCAGTACAATAGGGAAGGAAAGTGAAAAGGTGCCTTTACATCATCTTTATGATTTACTGAATTTATCCATGTCTCTCGGCAGAATTGGTCTGGATATTACAAGAGCATATTGGCTACTGTGATATGATAGCCAATGGCCTCAATATGTTTTACAAGGCTGGGCTCAACAAACAACAATGCAGGCAAGTCAGGGTACAGTGTCACTCGAGGTACTGTAACCCCTGTGTGCAGTAGCCTTGGGATGCCATTTGGTGTAACTACTCTGTCAGTTCGCTATGAGGCAAGGGAACACATAGCTGCCATGCCTACCACCTTGTAATGCAAGAGAAACTTTATCCTGGACTGCTCTTGTCATAAACCGTCTCCTGTGGATGCATTACCAACAGCTCCCAGAGGCCAGGCTTGATCGCTCCCAGAAAAAGCCCTATACCTAACAAAAGCTCCCAGCTATAGTTGTAATAGATGTTGTAAAAATGAATGAATAAATAAGAAATATAAAATAATAAAAATAAAGAAAAAAATAAAAATCAAATCATCAAGCTGGAAAGAGACAGCAAATGGTAATGTGAAGGCTATCAATAGATCAGTTCAATTTCAAAAGCTAATATGATGGTAACGCCAATGATTATAACTTTGATTTAAGCACACACGGAAGTACCAGGTCAGCTTACAGAACCAACTGACCTCTCTCAAGCATTAAGCTAGATATGTACTAATGTAAGTTTTGGTGTCATGAGCAATAAAAAGAACAGGTTTGACCCAGGTGATCAATATAATACACTTTTTGGAACCAATATCCACCAATGCACTGCAAGATAACTGTGGTGGTTCTTAAACTGCCTGGGAAAGGAAATCCACATGGTGAATTTATCCATAAAGAAAGTACAAGGCAAATCTTGCCTTGGACAGGGATGAAATAAAGAAATCCGTTTCTGTGGTTCAATGTCAAATCACAGCAGCAAGATATAAATATCACAGTGGCTTGGTTTTTCTCCGACCCTTAACATACCTTCCTCTATTTATCCTTCTCTCTTTCTTTGGCTACTTATCCCCAGAGGCAAGGGAAACGAATGGCTTGCTTACAGTTCAGTTTGATAGGACTGACATTTTCTTCCCACATTCCGAGAAAGGACATAGTGAGCCACCACCCTCCAGCATGCTTCCTTGCACTCCCTTCCCCACTTGCTGGTGCAAGATGAAGGGATACAGTCCACAGCAACCAGTCCCCGGGAAAGTAGCATTTCTGCGCCCGTCTCTCTTCATGGGACCCAGCCGCCCTATTTCCCGCTCCTTCATGTCGTAAGAGGCTCACTGGGCTGGGGAGCAGGTTCCCACACACCCCACTGCCCCCCAGTCCCATGCGGGACTGAGTGCAGATGGGCAGGGGGAAACCTGTTCTCCCCTTTGAAGGAGCCAGTCTTATTAGCAGTCTCACATTCCCCCACACATTTGCTGTGACCCAGCAGCCTGATTTCACAGAAATACTAAGAAGTGAAGAACTCTTCAGCCAAAATGATCCTCAGGCTTCACACTCCAGCATACACCGATATTACAGCCTGCAGAGTAGTGCATTTGTATCTGTTCTAGCTCTAAATAAGCTAGCTGAGATACTGGAATTAGTTAGAACAGCATGATGTTGTCCATAGGTCAACTTCTTTTCCCCAAGTGGATAAATCAGCCTAAAGCAAACATATCCTTGACTGCAATCTACATGCAGGATTGTGCCTCCCTGCTGTCCAGCACACTGTCAGAAAACATTCATTCAGAAACTGAAAAGGAGTAGTTCTGATCTCTGCAGCTCATTTCAGCCCTAACATGTCCCATACCAGAGGCAGAAAGTGGCACTAAGAAAATTCAGTATTGGTTGAGTTTCCCCCTACCCTGCAATGACATTCTCCCTGGGGGTCTCCAACCAGCCAAGGCAACTTGCAGCACAGAAAGCCATTAGACTGAAGAAACCGTTCTGCTGTGTAATCAAGTGTTTAAATAGACATTGAAAGTAGGCTACTGTGCACATGTGCACAATCCTACAAATATTAATATACCTGAAAAATGATTAGGCAAAGTTTAGTCATCAAGAGAATACCAGTGTAAGAAACAGGTTTTCCCCGTCATTTTTGTAATGGGGGCAGAAGTGAAACACAGAATAGGCTAGATATGACAAATGATGTAACATCATTTACATAACTCACCTATTAGTCTCATCTCCTTGGTATTACATAGTAGATGGAATTAGAAATCAATGATAAGAACACTGTATTTGAAACTCCGACCTAACTCAATTCCTGTTAAAACTTTACCAAAGCCTACAATTGCATACAACTTCTTCCAAGCGGTAGCACAAGCTTATGAGAGTTTTTTGAGAAGAGTAGCAGTGAATTTGAATCTGTTACGGACAGGCAGCAATTTGGTAGCAAACAACGTATTTGATTAATTAGTCTTTTTGATTGAAACTGCCCACACGTTGCTTACATGCTTCTCCATTACATTAATTACATAACAAATATTTTGTGCCGATATTTGTTTAACCTGCGAAGAGCTACCAGCATTTTATTGCAAACCTTTTATATTCCAATTCTCAGTTATAGTGGTTAATTCTGACTGAATATCCATTTCTGGTTTTACTCCTATGATCAGCTCCCTAATGCGGACCACAACAATCTTCAAAAAACTGTTGGATTTCTTAACAATTCCTGCTAGTAAACATGTTTTCTAGAATAACAGGAAAACAAACGTGAAAGTGAAAAGGAAACAGCCAGAGTCCATGTGGTTATTTGCCCAGTGAATATTCCTAGGCAATGCAAAGGGTTCATAATACTCTAGCCCCTACAAATGTACAATAAAATACTGAATAGAAATCTAGCATTATAATCTACACATTTGAATGTCTTCCTGCTTGTTAAACTATATTAATTCAAAAAACCTTTTATCTCCCTAAAGAAAGGTGGGTGAGACACCACAGGAGAGAAGGTAGGAGTAAGTCTGTAAAGATGAGGAAAAATACCAAACTGTAGTCACTGAGAATAAGAGCTGAGAAGACGGGATATGAAGCAATTAAAGGTGGATAAAACTACCTGTGGTAATGAACTGCATGTCTATTAGAGTTTGCACTGGAAGAGCGCAATGGGAGGGTGGGAATGGCAGTGGTGCCTCTTGCTGTCATCCTGAATGTAGATCCCTGTTTGGGGAGTCTTTTCTGTCTCCAGCCCTTCAGGAACTGTTATTTGTGTGGGAGAGCAGAACGTCATTCCTTATTACTCACCCCTTTCAATTAGCACGGCAAAACCCAGCTCAAATATTCTGCCTGCCCTGTGCACATTGCTCCCAGGGGAATGCAGGGAATCCAAGAAACTCCACGCAAAATCCCCAAGAACTGATTTGGATTCTTAAGTTTTGCCACGTAGCCATAGAGACTTCACAGCTCATAGCTCCCATTGAAACCTCTGCTTAAAACTGAAGAGCTTCTCAAAATAGTTCATGCTACGTTTCAGCGCATGCATGATGCAATTCTCAGTTTGTGCTGGTGAGGTAGGAATTGCAGCTGGAGAGAGCAGTATGTATGAACTTGGGATGAAGTCTGTGCATCCCTAAAAAGCACTGGCTTGCCAGTTCTCTCTGTGTTGTATCCTGTCAAAGCCGAAAAGCGTGCTTCCTTAGGTGCCTCCTTTTGCCCTGCTGTCTTGCTGTTCACTGTTCTGTACATTGCACTCATTTTCACTTACAATGTTTGTATTATTTTTTCAAGCTTCTAGACCAGGCATGTGCATTTGCACCTTCACTTTAGAAAATATCTTTCTTCAACTGGAAGGGATTTTTTTAAACAGAACTCGCAGCAAGTAACTCCATTAAGCTCATATCTTAAGCTTAGGCTTAAGCTTAGTCCCAAGACCAACAATAAAGTCCTCTCAGTCATCTATGTTTAAAAGATGAAACAAAAGAGCTGTAATAACACAGTCAAACCTTATATAGTAGCCAAAAATCTTTATCCTTAAAATGCATCATCGAGTTATTCAAAATGTAAGTAAAACTTAGCCATGGGTGGGAGCACCATTCTCCCACATAAAATATTCATTAATTAATCTATACCAATACACATAGGAGAAAAAGCATGTCCACTGGTATTTGAGTTATATATATATTAGAAAAAACTTTTAAAAACAAGAAAAGAGCCCTGAGTCCTCCAAGAGGGAATACAAGACAGCTTTGATCACATCCCTCATGACTATCTCTTGGGACATGATGTCTCACTGGTTACTGACAGAATGCTAAAATCCTTGTGCCCCTGTATCTCAAGCTGCAGTAAGGCTCTCTTAGCTATTGTATGTCATGGAATCATAGAATCATAGAATAGTTTGGGTTGGAAGGGATCTTTAAAGGCCATCTAGTTCAAACCCCCTGCAATAAGCAGGGACATCTTCAACTAGATGAGATTGCTCAGAGCCCCGTCCAACCTGACCTTATGTAAATATGTGAGTATATATATCATATACTTACAGTTCAAAGCAGATACTGCTCAATGGCTTCTACTCTCTTCTAAAGAGGTGGACACTCACCTCTTTGCCTCCTATTCACACATCTAATTGTCTTGCCACTGCTCCTTGGTGATAGGTGGTTATTTTCTAGCAGTAAACACATGTATGGCTCATTTAGCCTTCAAAACGTTAACAAAACAGTTAACATACAGACACAGTAAGAAACTGATAGTTCTCCCAATTCCATTCGATCAGACTACATACGTACATTAACTAGGTTTACTAGTGAGCAGTGGTTGTCAGGGATAGTTAAGTTCCCTGTTGGCAGTGACCACATGCTTTTAAATGGTAAGGGAAATTCCTATGTTAATGTGACGCTATCAAATCCCCAGGTAGCCTGTTAACCTAAATTTGATGTCCTGCAAATGTCCAAGGGCCATAAAGTACGAGTAGCACTCATCTATTGCAAGTCCAGAAATGGCAATGAACCCATGGAAGGCATTCATATGTATCAAGTTTAAATGTATAAATGCAAGCCAAAAAAACCCCTAAATCCTCCAAATGGAGCTGGCCAATGTGTCACATGCCACTGGTATTGGTGAAGTCCTGGCAATTTTTGAAATCAGTGCCAAGGAGATGGATCAGGTGAGTATGAAATGGAAGTCACCAAAGGAATTTGGGACTCAGCTCCCAGAAGTTTTTCCATTTGCAATCTCTAATACACTACACAGGAGAAACTACAATGCATAAACTGAATGGTATGATGAATGAGAAAGATGTAATCACAAGGCTCACTATGCAAGGCAACACATGTTTATGCCAGATATAAGTCCTTACTCGGAACCATTCATAATTCTGAACTCTTTCATAAAGATTCCCACAAACTTCATCCAAGTTCCTTAATTCAGCTCTGGAAACAATGGGGACATCTACTTTTAACCACTTTGAGGAATGGACTTTCTATTCCCCTTCCTCTCCTCTCCAAGTTCCTGAACTTGGTATGGCTAGAGGCATGCTGTTGTTTCACCTGAATTTCTACCATTTTCTTTCCATATTGCCCTGTTGGAAAAATCGCTGAGCTCAACCTTAATTAGACTAGATACTATGATGGTGTTCATACCTAGTATCTGCTGACTGCTTGTGTTACATTAATAATAACGTATTCATTTACTCACTGCTGGCTGACAAAGCTGAAACTTTTAAAGAACTTGTAAACCAAAACAGTAGAAAATTTTGCAAAGCCAATTAACAAATATATTATACTAAGAAAAAAGCTCATTTGTGCACACTAATTATGTCACCAATTTCAACCTTCAATTTCTGAACAAATATTAATATCAATTAATAATGCATGCCACTTACAGAGCTCTTTTCATCTTGAAAGAGCTTTATAAACGTTGACTAATTAAATTGCCTGATCTTTTCCATGGTAATTGTGTATATATATATATATATATATAAAAGAATATATATATAAATTGGGGGCCAGGGAGGGAAACGCCATTATACGCCTAGGGAGTTTAGTACTGCAAAGGCAAGAGCAGAAGACTGTTTTTAATTTATGCACAAGCTGCTGCTTCTTCCTCATAAATGTTTTTCTTCTTCAAAGAAGCTCCTACCCAGGCTGGATGACCAGCAGAAAACATTCCTGTTACTGTTACATCAAAATGTTTCCAAGGTTGTTCCAGCACGTAAGACCAAAATTAACTATCTGGAGCTATTTTTATGTCATTTAAGAAACAGCAATCACCTTCTTTGCCCTGTGACGTCTCCAGGGCTTTTTTGTTTGGTGGGTTTGGGTTTTGTTTGTTTGTTTGTTTAATGAGGAAGATCTCCAAATTCGTCTAAGAGATCTTAGCAGCTGGACAAATATCCTGTATGGCTGTGACTATCCAAAATAATATCCCTTTTCTAGTGGTTCACACTGATGAATTTTAACTCAACAAGTAATCACTCTTGCCTCTTTTTCATATATAGAGTCTAACCTTGCAATGCAACTCTTACGGGGCTACTAGGAACTCGTGTAAACAGACTGCGTGAATCCCTCAGGCGATACAGCATTTATCAGCTAAAATTGTGTTTTTCGCAGTCTTGAGAAAAGAGCTTATAATTCCTACAGTGGTTAAATGCATTTTTACATATATTTAGGTCAGAAAGTTGTTGAAATGCTTATACAACCTTTTAAAGGATCTTTTTTCACTGCCACATAAAGGGTTTTCAGCTGAATTATATATAACAACAATGGCACTGTTGGAAAGGTTTTATCAAAGATCATTACAGTCACTAAAAATACCACAAAATTTCACATGCTCCATCCCTATGTAAAGTTGTTAATCAAAACTAGAGATACTAAGATGTATCAGTCTAACAACTATGAAATCTCACGTGTTTTTACAGCCTCAGGAATTATTTCTCTTGATAACATCCTCCAGGTAGGAATTATTATCTTACTGACATGACCTATGATGCAAATTCTATGAATTCTGCCAAAAAACTGTGTGACCTATATATAGCTATGGTGAGATATACCTTAGCACTGAAATATAAACGTTCAATGTACGGGAATTACATGCTCTGGTATATTTTTCAGGATCATTTATTGTTTACTTTAATGCACTCTCAATAATTTTATTAGAATCAATGATACACCTGTACTTTGTGATAACACAGACGTCGTATCACAGTTTCACAGAATCGGGGCCTTAGCAAGTGACAGGTCTAAATTTCACAAATCATAATGCTTTTGATGGTTTATTAGTTTCTGCATATTTTTCATACAAACAGATTTATGAACACGTTACATTTTAGTACTGCCATTAAGAAAATATGATTTTTATAGTGCTAGACACACTTGAAGCAACCCCACTTGCTTTACATATTTATGAGGGATTCTTAGTCACAATGTACTGATCAATAGCTGACACCCAAACTTAGACATTAACAGATGTTTTAAATAAGATGGGAATAGTATCCAGGATGAGAAATACATTGCCTGTTTTTCTCCAAGAACTCCAGAAGCATTACCATTATTATGATAACCAGTAGTGTTGGTTATTTGTATTCTCGCAGCAACTACAGTTCCCAATGACAGAACATGACCCTTTGTGTCAGGTGCTGTACAAATAGGTACCGATATGCGATAAAGATACAGTACTTGTCATAGGAAGTTTCCAGTAATATATAGGAGACAAATTCAACAAAAGCAAGCAGCACATTGTCTTCTTCAACTGCTACAGAAGCAGACTGAGCAAGTGGTTTCAAGTAAGTATCTCCCTGGAAAAACTGTATCCTACAACATCAATATCATCACACAAGATGCAGTGTCCCACTGCATCATCGTCATCCACAAATGCATTAGGGATGCAGATAAAATCAAACTTTGATGCAATACAGTACCTGATATCACTGGGCATCCTGACCTAGAGAAATGAACATGTATTACTATAGTAAGGACTAAAATTTGGCTACTGCAGTTCATACTAAAAAGGCACCATTTTGAGCAATAATATTTATTGAAGATATAACTAAAATGAATTGCGAATGGGAGGGAGAAACATGGTTGAGTGTCCCTGTCAAAGAGTGGGTTACACAAAAGCTGCAGTGAAGGAAAAGGAAACTGCTAACACACGAAGGCAGAATGCCGCTTTTGGATAATGAGAGATTTCAGCTTCCTCTTGCTTTTTCTGTCCCTATCCTGGCACTGGTTTCAGAGCTTTCCTTCTTCTATATCTTCTATATGTTCACATCAACCTGCGAATGCCATGGTAACGTTTCCCCTGAATGCCACTGCATCACTGCCACCCCCAGAAACATTCTCATTCACCATCCTTGACTGTTCAGCCTCCAGATTTCAACATATACTGAATCTGACTGCCTACTTCCAACATGTAAAGAAAAGCAATCTCATACCCAAATATCTGTCTGACCCGCCAGCGGTTCCCTTCATTTCTGTATTTAAGGATTCGGTTCTCCATTACTGTCTTCCAAACATAAATGTTATTGATGTTATTTGTTAGTGTGTTTGTTGTGGATAATACTGTATAACATTCATTAAGCGATAGGTTCAGTAGGTGCCAGAGGATTTCAGATAGGAGAGTCTCCACATACAAAATATAATTTTTGTTGATTACAATCCACTCACTTAAACAGGGACCCAAGTGCCCCAAAAGATTTGCAAAATCAAGCATTTAACCGCCATCACGTTACTTTAAGTGGCTGATGAGTCCCTGAAAAGTGTACATTCTATGGCTGTATCCACTTTAAGAACAACTTTCCCATTTTCACTTGCCAACACAATATATCTCTAAATTAGCTCAGTCAGATGGGCTATGTCCCTTTACCTTTGTGACAGGAACAGGGAGAATGAAGATTCCCAGCAACCAGAAGAAGGAAGACACTGTGTAGGAGAGAACCTGCTTACTGATGATGAATGAAGATATTCCATCAATTTCAGTGACACTTTCGCCTTTTACAGAAGCAGGGAATTTGGCCAAGAGAGCCTCAACCATCTGAAAGCAACTGCACAACTCACAGTTGTCCTCTGGGAGGAAGAAGATGCCCTGTCCTTCATGTCAGCCACTGATTACTTAGTCAAATGAGCTTTCTGCTGCTCTTAACATTCAAAACATCAGAGGCAAACGATCTTCTCCGTGCACATCAGTGGCTGGTTGACAAAGTCTCCAACATTGATTTTCTTACCAGAAATTGAAAACCTGTCACTCTGAACACTGACTTTCCTCTTGACTCCCAAGGAAGCTCCTAGTAAGCTAGGACAAAATCCACGCAACCACCAAAGGGGGTAGCAGAACAAACACTCACTTTCCATTTGAGGACAACTGACTGAAAGAGCCCTTCAGGCAAAATTTCCAGCCCTTCTGCTGAGAAAGAAAGGATTTTCTTCTTAAACCTTTTTGGATTTCAGTTTGAAAGACATAAGATTTCATGTTTAGGAAATTATACTGAGATGATTACCATTGTAATGCACAAAAGGTTCTTTCAGCATTTTAGTTTCTCCATTGAAAAATTAAATGCAATCCTAATTTTATTTATTAAAGCAAAATAAATATTCAAATCAAAGTCAAATAGACATAATCCTCAAGAGGACTTTTCTTTCTGTAAGGAGACTAATAATTATGCCTTATTCTACTTTGCCATTTTTTTTTGATAGACCTGAATTTCTTTTTTTTCTTTTTTTTTTTTTTTTGTGTCTGAAACTCTATCATTTATACAGCATAAGCTAGGATTTTTGCTACTCTGGCAAAAATTTCAACATCTGCATATTTTTACTGGTTTTGGCTGGCACAGAGTTAAATTTCTTTATAGTAGCTTGTATGGTGCTGTGTTTTGGATTTGTGACCAAAACAGTGTTGGTAACACAGGGATGTTTCGGTTACTGCTGAGCAGGGCTCACACAGAGCCAAGGCCTTTGCTGCTTCACACCCCACCCACCAGCGAGGAGGCTGGGGGGGCACAAGAAGCCAGGAGGGGACACAGCCAGGACAGCTGACCCCGACTGACCCAACAGATATTCCATACCACACAATGTCATGCTCAGCAATAAAAGCTCGAGGAAGAAGGAGGAACGGGGGATGGTTGCCATTAGGGCATTTGTCTTCCCAAGTCACCATTCTGTGTGATGGAGCCCGGCTGTTCTGGAGTTGGCTGAGCTCCTGCCTGCCCATGGGAAGTGGTGAATGAATTCCTCATTTTGCTTTGCTTGCACAAGCAGCTTTTGCTTTGCCTATTAATTGTATTTTTATCAGGAATTCAAATGGGGCTCATGCCCACACAAGCATATGTGTACTATTCAGTTATTGAATGACCAATTTGGCTCTGGCAAACCAGAATTCTCCCAAACACAGTCGGTGTGATCTGGGAGTTAGCTGTCCAGACACAGCCATCCTGTCTCAGGAAGGTAAGAGACTTTAGCTGTATAGGTGCAAGCCATGTTGTGGCAGATTGGGTCAGGGCCAGAAAACGGCTGGGGGCCTCTTTCATTTGTTTATTAGTATACTAACCTCTTAGCATCTGTTCAGATCATGAGTATAGTAAAAAAAAAAATATGCCCTAATGAATATTCCAGCATACACGAAACCATTCACACTCAGAAACTCCTCTCAGTGCCTAGTTGGATGGCAAAGCACACAAAGATCCCAACTGAGATCACAAAGCCTCACACCAGTGATGAAACAGGATCCTCTCTTTCCTTGAAAGAATATGGAAATTCATGTTTATACTTGTGAAGGAGAACACTAAGCTTTAGATCACATCCCTGTGACAACAAGATCCTGAAACCCTCCTTATTCTCCATCTTGCTATGGGCCCCCGAGAGCCACTTATCATCACCTCTTCAGGAAAATCCCTGCAAAATATCCCTACCTACGTGGTTGGCATTGAGAGGGTTTGGGATGTGACTAGTGACCCACCAGGATCAAGGCAAGTGCCAGTCTGTCAGGAACAGAAAGGCAGAAGAGATTGCTAGACCCATCAAGAAACTGCACTGTGTATTACAAACTTGCACTGCAGACAGACAGAACTGAAAAGAGAGAACAGCAACAGAGAAAATTCAGAGCAAATGCTGGTCTCACAGGGATGCAGGCCAAACAAACTCCAGACACTGGATGGACTATGGCATTCTCTGCTTCTCCTGTAACAAGGTGGAGAGACACAATTTAGACCCAAGTCTGAATTTTCCTTAAAACCAGGTGGAAAGTTCAGGATCAAGATTCTGATCTTAATCCAGAGTCACATTAAACATTAAAAAAAACCAAAAAAACCCAGGAGTAAATGTATGAAAAACAGAACCACTCAGGTATAAGATTTTGACAGCAGAGAGACAGAAAGGTTTAAGATTCTCCTCTGCCTTGGTCTACCAGTGAGACCAGATCTGAACTGCCTCAGTGCCAAGTCATTGCACCAATGCCAAGTCATACAGAGTAATTCAGCAGAGGCAAATACTCCTGTTCCAGCTGCTGCAAGTTCCAAAGTATTCAGATGATAAATTCTCAAAATCAAGTTTGTTTGCTCAGCATTATTTATTTATGCACTTTTATCTAAATGCTTAATACCGATCTCACTGGCATGGTTCCTCTCTATCTTTTCACAGTATCAACTTTTTAAAAACTTGGAAATTTTAAAAAGGAAATATGACATCACATGGTAAGGTACTGAGCTTCCTCCCCTCCCCAGTTCCTCGTCATGGTTAGAGTTGTTAGAGCCATATCACCATCCCCTACCACTTGCACAATGTGTATCAGCTGTGAGAGTGATGAAGACACTACTAGTGTTCACAGCTACTTGCTCTATCAATAAATAATGGGATCAGAACTCTGAAGAGGAGTTTTTCCTGGAGGCTCTCATCCTCTCGGTTCTTGTATTTCTCTGTCACAGCTGTCAATCTACTATTCCTGTCCAGTTCATCACCTTGTGCTTTTCTCAGGTTCTGGTCTTGTTCCCCTTTCTCAGTCTCCTGAAGGCTTGAGTCTTTCTCCCATTGTTTTCTTTCTATCCCTAAACCCCATTAATCTATTCTCCTCCAACATCATCCTCTTTTTCTCCAGTCCCTAGTGATGCCTAGCCCAAGGACAGAGGAACAGCATCGATACTAAGAACAGATTATGGACACCTCTGTTTTCTTTCTTGTCAAAGCCCCAGTCAGCCTTGGGTAGGCACTACAATGCATTCCTCTACAGACACCTGAAGTTTCTGTTAAGCCAGCATGAAGGTACTGGGCCCAGTCAAAACTGACAGAGTTTCAGTGACTGCAGGGCCACATTCTAATAGATTCTACCCGTACTTTTTATTTTTGCTGCATGGGAGCACAGGCAAAATCCAGCTTAACTCAGGTCCTGAATTCCCAGAGACTTATGACAGAAGTAGAGTATCAGCTGTAATAGTAATCTCAGAGGTTTCTGACCCAGAGAGTCATGAAAAGCTGTTTGGACATGTGATGTTTGGACAACAAAGGCAGCAGACAAATTCTCACATATGGAGATGGCCTCCTGAAAAAAGCAGAGAAGAGCTCCCACTAGAATTTGGGAACGAGCTATTTGACCTAGAGAACAATGTCAGATAAGTCATTCCATCCTGACTTTTGTCAGAGGGAAAAGACCAACCACTACTAGTTCATTATAGCTGAAGCGGCAACAAGAGTTCATCTGCACTGGTTTAGCTAACACTCCCTAGTGTTTGTCTTTGGTTCCACTGAACTCATTGCTTGATATACATCATAGAGCTTCCACACTCTCTTCTTTCCTAGTTCCATGCCTTTGACACTGCTTCTCGTAGGCAAGTTTTTGACATACACATTGAAGCATGACTTAATGATGAAATACTTATCAATTAACAAAAAGTTCTTGTCTTTGAATTCTTGTCAACTTCTGAAGGACATGCTTTTACTTAGAGCTAAATGAACTTGTGGAAGCATTTTATGGACTGCAAACAAAATAGAAACTCTTTCAGAAAGCTGCAGCCTTGCAGTTCCAGATAAATAAATCATGTGGACTCTATGAACATTCAGAGAGTGACGAAAATATTCTCATTTATTGTGAGGTTTTGGATACCGACTAGAAATTCACTTGAAATTCTTTCATCCTTTGAAACCGAACTTGAAGTTATTCTGAGAAGTACTCTCTAATGAATAAAAAATGTCAGAGGAAGAGTATAAAATATAGTCAACTAGTTAGCTAACACTTCCACAAACACTATCATCACAGCAGTTATTTGTTTCTAGGTTCCTTGATATAGAAAATTACACTGAGGGTTAAAAGGTAAAATTGAGGATATAATAAATCTCTCAGAAAGCATGTCTTCAAAAGAATACTATGTCCAATGTGCTCAGCAAAGATTCTGGTAGCCAAAGCAATTGGCAAAATGGGGTCTTGGCAGTTCTACCTGGAGGGGTGAAGACAAGATGAACCAACGTGATGGTTTTAATACTGTCTGGAGCGCAGACTGGGCCCAGAAAGTTGGAGACAGCTTCATTCTCAGTTGGATTTGCATATGCATGGAGCAGACCTGGGTCCTCAGCTCTGAATATCCCAGAGAGACCTTCTGAAAGGTGACTTGTCCAACAGCCCCACATAACAGAGCCACCAGAAGACTAGTCCTCCTCCATTAAACTCAGCGCTAACATGGATACGATGAGTCTATCTGTTGTTTCTAACGTAATCTAAAGTACTACTTTCCATACTCATTCTGAACGAAACTTAAATCAGAATCTTCTCTGACCAGCCTTCTACTGACAGTCACAATAATGTTTTTACTTTAGCCTATGCTCTGGGAACCCAGAATACAAGCTTCGAATGTTGCTACAACAATCAGGAAAAAGTGGTTACATGCTTTTGTGGCATTCTGATTTCAAAAGGACTTGTCCCACTAAGTTACTATGCTTTCTAACATTAACACAGCTTTAGAAGACTAAGAAAAAGCAATTACGAGAACAGGATGCTAAACTTAGACTAAAAAGGGGGTATGCTTTCCTTTCTCCTCTCCAACTGTAGAATTTCTTTAATCTCTCTCTCAATTTTCCTTTGCTATCATAACTGTCTTCTTTCCTTCTATTTCATTCCTCACCTTCAAGTTTGTCTCCCTTATTAGAAGACATTCCACCCAGATTAGAAGCTTTTTATCCCTGCTGGCTCAAGTTGTTTCTTTATTTATCAAGGTATGCATTCTCTGTCTCTTCTGTGTTATTTTTCAGCCCGTCAACCTTAACACTCTTTCATGTTCCACATCCACCTCCTTCCGGGACAGCTGGACTATCTGACTCCCAGGTTCAGGAAATGAATTCTTCTGGTTATTTGTGGTTTTCTGATTCTGATTTATTATTTTATTATTCTGTGTTATTTTGACTAACCATTCTTCAGAAGATAGTTGGTTACACAGCAAGGATGGTTTAAAAGTTTAAAGAGATCAGTAATTTTATTGTAAGCAACAAGGAAATGCAACTTTCTGGCTCTTTTGGCAAGTAATAGAAAATAAATGTTTCTAATCTTCTTAGATTATTAGGTGAGGGCCATAAGATTTAAAAATATTGACCAGGCCAAGGCTATACTTAAATTTGTTGTTTACTGTATATGCACATTCTCCCAGGAGCATCTGGAAGAATTACTTTTTCCCGTAGTAATAAAGTAGAGAAGATACTAGTAAATAATTAGAGCTCTTGAATGCAATGTACTAGCTTTCTAGTCCATAGCACATGATGGCTAATTATACCCATGGCTGAAGCTGCAAACTGAAAGCACTTTCACTGTATCCAAGTACAGATGATATTCCTAAGAAAGGAATGAAAAGGTTTGCTTTTAGCTCAGACCTGTTACCACGACCTCCACATTTATGAACGACACTGGAGGGAGCTACTAACAATCCAAAACAGAGAGCTCAAAATACAGAACATTTTGCAGAAATATTGCTTTGGGCATTTATCTACCTTCAGCTCTTGGTACGATACCAAGGGCACAAAAAAGAGAAGCGATGTTAGACAATGGAAGCAACATAACCAAAAGTCAGCGTGGGAGGCATTATGGTGGTTCCACGTAGCGTGAGCGGTTTTCAGTGCATCTTTTGTAGTTTGCCAGGGGATGGATGATGAAAAAGAAAAGCTGATGAAATAAAGTGTGTTATTCTTGTAAAACACAGACTGATCTAGACTTCCAAAAAACTACTTAAAATCTTTCCTGACTATTCATTAAAAGCAAAATAAAAATGACAGCTTGATTGTAAGGAGTTAACCAGAAGATCCTAGCCACTGAAAATGTTGCTTCATGCTTTAAAAAAAAGAGTTCCCTAATAATAATGGGGAAAAGGTCCATTGCTTACCCTACAAAACCTTCTGGGCTGTAGAAGCTACAAAAAAGTCTAATCAGTGGCAGAGGCTTTCTGAACATTTAATTTAAAAGGTCAGCCCTTAACAGGAAATGTACTGTAAAAATATCTATCTGTTCATAATAAAGATCTACCTATCTATGTAATTATAATCTCCGTGGTATCTAAGCACCTATTAAACTATGTAAATACAAAAAGATTTTAAAAAAGTCTTTTCTATTTTTCCTTACTACTATAATGTTTGTGTAAGCTTCTTCCATAAAAAGAGAATGAAACCCTTCAATCCCCTCTTCTTGTTACCTGAGGAAAAGATCAACAAATATAAGTGAAGCAAAAATATCTACCCTAATTCTACTCTTTTCTTTGTGGAAGAGGAAAAGAAGAAAGGAGGTAATAAGTGAAGGCTGTCTCATTGTAGTGATGCTTATTTAGCTCTTTGTAAGTCAGATCATATACAAATATGAACACAACTTTAAAATCACACTGGATAAAAGTGCTGGATAAACACTAGTTAATGCTCTCATAAAAGGTGTTTTTAAGTAGAACCGACCTTGATTTTCTTCCTTTCCAAGAGCATAGCCCTTCCAAATGGGAAAATTTCCTTATGTCTTTACCTCCTATACAATGTTTAGAGACTGAGTAACTATATTTAATGAGTTTTGTAAATGTAGGGAAAATGTAGGTGGGAACTGCAAGAAAGGATGAATACATAGAACCAGAGGAAGTGGGTAGCACATTAAATAATAGTTTTCATTCAATTTATTCTAAATAAAATTCAGAGGCTAAATAACAGTCTGCAGAGGGATAATGGAGAAGCAATGGGAAAGTTTTGCACAAGTGAACTGTTCCCCTTTCTCTTGATCCAACAGCAGCAACCCTCTTCTACTATTTCATACACAGGAAAACAGAGCAAGTCCTTCCTAGAGTATGAAGTAAGCAGGAAAAGTTCACCGTGCTAGGAAAACTCAGAGGATCTCTACTTGTGTCTCTTGGTGATTAGGTATGGATTATTAGCTTAGTTATGATTCAGACAAGTCCTGCAGTATATAATTTGGAAAAGTCCTCCAGGTGACTAGCAACACACATCATTCATTTGCTCCTTTCTCTGCTCCCATTAATTCACTGGTCCTGCAGTTCCCTTTCCACCTACATTGACCCTTCTATAATTCATTTACAAAACCTATTGAAAAAAAGAATGTTCTCAGAGTTTAACATAATTTCTTTATTCCACTGCTGATCACAGCTAAAGGTTTTTTGAACCTCTGATCTGCCTTCTCTGTCCAGATAATTAACCCTTCCTCCTTGGGTACAATATGTAACAAAACAGAGTAGCTACTGGTTAGAAATTACCAAGCATTCTTCATTTATAACATAATAAAGTAATTTGTACTGTTGGAAAGAAAACAAGATGGGCCTTTGAAAGTAAGAAAGACTATTATTCCTTTTATATCATTCATAAAAAATGCATTTTTTTCTTCAGCCTTTTTGGTCTAAATGACATGCAGCATTTTCTTTTTGGCAAAGAAAGCAGGAGCTACAACTGAACATAAAACTAGTTCCATAGTTATAGAAATGCCTAAAGTATAACGGTATCAGATGAAAAGAGGCTACGGAAAACATAAGAAAAAAGTTGGTAACTAAACCCTTACAGTGATGTTGTTTGCTGAGTTAACGTATGTTTTCATCTGTATGTGGAACTCACTGTGCAACTTTAAGGTCTAGGGCTTTTTACTGTTTTGATTTTTTATTCCTTTTTTTTTTTTTAATCAGTATACATTGAAAAGACTGGCAACCTCATAAATCACTGACTGTGATTTTCTTTTACTGCAGTACAACTATGACAATCTGGCAGAGATAGCATATTATGCCATCAAGTCCTCAGCTTTTCTCTTACTCTTGCTGTGGAGCAGAACTAATAGAATTTGGAGAATCATAAGGAAAAGCTATGCTGGCACATTAGAAGTCACATTTTTGTGCTATTATAATTCTAAAGCTGAATATTAGGAAAAGAGGTTCACAGTTCTTATGGGAAAACAAATAGCCCTATCCTTCCACATCTTAGGATACAACAGCGATACAGAATTTCAGTTCAGGTTATTTAACCAAAACCCCGTTTGAATCTCCATATTTACAAAAATTGTCTCTGAATACCTGTAGATCTTCCTTAGTCTCCGTAAACATCATTAATTGAGTTTCTTCTTCCAAGTCCACCTAAACCTACTTGATCGCAGCAGATGGGTGTGATTATGGTAATCAGAATTCCAGACTCTAAATAATTTTCAGAATAATGCTGCAATATATGGATCAACTAAAAAATATTTTCAATTAAAATGTTATTCCATCATTTTTTTACGAGAACTTGTAACTGATCTTTCTTTCGGAGTCATTTTGCCTGACTTCCTAGACTTACTGAAATTCACAGTCTTTACCTATTTTTGGAGTTAAATTTCTACATGAACTCCTGACTGCTGCGGCATCCTCTTCTCTGACCTCCCATTTTATCCTCCAGGTCTGAAAAATGCATCTGCTAGTAATACCTTTTTTGCTTATTGCTTTAATTATGCCCCTCATTCCCTCGAGTTTCTCCCTTAGCTCACTACATTCAAGCCTCTTTCAAAGCCCTGTGGAGTTCTGTTCTTATTTATCTCCCCCCAGCTGTCTCTGCTTTTCTTTCCATGGCAGTCTTGACCAGCCAGTTTGCCAGCAGAGCATATAAAGACCTTTTGGTTTCCTCACTTACTATTTTGGCCACAAATTCAGTCACAAGATTTGTGCCATCTCTTTGATTAAGATCTCCCTGAAGGCTCATTTCTGCTGTGCTGCCTGTGGGTATTCTCTAGCTAATACTGACATAAATGTTTAACTGTAACCTTATTCCAAAAAGCAATTGTCCACACTGTTCGTATGCTCTCATACCTAATCTATTTAAATGTGTCTGTTGTGAACTCCCAGGGAAATGGCATGCCAGGAGTCTTATCAAGGAGGAGCACACATCACAGGAGGCATTTCATCCATCATCATACCCCTAAAGGTAACCATTTCTACCCTGGTTTAATAGAATTGTGAGGATCTGAAGTGGAAAATGCTCGCTGGATGACTTATCCTGTCTCATAGAAGTGACTAGGTCATGCTCCTCAGGGTACAACAAAATAGGATGTCCAGTCTTTCATTAAAAATATCCAGGGAAGGACCTTCCCTATTGCTAGCTCCTTTATATATTTTTTAGCCTGGGGATTGCCTTTCCCCAAGCTTCCTTTATTCATTGCTATTTTATGCATACTTACAGAGCACATTTTTTATTGTAAATAATGGAACTGCAATCTATTCATTCATAATTGATAGGTTCTGTACTCCTGCAGCCTGAGTACATTTTATGAAGAACCAGTGATACATAGCTCCTTTTGGAACGTAGTCCATGATCTGTATTTTTTCTCATTAGTCATTTCTGGAGTCCCACAAAGCCATAATCAGAAGAGAGCTGTGATGCCATTCAGCTCCAAACCTGCAGGCTCATGGGCACCAGGTCTACAGCAGATGCCTAAGGTAGAAGAATATGAGAAGCAGGTGAGTGGTCGTACTTTAACAATACTATACTTCTCTGCTTAGCCACGGAACTCTATCCATTTCAGTTCTAAACAGATGATTCTTACGTTACTTGTTAATACACCTATACACCTTATTTATCTAACATGCTTTTATGTCTTTTTTATGCTCTTAGCGACAAGGTTTATAATACGCCTGTCAGGGCTCTCTTGCACAATTCAGTTCTCCCTTCAATTTTTAGATCTCCTTTAGAAACATAAATACTTTTGGTCTGGTTCTCTGCTTTTATGTGTCCTTGGATTTTACCTACATTTCTCTGTTTCCCACTTGTGGTCAATGTCCTATCTTTTTAGGGTATGCCTACTTCCAGAAAGCCATCCTTCCTGCAAATATATGATGAGGAGTTCCCATGCATGGGCCATTTCCATCTATTCTTTCTTGCAGAACCTTCCTACTTTTATTTCTCTTCATCAGCACTAAGGCCATTCAGATAACAACAGTCCACTCACCAGGTGACCTAGAAAAGTCTTACGGGTGAACTTTTCTGCTTGGCTGGGTTGCTGCAGGGAGCTGGGGAAGCTGCAGTGGATAAGAAGCTCACCTGGGAGAGCCATAGGTGCCAGCTGCCCCTATATGCCAGCAGCCCACAGGATAATCATGCACATGACTCCTCATGCACTAAACTGGGAATTTCCACCTCTTTGCTCAGTCCTGCTGGATTCCTCTCTGCATCATGTTTTATTTACAGACTTTTTGAGGGGAGGGAAGGGAGAATATTTTACTATTTCTATTACAGAGTGGTAACTCAGTGTTTCCTTTTGTTGGTTTCCCTTTCACTTAACAAGTTTTGCTTCTCTTTTTGTCCTTTAGTTCTAAAGTTTGGAAAAGAGCTGAAGGCTTTCTGCATCTTCCCTGTTGCCTCCCTCCACTCTGGGATTCTGCTCACTTGAGATTCCCAGCCAAGGAAGGCATTACATTAAGTGCTGCACTATCAGCAACAGTCACAGCTACTTTTTTTTTATTACTATTTTTCCCCTACTGAAACTGCAAAAATACAATTCCAAGAGTTTGTGGGGAGGGCAGGTCTGTAATGAATAGTAGGACAGAGATGCTGAGTTAGCAGGCATTGAGCTAATTCGGAACGAGAAGTAATATAATTATGTCAATGCAGAGGTCTCCAGAATATAGCTGCGCTGGTGCTGTGCTGCACCTTCTAATGATCTCTTCTGCCAGGCTATACCTCACTCAGCTGCTCAGGTCCAGGAACCAAATCTTCCCTCTCTGCGTGGCTGGTTTGCACTAGTAAGCTCAGAAATCTCTGTACCTTACTCCATTCTGCAGTGTTCATTACATTAATGTGTTATTAAGTGTTATATGTATGTGTATGCATGTATATGTATGTATGCAGCATATGTATATAGTATATGTGGCATATATTACATCTGATGTTAAAAGATGTAATTATGCTAATAAATGTTATTTATTAATGAAGGCTTCTGTTTGGAAAAAACACCACCACAACACTGGGAAAATGCATTAAAAATCACTTGAAGAAAAGCAACATTTACAATCAAATTAGTCTGGGAGACTGACAGCTGAACCAGCCCTGTGGGACAGTACTGGAAAAAACTTCAGTGAGTCAAGTGACCTTCACCAGCAATTCTGTGCTCACCAGTTTAAATGTTAGGTGCTCCCTCTCCACAGAGCTTGCTATATTGATCCCCAAAGCCAGACTTGAGCCTATACTTAATGGAGACTCAAGCAAACAAATATCATGGCTGGTTGATATGAATTTCTGGGCTGGTTGCATTTCAGCTGACTTACTATTCATCTGCCTTAGCTTATACAGCTGCAGAACATAACCAATACGTGCTAGCATGTACCCTGTATACAGACACCTCAGATACAGTTTGACTATTGTGACTGTCCCAGAGTTATGAAAAGTGTTTTCCATTATAAAACGAACAGCTTTAACCTTCAGTTGGTTACTTTTTGAAGTAACTTCTCTTCAGCCGTACCGCATTTATATGTAAGCTTATTCGGGAAGCTGGACATTATCTCTAGGAGGCTTTTTATTAAAGAAGTGATACATTTGGCAGGTGATGATACTGTTCTAGAAATGCCAATTATTGAAAAAAATCACAGAAGGAAAAGGCCAAAGATTTGATCTGTTCTAGCTGTAGCATACTGTTATCTATTGATGTCAGGTGATTATTGAAAATGACTTCACAACACTAAAGACCAAACTGTGAATGGAAATCAGATCGCCTGATATTTCAAAAATGTGTGCGAAGCTCAGAGAAAGGACAAAGCAGAAACAAATGTTAAAAAGCAGCTTAAAGCTTTTTTTAATAATGCATAAGGGTGGGACAGCTTGGCATATTCAGAGATTTGGCTTTAAAAACCTATATGTTCTCTCTGATTCCAAGAGGATCTGCCACACTATCATTTATTTTCTAGCTAATGGGCCAGGTTCACTCAGAACATGGTTCGCATTCAGCAATGGCACAGCTTACACCAGATGAAACAGGCTGGTCCACCCACCCACCCACCCTGCTGTGCTCTCGCAAGTGTCTGTGTGCCTGAACAGCGAGCTGGGCTGGGCACTGATCTGGTTGGAAAGACGAAAATAAAAACAAAAAGAAAATTTTCCACCCAGATCAATTTGCAAGGCTGACTCCCTGTGCAGCTGCACAAATAGTGGAGACAGGTCAAGGGCTGGTGCAACGGGGATGAAGGGGAGAGTCCTTCGGCGTGCACGGCCACCCAGCAGCAGTTCATTTCAGCCGTGGCTCAAGCTGATTTAGGGGGCTGGGAATGACACCTTCTAGGATTAGCTATCTGAGCGCCTCGGCCAGTACTACTGCGGCCTCTGAGCCACCTGAACATTTTCAGCAGCTTCTGGCAGCAGATCGAGCAGAGGGTACTGCCTCCCCCTGATTAGGGCCAACCTACTTTACAGACACGGCCGATGCTCTCAATTGCTGCTGTGTGTTTCCCCCGCCATCTCTTCCCTGCTTCTTCACAGGAGGGCTGGGCTGACTGTAAGATGGTTTATTTTTGGCTGAAAAAGTGTGATTCTTTGTATTCGCTGTTTCTGAGTGGAGGCAATGTGATGCCCTCCCTAACCTAGAATTTCAACTATGGTTTGAGTGAAGGTAGACTAGAAGAAAGAACAGAGGGCCACACATTGGCCTTTAGTCCTGCCCGTAATGACTATTATCAGTACTGCTGCCAGTTCGTGACCCAAGATGTAATGGGAATTCCCTCTGAGGCTGTGAATGGATCAAGGTTAACTGCTTTGTGAAATCTGGGAAAAATACACCCCTCTGCATGGTCTCTCACCCTACAAACACTGAGTAGCCGCACCGTCGCAGCTTACGAGCAGCTGACTGATCACCAGTCCCACCATACTGGCTGTGATGGGGCAGGTCCACGCAGACGGTGAGCCCTCAGCAGCAGGAGGAAACAAGGAAGCATCTGCTGCTGGCCCTGGCATCCGCCTGGAATTAACTGCACACCCAACCCAGCTCCTTTGGGCAATGGGATGATAGGATCCATGGGTGCTTCTCTCATGTCATGCCTGTTGAGCATCCCTGCACCTTTCATTCTCCCTTTCTTCCTTTCTTTCTCTCTTCCTTCCTTCCCTTCTTTCTCCCTCCCTCCCTCCCTCCCTCCCTCCCTTCCTTCCTTCTTCCTTTCCTCCCTCCCTTCCTCCCCCTAGACCATGCCATGTGTGTCCTGTGACTCTTGGCCTTGTGAAATTTTGGCAGCCATCCTGGTTTATACCAGTTGTCAGTGATTTGAGCATAGGGTTGGTCTCAATAGAAAGCAGATCAAAATGAATTTAAAATTAGAAGTGTGTTGTTTCTCTTGGATAATACTAGATTTTCTAATGCAATTGGCCATTTCCCCCCAGATGAAGAGTCTTTGATCTTAACATTGAAAAACTGTAATTTCTAGGGGTTTACTGCATGAATATCTGGAAAATTCAACAATGTAGCTATTCATAAAAATTATTGTAACTGCGTAAAGATTAGAAGGTTATTTCTTGGTGTTAGCAATAAAGTTACAATGGAAAACTTTTAGACAAGAAAAGATATAACATGAAATGTTCTGAATAATAAAACTGTGAATCTAGCTGTGGAGCTGGAATGCAAACTAGGAGGAGATGTGTCTGAATCTGGTTTTGTGAGGTTTTATTCATACAAAGGACTACGTTTAAAAAATGCAGGAGATGCCATCAGTTATCTGGCACTGGGAGAGGAGTACTGTAGTTTACTGCAGGAGTCAGCTCACTTTGCTTTTGGCTCAAACTGTTAGTATTCACAAAACATGAACCCAATTTTTAAGGCTGTTAACATTAGCTACTGCAAACAAGCAGCAGGTTCTGCATGCTCTGTCAAGGGCCTGACTTCTGAGTTTCATCTTGGTACAGAATGTGAAACTGTAAGCATGCCAGAGAGATATAGAATGCCATAGGTAATTTAGTCAAAATTAGGCTTATTGGCAAAGTCTAAACCAGTTAATGTTATACTCACTCTGCAGGAACCCTACAGACTCATGGATTTGGAGAACATGAATAATAATAATTTGTTTCTCAAAAAGATTTCATCTCTTTTAGAAACAGAAGCATGAAACCCACTAATGTTATTCTATGTTGCTAACAGAATTTTCAAAATTGTTGAGAAAAGGAAGCCAATGCTATAAAGTGATGGTGATTGTTTTGAAGGTTGGAGGTCAAATAAAGAAGAGCATCTTGTTCTGCTAGCATGAAGGTAAATCACAAGAAATGCAAAGATAACACGCCTGAAAAGCCAGAGACTTCAAAAGAATGTAAATGAACCTCTTAAACACATAATACAGTAAATTACTAAACTATAATGCAATTAAAATAATGTATATGAAAAATGTATAGATATGAAATAAAGTATTTATGAAGATAGTGGCTATGAGTGTAACAAGAAGTCCTAATCCTTCTTGTCAGTAACCGTAGTTACTGAGAATCACAAATCACTATTAAGGATGGATCTGACCAACTTTTCTGAGACATAGTTCAAAGGAGGTCTCGTTGTATCTGCAGATGGAAAACTCAGTGTGAACAAAAGTCTCTGGGCAAAACGCTCCTTTTATTACCTTAACACTATTATAATATAGTCCTAAGCTATTTGCAGTAAATGAATTATTCTAACCATTAACTTAGGAGGAAGCACTCGTCTAAAACAGTGCTAAGTCCTAGTATAGCTTAAGACACTTTAGTAAGAAGAGAAAATCTATTGTATGCCTTCACTGCTGGGTTATTTCTCACTCTTGAGACAGAAATTTCCGTCAGGAAGTTGGTGCAGGAGAAAGGGCAGGACTACATCAGAATCTTCTTACCACGTTGAGTTTTTACTTGTGCTACAAGCCAAAATTTCAAGATTTCCAAGCAAAAAGTGACTTCATAGTAAAGACGATCCCAAAGTGTGATCTGTATCAAGTACACCTGCCCAACAGCTTAGTTTGCACCCTGTTGCATATTTGGTTCTTGGTCCCTGACCACGAGCCCACATTACACCCATGCTGCTGTGTTCACTGACTCCCTTTTAGATAAGCCCATTTGGTATCTTCAAAATGATATTGCTGAGAACTGCTTATTGCACTAACAGATCACATGAACTTCAGGCCAGAAAATGCTAGCAGCAGGTAGAGAAAGAGTGTAGAGCTTTGCAAAAATGCTTAGCTCTCCCAAAAATATCTGACAGATGCAAAAAAAAGAGGTTTGCACAGACAAATGGCTAAAAGAGAGAAAGAATCAACATCTAGCTCTATAGTTTAGTTGAGACTTTTCCCTTACGCAAGACATTCCCAGACTTAGAAATTAATGTTAAGAAATGGAACAAATGGACAAAGAAATAAATACATGTTGCTAGATGCTCTAGGCTTGATATTGCGAGCTGCTTTGCACCTTCAGAGCTTATTGAAGTCCTGAGGAACTGAGGCTCTCACACTGAAGGGGAGTGAATATCTAGCAGGATCAGACTGTTGGTACTGCCTCCAGGGAGCATACATTTCTAGAGCAAGAAGTAAACCCTCATTATCTCTCTTTTTATTCCCAGCTCCCATTTTGTTTAAGGGACTAGGCAGGTTCAAAAAAACCTTACTCATTTCCATAGTACTATATAAAAATAAGGGCAATGAATAATGGAACTGCTCACCCAGCTCTGTAAGACTGTGATGGATAGCACATATCCATTTAGGAGATGTGAGTCGTCGAAGAAACAGACACAGGGAAAAACATAATAAAAAGATAGATCACCTTTGAAATACACCTGCTAGCTTTGCCTGCAGATAAAGTAGAAAAATAAGGACTATTTCCCCCTTGTCTGTAAAAGCGATGAGACATCAGGCATATTTTCTTTCACTTGCAAAACTTTTCAGGTGCTTCTCCCAGCTGTCATGCTGGGAGAGACAGAGATGGGCTGCAGCTGTAATGTTCACACTCACGTAATGAATGTGCAGTTGAAAGTCCTCCACACCTGGTCTAGACCTTTTGCTCTGCAGAGGAGCAATTCTCATGGACTTCAATGGAGATTACTCATCCTCTTGTATTTCTGTTCTACAAACAGATCTTTTTGCAAATACTCCCACAATTAAGACCAGATTTTCAAAAGTGTGCAGCACCCAGCAGCACCCAGCAGCTCTCACTGTACAATATATGGTGGGGTAAGAAACCACATTAGAGAAGCTGAAGCTCCTTTTACAGGTTCCACTTGCAGGAGGTCTTGAGGTCACTTGAACATCAGGCCCTGCTTATACATATTTCCAATTGTAAAATAAAGCATATATCCCATAAAGAGGCCAATATAAAGTCTGTATATCAGGTCAATCCCATTAAAGCCCCATTAGTTCTTGGGACAGCTCATTGCATAGATAGGTTTTTATCCTCCATGAGCCTGACTATTTATTACTGCTTTAAAGCATCCTTCACAATGGGACTTCTAGCACTGATTTCAATGTGTTCAGGATGCAACCCAATGTCTCTAAGACAAGGCGAATAAAATCTTAAAGCTTGTTGTGCTGTTTAAGATAACAGTCTGTGTCAATGGAGAATGCAGCATTTTGTTTGTAGGTAAAAGAATGCAACTAGAAATGTGGTTTTTTTTCTTTTACTTCAGCTGAAGATTTTTCAAGATAGAATAATCGGTCTCCTTACTGCAGCAAGATGCTATTTTCATAGAATTAATTTTAAATAAGCTCCCAGCCTTTCATAGTTCAGTGCACGAATTACTTCCACGCAACACAAACGCAAGATGACGCTTCTTATACACGGGGTTGTAGGGATGCTAGAGCCAGGGAAACACAGAAAGCAGAGTTAAGACAGTGTATAATTTTTTCATCTTCTTTTACACACAAAGGTACAAAAGCACATTCAGGCTAAATGCTGAAATCCTAGATAAGGCTATAAACCTGCAGGAAAGAGATACACATAACTAAGGATGTTTTGTTCTTTTAATGTTAGAGCACAGAAGAAATACATAGCTGCTTCATATTGTTAACCAAGAATGTCCTTAAAAGCTAGCAGTGGGCCAACACAGCTAGAATCATATGAGATATATTCAAGTCATCTATTTTGTGATTAACAACAAAAGAATCAAGACAGTATTTAAAGTTTGGGGTTTAAAAAAAAAAAAGGTTAGTGCAACACAAGATTTTTTTTAATGGAAAACTATTTTTCGAATCCATCATTTGCTCATTAGCTAAATTATCCAAGAGATCTTCACAAATTAACATGCTACAATTCAATATAAGATTTTTTAAAAATTATTATTTAAATCAATTTCAATTCTGTGCAAGCCACAGGCTGGAAATTACAGAATGAGGGCAAGACAACTTTAAAATATTTGAAAAATAATTTTCTGTGGAAAAAAGCAAGATTGGACCCTATACACATCCATGTTTTTCTTCAACTTTACTTCCCCTCTAGCCTCAGGGAAGGGAACAGCTGAGAAGGAGAGCTTCATCTCAGCCAGAAAGCTCTCAAATCATAGTGCTAAGATTTAAACGCTGCAGTGCTCTGTATGTTAACTATGTTGGAAATGTTAGTTGACAGATCCTCTACAAACTCTTATTAACTCCCTATGTTAATTTCAACATTTTGCCTGTTAAGCATCTATAAATCAGTTCCCAAACTCCTTCCTGTGCTCATGTAATAAGGCGATTTAATAGATTACTATGCTTAGTACACACACCAACTACTCAGAAGGAGTATTAAATCATCTAGCTTGAGCTCCAGTCTGAATTTAGATTAATCTGCTACTTACTTGTCCTGCAATGCCCTTCTCTGCCAGTTTAAAGGGGTTTTCTTCTCTTGGGAAACCCTGGTTTGGGAGAGACCTCATCTAGAATTCAATGTCTAAAAGTTAGGACTCTTATTTAAGCTAGAGTCCTCAGCTCTCTCTATAGTCAGCAGAAAGACAGGCTTCCTTGATGGTAACTGGTTTTGGATAGGTTTAAGCATCCTTTGGAAGCAGTTTTCTCTCTGCACCAGCTTTTGAGGGAATCATAATTGTGGACTATGTGCTCCTAATGTTGAAGGCAAAAGTCAGGTCAACTGAACCTGTGTCACTGGCTCCATAATTGGGTATAAGCTCACTGTAATTACTTAACAGCCTTTAGAAAGAGAACCATTAGGACCAAGATTTATAATCATAGTCAGCAGGCAGCTTTGCAGCTGGGTAGGAGAGAAGATAAAATTCCTTCAGGTGGTGGTGGGAGAGAAGGCAGGGCCTGTTCTCTAGTTGTATGAATTTTGCAAAAGTGAAACTTTTATGAAAGAGAAATAGAAAGATCCCCAAAATAACCAGTGAATAGGATATTTTGGGGTCTGAGTGCTACAGACCAGTGTTTACAGCCTGCTTTGCTTGACTTGGATCAATTACAGAGAATTTTCTACCTTAATGGTATATGCTTTTCTCTTTGTCTGGACTGGAAATTTCTTCTTGGACTTGCAAAACTTTTTTTTTTCTAATAGGTATATTGCATTTCAAAGAAAACTTTTCAAAATTGCTACACCCCTGATGAGTTCTCATGAGGAAACTCCTATACCGTCTATATGTGAGTTAATCCAAACCACAGGCTCACACTGAGCTCCTGCTGATCTCACACCGAAAATCTCAGCTGGCCAACCAACCAGTGGGATGTGCACTTCGCCTCTTTAGTGTGGGAAGACGGGGAAGTTCCTCTGCAGAGCAACACACAACCATACAGCTTCCCTACAGGCTTTCCCACTCCCTGCTTTTTCTGAGCTAAATGCTATTAACACTCTCTCATGCCAAATAAATAAAAGCTTTGGTACTTTACACATAAGGATGTCCTGGCCTGAAGCATCTTTCACAATTTAGGTATTAGACTCTAAGCAAAGAACTGTACACCGAGACATGTTCTCAAAGGTGAGCCAAGGGAATTTTTCACCTGGACTAGTGCAAAGCCTGAATCTGCTGCTCTCTCACATCTGAAAATTGCCCAGCAATGCACGTGCACATCTGACTGGTGGGCAGATTATCACACAAACAATCCCAAATCTGTGGATGCCTTCTGTTAACCAGTATCTAAACCACAAACCCATTTAAACAAAGCTTTTCAGCTTCATCCTTTTCTGGATGTCATCCTTAAGCTTTTGGTGATTCAACAAAATAAAAATGTTTTATGCAAATGTCTTGACTTCTTCCATGCTTTCAACAAAAAATGAACAAACAGTATAATTTTTAAAAGTGTGAAGGCATCATTTCAATTTCTTTTAGTCTTTGTAGAAATATCAAAGCCTTCCTTATTATATTAATCTAGATAATTATACTACAAATGGCAAAACAACGTGCCTGGATGACGTTTTCTTGTTATTTCTAGAATTGTATACTTTGCAAAAATATTTTAGTGGGAAACTGCAAAATTTCACGTCTTCATTCAGTTCACATACAAGTGTCTGAGTTCCCCAGGAGCAAGAATTCTGGATGCTCTTACACTGAACTGAGCAGTGCCACCCCTCCACTGAGGCAAAGAGTCAGCACTCTACAGACTCTAGTATAGACTTTAGTGTATACAGAGTATATACAGTACATAGAGTATACACATAGAGTATATAGTGTATATAGAGTATATACAGTGGCTCTGCCACCTCCAGATTTCATACCTCGTTCCCACTAGCTCTGGGAACCATGGGAAGTACTTTTAAATTGCTGTTAACAGTTACACAGCGTACACTATGCCATAGAATAATGAGGACAAAGTTAAGGCTTTCTATGAACTGGTGTTGCTGCCTGTGCTTTCCCCTGCCATCACAAAAGAGAACCGAAAATCACAGCATCCATTTCAAAGCACAGCTAATTGGAACTTCTGAGTTCCTCCCCACATTGCAATATAAAAGCCTGCAGAGGTCTCAGTTAAGAAACCAGGTAGGAACTGTATATAATAAACAGAATATGTATAAGAAAATAAACAGGTTGTCAGAATGCCTTCAAAGCAGAAAAATCAGTAGTCTAAAAACCCACAAATAACTGAAATTCTCACTCCATAAATCTTGAATTAGGTTCAAACATGGTGAATTGCGTTGCCTTCTGGCACTAAGCCCTGCTAATTACTTCAATCCTCACTCAGGGAGTGGTGAGACTTAATATTACCATCAAAGTACATCCAGTCAGTCCTGCATCAGCCATACAGAAGCCACAACTACATTAGACCTTGAAACCAGGCTCTTTGTTCCCTTTTATACTGCTGGAGTCCTTGTCAACTTAAATTACATGTGAATCAACACAAAGTCTTAAAGACATAGCCGCCAGTAAAAACTTTTCAGCATGAGAGGGATTAATCACAGATAGTAATTAACATTCTAAGAATTAAATGCAACTATAAAATTATATAAATGCTAATAAACAAACTCATTACTACTTGTTTTCTTTCTGTTATAAAGCTTAATCAAGGGTCATAACACTGGAGGTGACAGGATTCCTGTGATTACAACTCCACTATGCAGCTAACTTACCATAACATTTATTTCCCTTTTCCTATAGACTGCCATATGGCCCTTAAGGAAGAATGGGCAACGTCTGATAATTTTCTTTAATGTCAGAGTGATATTCAAGAGCAAAACTCAGCAAAATCTACATTAAATGAATCATAGAATCATGGAATGGTTTGGGTTGGAAGGGACCTTAAAGATCATCTAGTTCCAACCCCCCTGCCATGGGCAGGGACACCTTCCACTAGACCAGGTTGCTCAAAGCCCCATCCAACCTGGCCTTGCACACTTCCAGGGATGGGCCATCCACAACTTCCCTGAGCAACCTGTGCCGGTGTCTCGCCACCCTCACAGTGAAGAATTTCTTCCTAATACCCAATGTAAATTTACCCTCTACCAGTTTAAAGTCGTTGCCCCTCGTCCTGTTACTACCTGCCCTTCTATAACTCCCTCCCCAGTGAAACTCAGTATTACGGTGAAATCCTAAATTCTGAACTATTTTTGTACTTTTGAAAAAAAAAAAAACCCCAACCCACAATCTTGTTTGTCCTCTTTGAAATACTTAATGCAATCAGCTCTTGATTACACCTAGGTATATTATCTGTACTAGAAGTGGAGATGAACCCAGTGCAGTTTAAATCCTCTGCCTTTATGACCTGTGAAGAGCAGTGTAAAAATACCTGAGCTGTTTCCAAGGAAGTTAGCTCAGTCCTGGACATATACAGGTTGCTCAGGTACAGTGCCACATAAAAAAAGAAATACAGCTTCCAGAGCCAGCCTGGTTATATCTATGCAGCACTGACCTGCACCTTCGGACCATCTGGACTGCCTGCTCAGGTCAGTGCCAACTCGGAGCTCTCTATGCCCAACAGTCAGCAAGGTCACAGACCTTTCTTTTCTCCGTTACCTCCTCCAGGCTGGTTCTGATAGCCTATTTTGTCAATGTTTTGCATGAGCTATGATTTTGCCTTCTTTCAGATGATACTGTCCTCCCAGCTGGGCAGGAGGTACTGCTTTCTTCCATTAATCTTAGATTAGGTGGTAAGTGGGATACATTCTCCCGGTGAAACTTATAATGTGCTGCCCACTGAGTAGTATTCCTACTGTGGTGGTACCTGGAGCCCACCAGAAAGAAAGGAAGACAGTAGAGTAGTTCCTGGTGTAGGGAGGCCACACTGTGGTATCAGACAAACGATACGGAATTTGCTCCTGGCTGAGGGCTGAATAGCATTTCAAATCTGTTTCAGAAACCACATGTAAAGCTTCTGGGCATGATGCTGTCCTAATACAGCCAAACACTGATTCACTCACCAGCAGCCTGAACAAGTGTACAGCAGCATATACATAAGCATACAGACATGCCCTAACACCCGTATTAGCATCCCTTCCCTGCAATCTGGTGACAGAGTGAATGAGATAAGTAACCACTGAGGGAAAATAATGTCTGTATTTGAATGACAGTGAGGCACGGTCTTTTCTTCCTGAAACCACTGGCTATACTGAAAGCCTAGTTTGACATGGTCTTACCATTTCTCTGTACTTGTAATGCCTGAAGTAAAATATGGATGGAAAATCTCTATTTTTATCTTTCAGAGTATCTGGGAACCCATCTCCATTTGCTAACCTGACCAGACTTTAGCCATTTTTCTCTTCCCCTGGGGATCCCTCTTAACAAGAAAAATTCCCCAACTACTTCCCTGATTGAAAATAAATGCTAAGAGCGCTGCAGTTGGCAATTGGGCTAGCACAGATGGAAGAAAATTGCCTTATTTAAGAAGACAAAATAAGAGGAGTCTTGTGGCCGTGGCCAGGTAAACTAAAGTCCTGAGCCATGTGTGCTGTGACTTATCAAATATCCGGATAACGAACAGAAGAAATGCAAACTATCAAAGAGAGAGAGAAGTGGGAGAAGAAAGACAAGATAGAAACATGTCACAACAGTCAGCTTCAAAGCCTTGACCTCCTTCATAAGGCTGTTATTTCAATCTGTTTCTCTCCATTCCCTGCCGTCCTCCCTGGCAGCAGCAGAAACAGGGAACAGGGCTTTCATAGATGCCTCTGGATTTCCATCTTAGTTCTCCCTCTTCCCCACCATGACAGGAGCACCTCAAATCTAGCCAAGCTTCACCTTCCATCCCTAGGGCTGTAAAGTTCAGTTTTGCCAAACTCTAGAGAGTGTGATTCCACACTATGCTTAATTTCATCAAACAACTAGTTGAGGCTGAAAGGAGTAATTACACTTTTCTTTACTTCTTCAGATCCCTGCCCCTGCCCATCCAGGCCTTGTTTTGAATACAGTGGTTATGCAGCTTCAAGGTGAGTCAGTTTAATTCATCGAGCTGACTGAAAACAAACCTACCAGACTAAACAAATACCTGTTTTCTGTGGATCTGTATCATGATTTGCCTTCCTATGGAGCTGTGAGTTCCATGTTTAGGACCCTGTCACGGTCAGTCGCAGACCAAAGAGCGGTTCAAACGAGCAGCCAGTGGGGTTCTCACTCTGTTCCCCACAAGCAGATGTCTAGTGCCATTTGAGACAGCTTAGGGTAATCTGGCTGACTTGTAGGTGCCACACAGGTCTCTCGTAAGTATTACAAGAGATCTACCAGCTTCATGCGCTCGTGAACACAGCAGAGCACCTCAGACTATACTGAACAGTCATGTATGTGCAACTGAATCAAACCTCAGGTGTTTTCTTCAGAGATGGACAGCGCTGGCAGTACTGAAAAGTTCTCCATCAACAACAGGAGTTTATACACCTACAGCGCATAAAGACTCCTAACTGTCCCCAGGCCTGTGGACTCCATATCTGAATGCAGGCATTCATTTGGAACTGAAACCCATTGTGATGTGTTTTAATTGCTGCAGGCCAAGAACAAGACATGCATAGAGGCATATCTAGAACAGATGATAATGTTTCCCAGACTGGATTTCTATGTCCAAGCATGTTAACCTTTTCATAACACAGAGTTGGTCAATTTTATCTGACACCAACTGTCTATCCAAGCGAATTTACTGTCTAATAAGCAGCTCTCAGCCATTGATTCGTGGTGTCTGGAATCAGTAACAGAGGAGTATGCACAGATTTGCACACACACATATTTCCACAGTGCTTCAGCAGTGCTGTTGTAGCTAGAAACTTCATTTGCCTACTTCTGAGAAAAGAGACCTAAAGGTTTTTGTCTGAACTTCTCCTCATTTTAAAACAGAGTCTCCACAAAAAAGCTGAGATTTACTCTGGAATGAAACTACTGAAAGGCATTTCTTGTATATCAGCAAGGTGAAACAGTAATGGACTTAACATCTTTTGGAGGTAGAACTGGGAGTTCTTACAATACATTAAAAAAATTTACAAATATTTACAATACAAATATTTTACAGTGCACATATTATGAATGTTTTCAATTTACCAACTTGATGAATTAATAAAAGAACTTATCTAAGCCCCCAAAAATATAGTCTAACTCAATACTAATGAAGTAAGGAGTGAATGAACAAAATAAAATTAACAATTTGCTGCACCCAAACAAAACTCTTTGTTTATCAGCACACTAACATTTTTTGGCAGGGTCTTTTAACCGAGGATGTAAAGTTGCTAGCTCTGGAAGGGTCTACTTCAGAACACAAATGCCAGCTTAGCACAGCCAAATGCCTCTCGGTTGAACAGGATGGAAAGGTAAGCTGTAATTATATTTAGAGGCATGCTAAAAATGAAATAAAGACACCGTGGTGTTTGGCATACACAAATGTATACGGTATGTTAGGCCAACTTTTGATTTAAGTGTATGCCTTGAGGACATAAAGCCAACAATATGCATGGAAATGGTGTGTTGCCTTGGCTAGGAGAAATGAAGCTTTGTGGGTACATTTCAGGTAGGAAGCAGAGCCCTTTATCCTCAACTCAGGAAAGATTCAGGTTCTCAACTGAACCTAATGCAGAATTATGAAGAATTATGAAAAGCTAGGCCATTGACTCCTACCCTTAGTATCTTCTCATATCCAGGTGGAAGAAAAGGCTTTCACCAACATGAAGATATGGGGCAAGAAAAAGGCCATGAAACATATGAGAATGCCATTCTGGGAAGAATCCTTCATGCAGGAAGCCTTTATCCCACTCACAAATCATCTGGAAACCTCCAGGTTTAGGAGTACTCCAGCAGACGGAAAAAGACAAAGGGTTTGAACAAAATTCAATGAATCAGAAGTGAGAAGTTACATACATAAAAGCAGAACTCTGCCCTATGAGGATATGCAAATTCTGCTGCTGTAACTCTGAAGCCCTTGAGCTTATTCTATGCACATACATTCACATACTTTCTTTATAAACCCCAAACAAGAAAGGGCACAGCTAACAGTAGATTGTACATAATCTAACTAATTTTTATTAATATGTAAATTAGAAGGTTGTTATCTATGCACATAGTTTATTAATCACAAACATACGTGGTAAGTTGCTTTTGGAGTCTCAAGGCTAAGTCTAGATAGCATGTCCCCTAGTAGAACATCTATTTTTCTCATGTGGCTCCTCGAAGCAGCCATGAAGCATCCAAAAGAGGCACTTAATAAGGATCTAAGTTATTATTACAGCACTGAGTACTCCATTTATATGTCCTAGTTGGAAAATTGTTCTTCCAGCATACTTCTACCAGTTAAAAGAGGATTTATCCCTAAACAAGCCATATTGTAACACCTCCTAGTATAAGCACTGGGGCTCAACTCACCTTTCTTTAGACACTTAACTGGGGGACCTAAATTGGGAGACTGCTCTGCTGTTCTGGTAACTGATGAAAAGAGAGAAGAACTTCCACAGGTTGTGCCTCCCTTCCTTTATCATCTCTGAGGGGTCTGTGCTCCTAACTTGACTACTTCAGTTGAGTGACCAAAGTCAATCAGGAGAAATCCAGATCTACATCTTCTGGGAACATGCTATATTTGGATAAATATTTATTGCTTCAGGAGGGCCTTTTAATCATAATGAAAATCAGGTCAGTTTCAATTTGTCATCAGATGTGTTTGATACACAGTTTTAGTATTTTATAGTAGAAATGCCTCAAGCATATACCCGTCTGCATAACTCTGGCCAAGTGCCACAGAGATTCTTGCATTCACTCAAACAGGGAGAATTTTCTACCATATACCCCATACTCTATTCCACTTTCTTAAATACTCCAGTTTTAGATATAACAATGAGTCACATAAAAAAGAAGAAGCTAGAAAGATGTGTTATCAAACTGATGGCATGTCAATCGGTTTAAAAAATGTTCTGCATAGAGAATGAGGGGTATGGGCTTCCAAAATGCTGCCCTACTGACAGCAAAATAAGTAGCTGCATGAGGTTCACAAAAGTGTGTGTGTATTGTGACTATGAGGAGCCTTGTTATTTACTTATTTTTAATTTGTAAGTATTGTTACGCTTAACATCTTGTATAGCAATGAAAGTGGGTTCATCTCAGAATGCTTGTCTCCTCTTGAGAAGCACGTTATTGTACTGTAAGGAAGCAACTCTTCAGTCTTTCACAGGCTAAACCAGCAACACAAACTACAAATAAAATTGTATTTTTATGGTCATTTTCTTCCAGTGTTGCTGACAGTGTGCTGGTGTGCTTAATAAAAAATCATGATTTTGCACAAAGATAACATGGGCTGCACCCCTCAGAAAGAGGTGTGGGACAAAGAATGAAATTGGTGAAATTGTGAGTACAAGCATGTGAAAGGATTCCTCCTGCTGATAGTCCTAATGATACCGTTTCAGAGGACTGAAGTGCTGCTGTCTTTTCATACTCAGCTGCTGCCAAGGGGAGATTGGACTAGATAATGTTCTAAACCATATCTGAGAGCAATTGCTCTTGATCCCAAAGAAGGTGAAAAAGAGGGTAAGAGGAGAAAGGAGAGAAATAATGTCTCCTGGAAAAGGAGACTAGGGAAACAATAACCAGATTTATACTTTTTTTTTTCCTAGGAAAAAAAAAATCACACAGTGCTTCTCTAAGAAGCACTTGGAGACAGATCATGTTTAGGTGTTGACTGCAACTTTCCTAGAATAGTCATGAATACATTTAAATTGAGCTAGTACCTTATCTTAAAAATGCAGACTGCCCAGTGGTTTTGAGCTCTTCATCATCTCTAAACAACCTGAATATAAATTCAATTAATTTAATAAAGGGTTAAAATAAACCTTTTTGACTTTGCATGGTGTCCTGGTTTCGGCTGGGATAGAGTTAATTGTCTTCCTAGCAGCTGGTACAGCGCTGTGTTTTCAGTTCAG
>JAVKLA010000026.1:20565074-20632008 GCA_034782735.1 Sagittarius serpentarius
CCATCCCACTGGGTGGGGGGGGAGCGAGTGAGCGGCTGCGTGGTGCTGTGTTGCTGGCTGGGGTTAAACCATGACACATGGGAACAGAGTGGAGGAGCAGGCATCAACCCCATGTAGGGGCGTGGGCAGCCTCAGAGCTCAGGCTGTACATCAATGTGTGAGCCTTTTTCCACTAGCAGAGTAAGCTGCCTCTTTGGCTTTGCACTGGGAAGGGGGAAGAACATGTAAGAATAGTCAGGAGGAACTGAGAGATGGCTTAAGGAATTGTTCCTTGGCTCCCATCAGCCTGAGTTTCTTCATGACTCACTATCGTTCCACCCCCTCTGCAGCAGATGGGAAGAAACTCGAGCTGATCCAAGAGGATTAAGTATTCTTTAGGCTTCGGCTCCAAATGATTTCAAGACCTGATAGCTGGACTCACATAAACCTGGCTTCAAGTTTACAAGCGAAAGACACTAATTGATTTTCGGATGAAGACAGAGCAGATCATAGAGCAGAAGGTTGGCTGGCCAAGGCTATGCTAAGGTGTATGACGGACACAATAGCAAAGTACACACTATATCTGTGATGAAAACATGCTTTTGGAGGTCTGAAATACTCTATGCCAGCAGATGTTTTGGGTAAACAGTATCAGGACTTCAGTGGACCAGCGGTACTGGTTAATCTATGCATACACAACACAAATGCACACACAACAGAAAGCGTACATAATAAAGGCAAGAAAATCTTTCTGTAGTTTAAGAAAAAAATGATGTATAGAGGGGCACATTCAATTCACACATGTACTTTGTGAAGCCACATGGAGTAATTCTGTTCTCAGTTATGAGGGTTCAGCAAAACGGCACCATCCGCGACTAGGGAGACCAGAGCTTCTTGTACACTTTGCAAGTGGCACTAATGCAACCAGAAATGGTGAATCCAAGTGTGAAAAACTGTTACAATATTAGTGGCATACGGCAGGCACACATGAGACTTGCCATGCGCTTGCTTTTCAGCTGTGATGTGTCACCAGCCCGCCTGGCACAGCTGCAGTACAGATGTGCTGTATGCCATTCTTCACTGATGATACATTTCCCACACTCTCTAAGATACTGTAACCACCGTCACTCAGCTGAGATTCCAGTGAGATAAATGGCTCGGTAAAGGGGACAGCTGCTATTATTGCCCTGGTGGATGGAAAAACAGAGACAAAACTGTCCATCTTCTCTGCTGGCAGCAGCTGACCTCTCCACCAGCACACGCACACGAGCTGGTCATCAGCCCGTGAATACCTCCTGGATTAGTTGCAGCAGAAATGCTTTAATGCCTGGCCATAAAAATCAAAACAACTCTTTCTCTGCTGCCACCCCTCAAAAAAAAACCCAGGCTTTATTAGACCTAATGCTGATAGAACAACCTATTTACTAAATAATTTCTTAATCATTTTGCACGCAGTTTACACAGAGTAGTTTCACCTTGCGGGTTGTTTACATACTGTTCAATTTAACTGCTTGTTGGGCACTTGCTATTCACAGCATGTAGCTGCTTGCGCAAGGCACATGGTGTTCTTCCCATTGCCTCACAGGATTTCTGAGGCATTTGGGGCAGATTTTGTAGATTTTTTTCAGGCTAGAAGGGGGGCTTTATTTTGCATGACCTTATGCATACCACAGGCCACAAATATTCCATAGCTGATAGAAGGCCTTGTTCACATGCAAATATGGATATTCGTATGAATCCCAAAACACAATGTGAACAAAACCCTTCTTGCTTTACAAATATAAATGCAATGAATAAGATTACTTCAAGAAACTGCTCATAGTGTGAACGAACAGTATTTGACACATGCATTATTCAAGCCATTCTCTCTTTGACAGGATAGTTCACCCTTTTCAATCCTCTGTTACCAGATGCTAAATTCGTCAGGCCACGGGTAGTCAGTTGTAAGGCAAACTGAACCCTCCAAGAACAATCCCAACAATCTACTTCTATGTCAGTCTGGTTGCAGATGATGGACCTAAGCACGTGGAGATGCATGGGTGCATTAGAAGGCATTCAACATATGTCTGTATCTTCCTACACAGCAGAAGAACATTTCAAAAGAACCACAGAATCATCACATGGGCTGGTTTTGGCTGCCAGGGGAGTATCTGTCATTTTGGGTAACTTGCCCTCAAAATAATACTTGGGGATTACCAACTGCAAAATTATTCTACCAGCACAAAATTTGGAACAAGGTGGAAGTGTCTTACCATAATTGACTTGAAAATTTAAATACCCTGGTCATCTTTTAACAGGAAACTCCGGAACCAAAGTCTCCTTGAAATTCAGTAAGACTTTGGCTTCTATGTGCTTCTAGCTAGTGCTTTAGAAAATTCTGCTGATAGATTAGATAATGGGGAGAGGAGGAGATACTCACAAATGTTAGCTTGAGCCCAGGGACACAAGTCATTGAAGGGCTGACTACAGAAACATGCATTTTCCTGCTGATGATACAGGGAGCCTGGGGACATTAGATTTAATAGATACCCAACCTCCACAGTCCCATTCAAGATACTGGCCCAAGTTCACTCTTGCCGTTCAGGTGTAATTTTATATTAAACAATGATAACCCAAAAAGGTGTGCAACACTGCTTTGCAATGGCAAAATGAAACAGATGCACATCCTCTGCCAGGTGCTTGTTGGACCCTGTTGGAAGGGGTTCAAATAATTAGCTACTCACCAGATGGGTAGCAAAGCACAAACAACAATCTAATGTGTCTTCTGGGTACAGACAACTCTGACTTTCAGTGATGTAATAACATTAACATGTGACAGCATTTAAGTTGTCAGCATTTTGAGAACTTAATTTGGTAGTCTGCAATCTGCAATGGTTTGATTCTCATAAACCAAACACCTACAGAAAGACCAGGAATACAGCTGGCAGGGGGAGAAACTCGGCGTCCCGGTGGGACATACAGACTTTGCTTCATTACCAGTAAAGGATCTGAGACACTGAAAAACAAACCAGAAAACATCACCAGCAGGTATAAAAGTTATTTTAAGCATTTTTAGTAATTTGTAAGATTTTCAATGTCCATGACTAATTAAAAGAAAAAGATGACTGGGGAATTTTATTCTCTACCCCAGAAAATATATGTGAAATATGCAGCACACCAGACAGGGTGATTGGTTTATAGTGTTTGCAAGCAATCATTGGAATAACCTTCACAGCTCACCTCTGAGCTTCATTGGTACACAAAGCATGACCTGGCAGAGACAACTGAAGCTTTCCAGAGAAGAACATTACTTCTGTGAGTTTATTTTTCAGCCTTAGGCCTCCCAGCTTTGCAAGGATGAGGAATTGTGAAGGGTTTTGGTCCTGTGTAAAGACATATTTGAGGTGAACAAAAGCAGGCTCCTTAGCTAATTTTTCTTAAATAAATAATGTGAAGATTTCTGCCAGTTTTCTGTACATCTAAGTGAAAGTGGCATATATTTTACTTAGAGCAAAAGTTGTTGAGTCTCAAGCTTTATGATTCATCTGAGCAAAGTTGCCAAGTCTTGCAATTTCCTCATGGTATTAGGTGTTTTTCTTAGAACCCCAGACCTTTTGAGTCATGGATTATAAGAGAATTTCAACTTCCCTTTTAATTAATAAATAAAAGCAATTTTCCAGCTCTCTTGGTTATACAGAAATATTTGGAAAACATGAGTGTGGCAGCCCAAAAGGATTCAAAACCAGAAAACAAACACAAGGAATGTATCATCTCATAAAAGGCATAACGAATGTAAAGTCATTGCATGATTCCTGGGACGTAATGCTTAGCTTCTGAGGACCTGATACTAGCAAAACTGTCTGTGTAAAACCAAAATCCCAAAGAGATTAACCCCTCTCCTTGCCCTCCCCAACCCTCTCTGCAGTTTTGGGCCTCAGGAGTTTGCTGGCAGAACTGAATTCTCCTTTTGTAATGATCTGGTTTATTGTCATGGAAATAGTTGTCATTCCGCAAAAGACTGTAATTGCAGTTGAAGACTTAGCAAAGATCTTGATTCATTTTATTTCACTCAGATATCCTTAGTGAAATAAAGCAGTAAAACACTTACACGGGCAAGACCAGTACTAAGCAGAACCAGATTTGTTCATTATATTTTTTGAGATCTGCGCCAAGGCCCACCATATTCAGTGGGGGCCTTCTTATCTCCTTTCATGAGTTTTTAATCAGACCGATTAAAGAATCACATTCATAAACACCTGTCTATTAAAATAGAAAATCTGGAGTATTTACCAAACAGATTTTTCTAATTAATTCTTATTTTTGGCCAATAAACCCGTAACATTTAAATCTCTCCAAGAGATGTAAAGAAATAGTTCCATTCTTTTGACAGAAAAACAAAACTAAAAAAAAAAAGAACAAGCAGTATTAAATTTAATATATGTCTAAAACTTCTGCCAATAAAGCAATGAAATCGGTAACAAAACAACATGTGAATCACTATATTAGGATAAATACTTTTGGATAGTAGTTTTTCAAGATTTTTTTTTTTTTGAGAAGACAAATTCCTTTAAAAATAATTATTGATCTCTATTCATCCAAGAATTTCACTTCACTATCACCCATGAAAAGGGATGACAACAGTTTGGATGAAACGAGATCACTTACAACAAATTTCCTCTGCTGCTCTAAATGTGCCATACTGGATATTTTCTATCTACTTCTGTCCAGATCTTGGCTTAAACACTAATTTCACTCCTGTTGTTTATCACATGGCTATGGATTAATATTAAACAGACATATCTGGGTATGTGCTATGCAGACACTGGGTATAAATATTAATATGCAATTGTGGGTATGTATGTCTAAAATATACATACATTCAAATCATAGGAGGCTTGCATTTTGAATTGCAGAAGAATTGGAAACTTACGTAATTAAAGAATCGACTGAAATTAATTTCAAATAGTGGAAAAATAATTCTGAAAAACATCTGCTGGAACATATGGCACGACAGGATGTGCAATATTGTGCCATAATAATACACCTTGGGTGCAGTATGTGGCATGAAGCCAAAAGGCATATTTAGAGGCAAAAAAATCTGGACAAAACAAACTAACCACCAAGAATTTTATTTAATATATATAGTAACAGTTTCCTGTTCACTTCATCCTCTACATAAAATTAAAGACTCACTGACCTCACTGACAACCACAGTACCCAGATTTATCTATTAGATCCCACTGAGTATTTCAAGAAATCCAGTGTCTTGCAGAAAGGTTGCTTTCTTAATGAAAATACTTCCATATATTTTTTAACAGTGCTTAACGCAACCGAGGAGCCTAATATCCATTGTCTTTAAATCACCTGGAAATCAAAGAAAATGTTTATCTGTGGCTCAAAGTTAGACTAAGACATCACAGGAAGCTATGAACCATGGAGAGATCAATGGCAAAGTGGAAGGGCTTCTCTCTGCCTTGACTTTGTAGCGTCGAGATGCTCTGGAAGGACTGTGTGTATAAAAGGGGGTAGCAAACCACATATCAAATGTCTCACTCAGTGAGATAAGATATCTCCCAGGGAGTGAGAACAATGCAATTAAGCTTCTAGTCAAAAAAAGGAGAAAACCTTTTGTCATCATTCTAACAGACTTTTACCTTTCCCATTGTTTTATGTAAGGAGCTATTTTTTGCCTCCTAATTCTGTAACCTATAACAAAATACTCATTTAAAGCAGTGATTCAAGAATATTGTCCTTTCAGAAGTCTCAGGAATCACAGTTGTCTTTCTTCCGTGTCCCTCAGAGATAGGGAATATAATTGGCACCGTTGTTCCAAAATGTGTGACTGCTCCAATGTTTTGTAAAACTAGAAATTTGCGTGGTTATGTGGGGGGGTGCAGAAAGCTTCTGAACAATGGAAAACATTTTGGCAAATACCGAATTACTCAGTTTAAAATGATATTTTTAATACCAACTTTTAGACTGATCTCGTTACATTTAATTTGCAACTCTTCCCCCACCTACTTGTTAATTGACTGTTCTCTGACACATGGTCAGTAGGCTGGTAGCTCCATTCACCTTACTGGGGATCTAAAGTAGTGACAGAGCAGCCATCATGAACTCCTGTATGTAATGTTAGAATGTCATTGGCTGCCAGAGGGAAGAAGGGAATAATAAATTGCTATCTGTGTTGACTGAATGTAAGACACACATAGAGGTAACAAGGCAGCAAAGGAGATTCAAGATTAAATTTAGCTAATTATTCTGATAAGGACACAGAGTCTTGAGGTCTCAATCTTGTTATGCCAAGAAGCTTACAAATAACGTCTGTTTAAAAGAAGAAATACTATTTCATTGAACCTGATTTTCTGCAGGGGGAAAGTCTGAATGTGAACAGGAGAGCCTGATTCTGAGTCCATGCTTTAGAAAGTAATATTGTATTAGCAATACATTGCATGCATTTGTGAGTGTGTGTTGGTGTGTGCGTGTATGTGTGTGTGTGTAACATGAAGAGGAAAGAACTTGATGAGAAAGTGGGTGAACTGATGAAGAAAGGCCTAATAATAAAATACATGTGAAGAGTGTGAAAAGTCTACTAAAATAAATAAATGCAAGGTAAAATATCTGGAATCTGTTTTCACATTCAAAGTAACTGAAAATGAGGACTGCCCTCCATGTGTGAATTGCTACAAATAGCTTCCTAAGGACAGTTTGAAGCCAAGAAATCATCAGAGGCACTCAGAGCATAAACACGCTGAATAACCAAGCAAGCATCTCTTGTACTTTGAACAAAAGCAATTTAAAATAAAAGGCTAAGTAAAATTACTGAAAAGGCAAATGACTGATCCAACAAAATGTTTTCATGATTCATTTGTAATTTCATCTTTTATTGCCAAAACCTAGAAACCTATACCATTAGGAAGGTATTTGTTTCCAGCTGCAATAAAAGTGTTTTGGGCTTTGCACAGTGAATGAAGTGGCCAAGCCCCCAAAATCCCACCTTAATCAGTCATCAGGGATTACTGGGTGGGGGAGAAAAAGCATCTTAGGAGATATCCTTCCCTACCAGCATCCTGTGGCAGCCCTGCTCCTAGTTACATTCACATCTTCTTGTTCTCAGCAGCAGGCTGAATCCATTCAATCCTGGCCATGAATGGGATGAATGCAACAGTGCAACATAAAATACATGACACTAGAAGGCACTCAACCGCTAAAGTAAAAACAGAGATTAGAGGATGTCAAGGCTAAACAACTGAACTACATATTTTAATGTGAATGAAAAATTTATATAAATAACTGAAACTTTTCTTTCTTGTCTTCCATTTTTATAGATAAAAACTGATTTCTGAGGTAAAAGGAAACATTTATGAAAAAAAGTAGAATGACTTTGGTACTGATGAAAGCAAAAAGGCATGATAGATGGTGGAAAATGTTTCAAAACAAAAATAAATTTCCTGTGCTTGTGTTTTCCTTTCAGTGTAATTGGGTCAGACAGCCCTTCCCTTTACAGGAACATGTGTAAATATAAGTTCAAAAGTGGTCAGTACAAGGGATTTGGTCACACTACAATCATGAAGTCATCTTGTTCTGTTTTCTGAAAAAAAAGGATGCCAGACAACCACAACTCTCTTTTGTTGGCTTGGTGGGAGAATGTGCTCCCATATTTACTGTTTTTTTCACTTTTCTTCACTGCAATAATCAATAATCTGAGGATCTATAAATACACAACAGTTGTGTATTTCTGTCATACTTGCCAGATGAATGTGATAAAGTACAGAGGTTATTTTGCCCCCATTAGAATACAATAAATACATGCTGTAACTTCAAGATAAATCTGTGATTAGATACTATGATTGTGGGTGGCAGCATAAAGCTCCTAAGAAAGCAAGTGGTATAAATGTCTCAAGCATCAGCAGATTCCCAGAGAAAAATAAGCTCATATTTAAAGTTCTAAAACCACTCATCTTGACTCATCTCACCAATGTTTTCCAGATGCCACTGTTTAGGCTTTAAATAAATATGTGGACCTTAAAAAAACTATTAGTTGTATGCATCTTCCATGCTCAACTGCAGACTAGCTCAATGCATAGGTTCCTCCAAAGAAAGATCGGCACAGCTCCACTCAGATCCTGATGTCAGCTGAAAACCTGAAAAAATTGAGTACCTTCAAACTGGCTAAGGAAACTTTCACTACACGTTTATCTACAGGTCGGGGGTCTGCTGTGATACCAGGTCTAGCCCTCTGCTCTGGTTCTCACTGTGACCAGTGAAAACTTAAAACAAGTCACATTTTCTGCCACAGTAACAAGATGATGTGTCAACGGTAAAATCAAGTGGATGGTGTGAAAAACAGATTTGAATTACAGACAGATGGGTCAAAAACCAGATCAGGTTACTTGTCTTGAGAAGTGGGAAGGCACAAAACCAAACACACACACACACATGCACATGTGAGCATAAAGCCACCAAGAACTTGTTCTAGCCCAAGTTTAAAATTTTAAGCAAATCCCAAAGCAGTTTGATTCAACAAAGTACATCAGCAAGTGTCAAATAGCTGGTCCAGAATCTCTCTCCCTTGGCAGGAGGAACAACTGAAATCCCTGCTCTCTGTTTCAGGCTTGATCTACTTCATTCTAGTTTACCAAGGCTTCTGTGTCTGCAGACTTAGACCTCAGCCCATCCCTTTTCACTTCCTGAGAGTTTTCAACAGCTACAGATAAAGCACTGTATCATCTCTAGTACGCCTTCCCCAAACCCATTTATTTCTCATGTGTCTGAAGTGTATAAATTCCATCATGCTACTCCAAAGGGAATGGGCATGGCTGAATTACAGTTTATAAGAAGCTCAGGTGCTTCTCACTGAAGGTTCTACAGAAGCATTCATTAAAAAGAAAATTTTTGTGAAAATACTTTTTTATTCAAGCCACTCAGTAAAACTCACTAGCTTTCTTTATCTTAGAAAATAGGATACTTTCTCTTCAAGCTCTAAGCTTCTTGTTACATGTTAAGACTGTGATTATGTTTCACTCTGTGAAAGACTGAATTATTCCATGTCAGAAGCTCATATTTTCTGGCAGTTGTTTTCTTGTCATTTTTTATCAATAGCTTTTCACCAGCTGTTGGGTTTTTTTCTTTCTTTTTCTATGTATTGTATTCTAATCCACTGTCTAGCTAAGGTATTGTAAAATAATTTTGCAATTCCCTTTGCTAAAGAGAACCTAAGTGGAGTCCTGTGTGTACTGTGCATCTATGAGATATCAGACTCCGGAGAATTTCGTCGTAGTTGTTTTTTCTTCAATTTGTTCAGTAACAATAATCTGACAAAGCAAACTTGTGAGAGATTACCACTGAACTAATCATTACAAAAGTTTATGAAAATTCAGACTAGACAGTATAACCAATTAGGGATGTGGTTGAACTGCCAAGTGATGCCTTTGTATATGCAGTAAAGCAGGATTCACTCTTACATTTATTGAGAAATTTTCAGCAAAGGCAAAACAGGCACTGACCAGAAACCGTACTGGGAATCCGTAGGTGCCAGACTGAAAGTGTCTATAGCATTTAAACAAAAATGAATGTGAAATTCACCTCCAAAAAACTGTGGCATAATTTTTACTAACTCATACCAGCCACCACAAACTGCCTTGTAGCATGAGCTTATTGTGCTCTAAGGAGTCCTGTGACACAAAATACACTTAATAAAAAGCCCACATATTGTAAATATATCCTGTACTTCTAAAATAAGATGAATCCCACTCCTTGCAGCCAGCCCTTTGGCAGAGGGACACTTGACAGTGTTTGGCACAGTGGGTCTCTCTTCTTTCCTTTGCTGTTAATAGTACCAGTTCTTGAATTGATTTTTCATAGGTCAGCAGGAGGCAGGTATCAGAAGTCCTGCTCTGTTTTTCTGGGCTTATCACTTCAAATGCGGTTTGATGAGACAATTCATGTCTCAGTCACAAGGTCCAATGTAATTATGAGAATTCTATCTTTAGAAAAAATAATATGAGTTTTCGGGTTTAGGCACCCCAAGGTTCAGTACGCAGCCTTCACTTATCGAGTGTTGCCTTCAAGAAGATAGGGTGCCCTCTGCCTGCCAGATTTAATTTAGACTGCCTTAAACATTAGACAAGCATAAAATAAAGCAGAATTTATTTTATAAAGCAAATAATTAACTTCCCGATTATAATACCATAAAGAAGGGTTGGATTCGTCTCACCTAAGTGAGAGAGCTGATCACTGTCAGCTCCATTCACGGTCAGTAAAAGAAATGAGCATTTCTGGAGCGTACTTCATTTGATCTGTTTTAGAGGTCTGCCTAGGCACAAAAAGTGTCCATTTCCCTATGTGGACTGTAGAGGATTCTAAATCACTAATTCAAAGACAAGTATCCATACTACTGAAAAAATGCAAGTAGTGCACTCTCTGTACACTGTAGGCAGAGATTTCTTTGAATTTTTAATTGTCTTTCTGGACCATAATTAACACATTCCTTCTGGTCTCAGCAGCTTCCTTAGAAGTTACAACATTTTTATGACCGCTGCAACACCTGAAAATGATAGATCATTGAAGCATCAACCATACATCCCTCTTGTTACATTTGTTAGTTCCAAGACATTGTCAACTTTCCATTAAGGCTACATTTGACTATTAATAATGTAATTGACAGATTTCACCTTTAGAAAGCTTCTCCTGTATTACTCTCCGCAACTCCTACTTTTTATCAGTTTTACCACCACAGCCTCCTTCCTCACAACGGTTTTACTAACCAAATTTAAAAAATAAAGCAAAAGCTAAGCCTGGTGTTCTCCCCTATTTGAAGACTGCTCACAGTTCACAACTGCTCTTCAAAAGCCTCTCCCACCTCCCTTATGTCTGAGTTTGGTAATTAAGCTGCCTGCTAAAGCAGGCTGGGATGTTGCAGGCAACCACCACCAGCCTGTAACATACACACGGCAGCCAGAGGCAAACAAGCATCACTTGGCACTGTTTTTTGGATGCACTGTAAGAAAGATGGAGGAGGAGGACACACGGCCAAACCTACCACGCCTCTGTTCAGTTGTTCCCAAGGTGATGGCCATTCTCAAATGCCATGCTGTGTGCACATTGTAGAACTTTACAGTCCTCCTTTTTCCCCGGTCATACTCCTACTTGCATCATGCAACCACTAGGTATGATACTTTGCAGCAGTCCCTACTGCAGACCACGTATCTCTGGGCATCCACCTTGCTCCTACCTCATCTATTTCTTTCTTACCCTATGAATTCTTGCCTGAATCCTACCATCATCCACCAGTGTCTCATAGCCATAAAAACAAATAAAATTTATTTTCAACGGTAATAAATAACGTTTATTGTATTTTCAAAAGGGAGGGAACCTGAATCTAAAGCCAGACTGAAATCCAGACTTCAGAGCTCTTAGACTTCCATTCCTCTGCCATCGCTTGTAAGTTGGGAATAGATGTAGGAGGCGTATCAAAAGGGCATTAAGTGAAAGTGTGTTACACATTTTCCCACCTTCCTACATATACTTGCACCAAAAAATGAAGATTTGACAGGATGGACTAAAGCCAATTCATTGTACTGATGATTCTTTCCACTGACTTTAATGGTTTTGATATGTCTCTAAGCTGTGATTATTCATTTTGTAGCTACACATGAAATCTAAGAGATTTACAAAGTGCTAATTAAGGAAAGTAAAGTATATTCATATAATCATACACGTTAGAGATCAATATGACAGGTTGTTTTCCCCATCTCTAATAAACACTTCAGAATAAAACAAAATAGCTATTTGAAAGAGAAATACATGCAACAAGAGATTTAGCACTGTCAATTATCTTTTAAATCCAGTAGAAAATATTCTACAACATTCTGATATATGTTCATGGTAGTATGAGGCTGCAGGACTATAATATCACTTAACCCAATAAAAAGGAACAAGATTTCTTTCCACTTTAAGTGCTTTGGAGAAGCACAGCTAAGTTTATATTAGCATATCACAAATGTGAAACTGGGACACAGACTCAATATGAAATTAGAACAGCAGCTGGTATCCTGTTAGCAAGTAAAGTGTGTTTGCTTGAGGGAAAAAAAAGACCAATGCAAAATCAAGCCATGCAAATGAACAGAGAACAATCAGCCAGTAAAGGATCTGTGAACTGCACTGCGTATCTCAGGTTGCCTCCATACTATGCTATAAGACATTTCACAAAAATATATATTTAGCAAGGTCTGATCATGTTCTCTAATCTGAATTATCAAGAATGTATTTTCCTTTATAGACAATCTGAAAATTATTGAAATTTAGACTCTGACAGGTTTGGCCATGTTTTTTATTCTGTTGCCTTTTTTGCATTGTACAGTTCAATGAAGTATGAAACAAAATTTCATATTCTCCTATAGAACACAGAATAATGTAGTAAACAGGCAGAATGCACAAAATATTTTAAATTATATTTCACACAAAAATGTTCACTATTTATATATAAAAAACTAGTATGCCTTTTAACAGCCAACTAGAGAACAACAAACTTTTAAAGCTGTGCTTGCTTCTTTGACTTCCTTTCACACCATCCAGTGTGCACAAAGTGAATCAGCCACTTTGTTCTCCCATTCTTTACCCCCTCTTTCTCCATCTCTTCCTCTCTCCCAGTGAGACAATGCTTACATCTTTCACTCCATCTCCTATCCGGCAAGATGTATTACCAACAGAGTGTTGGGGCAGTCCTTAAGGACACACACCGCACTTTGCTCTGACACTGCGGGTTCTCCAGCTACAACATGCAGAATCTGCAGTGATTTCGTTCTGTTCTGTGTTCTCTCCTCTAAGAACACCAGCAAGGCTAACCCAGTGAATGCTATTTTTGTTCACCAAAATACAGCAGCAGGTTACCTAGAGCCAGGCATGTCCCCCTACCCAGCCTCACAAAGCAGCACCTGAAATATTTCAAGGGGTCTATTATTTTCTCTAACACTGAATATCTCAGCAGAGGCCCATGTGTAAAGAGGCTGGTGTTCAAAACAGGAGGCAAGTGCACATGTTCTTCCAGACCAGCTGGCTCAGGCCACTGACATAGTTATTGAAGAATTCCTGTTTATATCCTCTCTTTTCAGCTCTTTCCCCTTATTGCCATGGGATTACCAATATTTAATGCTTTTTAGGGAAAGTCCAGTCCTGAGAAGCTGCAGACACACTGAAAGAGGTCTAGCTTAAGCCCAATGAAGCGCAAGAGTAACTGCTGAGGTTGGCAACCAATGTAATGGGTATTTAAGGTATCTATTGATTGTCTAGCAGTTTAACTTGCCTTGCCTACACTTCAATATTTATAAAATATTCTGAGTTTAATTATTTTAGAAAGAATTCTAAATAATCTGAGGTCCTTCAGAATACGTGAGCAGACACTTAATTCTAAGTATCATCCATAACTTTTAGATTTAACTTCCACAGGTAAAGGAGGTCCAAAATTACAAGGAAATGGAGAAATAGGTACACAATCCTTACATGCTCAATGGCAAGGACCATAAAACTGTTCTCACATTCCTGACACTGGATAGAAATGCAGCATTTGCTCTCTTAAGCCTTCCTTGCAACATTATCTGCCCTTTTAATAAATACCCACTTAAAGGGCCCTTGTTATTTTGCTGTAGTATTATCTCACACAGTGTGAACCTAGAACTCAGATTCTAAATAAATCAAATTCCTTTACAGGGTCTTGGCAGCTCCAAGTGACTATCGAGCAGCAGGTCCCTCATCTCTCCTCCCAGCATGCTACTGCAGAACATATCTCACATGGCAAGGGAGGGGTAAATTTTTCCACGTGAAGGGCTGTAACCCCCTTCTGCTTTTGCACAAGAGGAAGATGGGCTGGACTAGGCTGGAATATGGTCTTTGATGGTCATATTGAGATTGCTTACTTAGATGCCATTGTGGCATCTAAGACCAAGAGACCTGCTTTCAAGGCCACAAGACTTGGCTCCTTATGTACTTGGTAAGCAGAAGCTGGGAGGCAGGGGTGACATTCAAGTTTCTACAGGAGAAACTCTCAGAGGCAATTACATGCCTCCGCTGACTCCAATGACCCTGCATAGCCAGTGTCCTCAAGCACTCTATTAAAGTTAAATATTATAATAGTTCCATCCCAGACTGCTACCCATTGCCACCTGAATACAGATCTGAGTGACTTTGCTTCTATGGATTTGCTGTAGAGCACTAAAGTGGTGTGTTGCTGTTTTATAAAACTAAAACTATGAAATCTTAAATGCACCCTGATTCGGTGATTTAATAACATGATGTTTTTAATGCATCTGTTCTAAGTTTGTATAAGGCTTTAAAATATCATTAAGCATTGATAGACTACTGTAGTGAAGCCAAAACACCAGTATAAAACCTGTAGTCTCAACAGCCTCATTAACATTTGAATGATTAAGCAATACCAGCCAAGCACCACTGCACCACACAGAATACTGGAGTTTTCAATGTCATAGGCTAAAGATATACAATACTTTACACAAGTTGAAAATATATCAAATTTTTATCATCCTTTCCTAATTTTTTCAGGCAAACAGTACCACTGCCATCCTGCCAATAACTAAATTACGTGCAAAAAGAGTATATTGACTACAACTCCACCTACACATTTTTTTTCATGCTTTTCGTACGTGGTTAACTATTGCCTTCCTGGAATATATTTTGATTCCCTGTAAATAGCATGGGGAATAGTTGGTTGAACTATCACAGAATAGTCATGCCGGTGTATTCTTCTAAGTACTTAGCCTCGTTTTCTCCAGATGAGATGATTTGGCTGATGACATGTCAAAATGTCAGAAGTCAGGAAGGGTGACTGCAGGTAAAGGCTTCAGGACAGAGGTAAGAACATTTAAAATAACAGTAGGACATCAAATCTCATCTCAGAGGACAAGCTGATCTACAAATAAGAATGAGGAAGAGTGGTCTGCACAACTGACACATTGTGTTAGCCCAAGAAGAACAAATTTGGCATGCTTACTGCATGACTGAAGATCAATATGCCTGAAAAATGATAAAAAGGCTCTGGACTCAGAAAAGACCAAGATAAAGGCCAAGGATGCATAACTAGCCCAGGTAACAATCAAGCATCTTTAGAATTAATGATCAGTATCTCAGTATCATCCTATAATGCCTACAGTTCATTTAGAAGAAATGTTTGAGTGAAAATCCTAAGTGACGCACAACAGACTATTATACTATTATGAAACAGAATTTGCCTGAATATATTTGACTCAAAGCGCCTCAGATTGTTGTTGCAGTGACTTTATTCAATAAAATATATTTAAGGTTGGTACTGAAAGCTTACAAAAGTAAAACTGGCTGCTAGTTACCTGACACTGCTTTTGCACAGCTCCTCTGGTTTCTACACTAGTAAGCTGAGCCATTCCTAATTGTGCCAGTAGAACAGAACTAATTTAAGTACAAACAACTCAGTAGGGACACACGAGGTGCCATGTCCTGAACCGCTTAAGTGTTTTCTTGCAGCTGTGCTGGGTGATTTTAGACCATTCCAGCTGTGATGCTCTCCCATGGCTGAGCCCACAGCTCCTGGCACCTTTCCAAGAGGCACCAGGTTCAGACAGGTTTTGAAAGATTCACAGTGACCTGATATACTGCTATAAGAAAAATGTTTAAAGCTTTTGTGCTCCTATACCCTTATCTTCCTCCACATTGAGACTTAAGATTAAGACTAAAACTGTCCATAGCAAGAGATAGTCAAAGAAAACACTGGAGCGCTTTGATGTGCAGGCAGGAGTTGGACAAACATTACAAAGACTAGTACTACTGGAGCAAGGCGCTTTCTTGTCATACAGCTCCCAATAAAATAACAGATAAACAATTTTTATAGGTGTCTCCTCTACAGCTTTGTGATTTGTTTGATTTTTGGGGCTGGCGCTCACAATAGGGATCAGATCAAGTACTTCATGAACACATTAGGCTGTGCAGCTTGAGCTAAAATGACAGGTCCTACAGCAAGGAAGGGCTGCTGTAGGTGAAGATTAGTTCCTAAATCCAATCCTCTCTTTTTATAGCACTGCTTCTCCAGTTCCTAAGTCCAGTGTGATGTTTACCACTGCACAGGAGACACTGGAAACTTCATGTCTGAGAACTGGCCAGCGGTGTGTTGGAAGGAGTTCATATGCTAAAGAAAGTGGCTTTAGAGTCTCAGACTGGCCATTGATTTCATCCTCAGTGTGGCCAGGCACTGCTAGCATGCTCTTAGACAACAATGAGAATTGTTGCAAATATCTGGGCAGCATGCACAATCCGATCTATTCCCCTAGCAGTTCAAATAAAAGCTTCTAACATATTTTCAATCTGCTTCAGCATTCAGACTACTTCCTGAGTTAGAAGTCATGGAGTAGGTTAAGGAAAGATTAAGTCACAGCATGATGTCCATGTTTTTCTAATTAATTTAAGTACCAAATCTATATTTTTGCTGCATTTTTATATTCTTTCTTTTCCAGCTTCTTGATAGCACTTAGGATCAGTACATAGCCTGGAATGCAAAATAACTTGTCTTTTATACCATTAAGTTTCCTAAGAGCTTTACTATTTTAGTGCCATTTGGATTCATTCCCTCTGGCAATCCTTTCTCAATGTAAATGCTCCAAATTGTTCTCGCTTTAATACGATGCATTACGGAAATTCACTGTAGACAGACTTCAGGATATTCAAAAAGACAATTTATCAATTGAATTTAAGCTCACTTCAAGTAAACAAAAAGAAAGATCACCATAACCCTGTAAGAGTGCTTATTTTCTATGTTTTAGCAGAAATTTTAAATAATAACTGACAGTGGGTTTTTTCCTTCTATTTTTTCCCATCTGAAACAAAACACTTTTCATACTTCGTATGCTGTCAATTCTTGTTTTGTATCTTCAAAGGTATCTACTTGAGAACCCATAATGGCAACTGACACAACCTATGTAGATGCACTATCTATGCATACTTAAGTCATTGAATTTAATTGCCTTAAGCATGTTGTCCTTTTTGTAACAATTAATAAAAATCCTACGTTTCTGAAAGCCTGTCAGAAAGCAGTAGCATTAAAAAAACAATTTCTTATATATCTATTTCATCTTGAAACAGAAATACATGCAATCATGCAAATAACTGAGGAAGGGATGGTTGACATATTTTAAAGTGTACAGATGAAAGTGATACAGCTCCAGAACAAGCATTTGCTTGAAAATCTGAGCAATGGAATTTAAGACTATGTTTGACTTGAGAACAGTCAGTGAGGAAATGAGCTGATGATCTGAATCATGAAATAGCCACACTGAAATACATTGTCTCATTTGCTTGCCTTAATGGAAATATGAACCTACATGATCAGACAGCCAGATACAAAAGTATTCAGGTGTCTTTTAATACATCTAATATGGAGATGATTTTTAGACCATTTTATATGTGTAATCATATAGTAAATGGAAAGTCTTCGATAAGTTTTCTGACCTCACTGCACATACAATTTCTCCCCAATTCTGGCAGTAGATCTTAACTTCATTCAGGTAAGGCTGCATTGGGTAGCAAAAGTGCTTTTGGAACAGCCATGGTTTTTTATCTTTAATCTACTAATGTGATGTAAAAAGAAACTACTGCCTTCTGAATTCCACAGAAGAGTTGTTAGTTAATAAAGATATAAATATTACACTGAAAAAATGGCTTAAGAATACAACAAGGCTGCGCAGTCATATACTCGTATATTAGATGATTACCAAATCCATGTTTCCATGCAAGCAACTGTTTCTATGCAGAACATGTACTCACTTGCAATCCTCCTCTCAGGAAGGACAATACCATCCTCACTGGCACATTCGCTAACACTGACATTTTGAGGCATTCAGCATGGGAAGTACTGGAGCTAAAAACAACTGGAAACACGGTCTTATAATGGGAAGACCTTGGGAGTGCTTAAGGTTAGGATTCATTCCTGCGCATACTTTGATACTTTAGGGCATGAATATTCACCCCAAAATATTAGGGCTGTAACTTACAGAGGACTACTAAGACTTGGGATTTGTAAGCAGTTAGGAGTTGAACCTTGCTATCCTCACTTGCAGTTAAAAATGACATTTTCATCAGTATGTCTTTAACATTTTTTGTAGTAGAGCATTTGCAGAACATCAGTGACAGTAACTGTGACAGAAGTGTCAATTTGTAGGGATATAACAAGATGACAGATAATTCTTCCCAAGAGATATCAGCTATTTATAGTAACTCCTTGTTCCCTGCCCCCCCCAGCCTCTTTCTACCGTTTCTTTTCCAATTTCAAGCCCTCTGCTGCCCACCTCTTCCACCCTTTCCATTCCTTTTCTTCATCAATTTCACATTGCTTTTTACAATGCCTTGCCCTTTCCTATCAATCACTATTTTAATTTTTTTAATAACTCCAGCGTAGCCTACAGTAGGAATGACTCATCCCTTCACTCTTAGCCCTAGACCAACCTGTTACACTTTTGTGTTACATCATTTGCAATAATTACCTTTTTAATTGTGTTTTAAGGGGGCACCTCAATGAAATACAATAACAAGTGGCTTTAAAACTGCTCAGGTCTAATAAAAGGATTCCAAGAACAAAGTACATTTCCTCAATCAGCTTAACATACTAGACACAAACCTACCTTAATTTTCAGTTTCAGAAGCAAATTAAACTTTGTAGGTTGCAGTGACTGGAGTGGGTTTACAAGCTTGCAGCGTCACTTCCCCATTGCTTTGTCTAATATATACATTTCTACTTAAATATGTATATACAAAATAACGATTGCCACTCTGGCTCTGTTCCTGTGATGTTCTACTGAGAAGATGAAAAAAATTCGAGGTGTATTTTTTTCTTCTTGTAACACAGCGAGTCTGAAGTTAGTATGAAGAATTCTTTTCTACCTTTGGCAAGCCTATTTTACCCTCAATGGATTTTTCCATTTTTAAAAAAGAAACATTCAGGTTGTCAAAAGTCATGCAAGTCTGCTTAATAAAAGACAGCTTATTGTTTAAAAGTTTTTCAGCCTCACTTTAGAACACTTTTCTACCTGTACAACTTTTACTTATGTGTCAGGACGGATGGCCCCATGGAAAATCACAGCCATTTTGCTGGTGCAGAGCAAACTGGCTCAGATGCCCTAAGGGAGCTATACTCTGAATGACCCTAACAAGAAATGAAGCCAGAAGGTAACATTCTGACCTAAATGAAGACAACGAAAATATTGCCATTTATTTGAGCCAGGACAGGATTATCCACGGCCATCTGCTATGCACTTTATACAAATATTCATCATCTTGTTTCTCAGGGTACTGAAAAAGAAGCTGCTTGAGTCTTTCCTACTCACCAAACAATACAGTAGGGTAAGGTTCTGTCAGCCTACAATACTGTCTTCAAACTTGAGCCCTCCTGTAGCACCCTGGCTGGCCAGTTAGACTGTAGAAACTTTTAACATCACACCACACCGTGTTGCAACTCATTTCACTATATTGCAGAGCAGGACTATGAATAAGAAGCTTCTGTCTGGATCACAGTCAACCTTTACAGTAACTGCTGATCTGCATTACTTACTGGTACGGTAACAAAAATAATGCCTGTCAGACACTGACATTTAATATCTGTCTGGGAAATGGAAGAAAAATGTAGTACCTGGAACAGAAGACAGCCCAGAGTCGACATGTAAGTGGTGAGTATTTTTGCCTTCTAAACTAATGAGTAAATGGCATTCCTCTTCATTAAAATTCAAGCATGGATAAATAATGTATAGATCTACTGATACACAGAACTATTCTGAGTTGCTTTGGGTTTTCCTTTTGCCACTCTTTATTATACCTGCTTATATAGTAGGAGAGGCACCATACACATACCTGTGAAAAAGAAATTGCGTGGTGACACTCAGCATGGCCAGGACCATGGCCTTGAACAACAGATTTCTCAAAACCAGAATCACATGCCTGATCTGCAAGCTGGGATTGGGCCAAGTGAAGCACCTGAGGCTGGTAATCACAGCAACCAGTACACTGAGCAAGAGGAAACCAGAAAGGGCAATATGCCCTAAAAAGGCTGTGTTCAAACCCTCATATTCCCTGAGATTTAAGCTTCTCCTAGAAGCCCAACTTAGACTGAGATTCACTTGGCATCTCCCCTCTTGGAACTAGTGCCTAAATAATTCCCTTCTGTACACCCACCTCCACTGACCCCTCCTTTTCACTTTTTAAGATGTCTAGAAGCAAAACTATTAGTGTTTCTTCTAATATGTCACCTAAACGTTAGAATGGAAGTGTTTAATGTGCTTATCATGAAGTTTAACCCCACATCTCCCAGCCTCCAGGAGAATCCTCTGCCTCCAGGGTATGGGCCAGCAGCAACAATACTCTCTCTAGCATCTCCCTCCTGCTCTACTAACAGCTACAGAATATGCATGATTAAGCTGTACTGCATGATAAGGATGCTTCTTTGTATTAGGGAAATCCTGGCTACACTTCCCTTCTCCCAGTCCTGCCTGCATCATTTTCTCCAGAAACTCCGCACTGAAGACATCTCTGGGAGCTGGTGGGGAACACTGTAGAGAAGGAAACTCAACCTCTGTTTGAGGCTCTGGATGGCAACCCATTCTTTACATGGCTGCAGGCTGATAGGAGTACTTCTGGGCTAATCAGAATGGAAAAGGCATAAAAGCTTGTGTACAAGAACTTTGTCAAACTCCTTCTATAATAACTATGATCACTAATGCAGAGAAATGCATGTGGTATGAGCAAAAAGCTGAAACATGAAGATCCCAAGTTTCCAGCCTCATCCCTCAGTGAGAGCCTATGTTCCTGAACAACTTATTCAACGATCCTAACAGTTACCTATGGAAAAAATAGGGCACATACATTTCCTGCTACCTATGGAAAAAATAGGGCACATACATTTCCTGCTGCCTATTAATAGGAACAGCATTGTGTCCTTTTGTCAAACTCTTCTTCCTCTTCATATATCTAGAAGAACGTTCTGTTCTTTTCTCTGGTAGGCTAGACCAGACCAGAGAGCACTTCCCAGACCAATAAGAGAGGCAAAACATTTACAGAGAGTAGTAATGACTATGTAGGAAATTCAAATTAATATGGTTAGCCACATCTGGTTTACTATTTTAAAAGACTGTTTTGATAGTCTTTGGGAGAAAAGGTAAAGAGAGTGAGAAAAGTTTTATTTTACTTCCAGTCCCAAACACACTTTTGGCTTTTCATTTCCTATTTCCTGGCTAGTGATAAGCGAGCTCTCGTCTTTCGATCCCTTCAAACTCCCTGCTTTGTTTTCCCTGGCAGAAACTAGCATTCTGCGGTCCCTGGAGAGGCTCTGAAACCCAGAGTGGCTCTCTAATAAGTTATGGAAGAGTGGGACAGAATGTGTACTTGGCTTGCTTTTCAAGGGTCATGGTACATTAAATGGCTAATCGAAAGTTTGGAAAACTTCAATTCATTTACTTTCATGAGAATAAGCAGAACTCCTGAAACTACTTCACCCACAGAGAGGTTAGGCAAGTTTGAAAAGGACTTCATAAGGGTTCAACAGCCTGATATCCTTAAGGAAGAGTGGTTTCCAGTATTTAAGCATGGAAATGAGACCCAGGAGCCAATAGGTCTAATCCTGCCTCTACCAACATGTACGGGTTTTACCTAAATTAGCCTTGTCCTATGTGCATGTATCAAGTTTTTTCACAAGAAATATTTACAATGTCTCCTGAGTGCTCTGCATGGAAGAAGTAAAGGGTATTATTGCCATTCCAGGAAAAGTTGATTAAAAGATTCTATTAATAATGAAAAGACCCCTTCTGTCTGTCAAATAAGTTTTGTTCCATTTACTTATGTCTTAGACTTCTCCTTGCAACCTCTTCAAGATCTATAGACTTGTTTTGACTATTTGTCCACTCCAGCATACTCTCCTGTATTCCAGGGCTTGCCGTTTCTTAGGACATTGAGTAAACCAGTTCAAGAGAATTTCTGGTACATTTGCATGTGTAACCTACACAAAGGATTACCTATTTAGTGGTTTATCTGTGCTGACCACCACAAGAGTGTCATGTCCTTCTCTGTAAAATGGATGGAATCTGACCATTAAGGCTCAAACGTGCTGCAATTTTTTTTTTTCTCACCATTGTATAAGTAATGATCTCACCTTTCCGGGAAAACCTTCAGATTCTTTCATGACACTGTTTACATATAGATGTAAGTGTGAAGCACTGATATAAAATGGATAACAATTTGTATTCAGAGTACACACTTTTTGGACTATCACCAAAAAGTGACAGCCGCCTTCACACTGGCAGCAGGTTAGATCCAAGCATCCAGCATTCCAAAAACACATTATCAATTTTACAAGAATCCTAAAAAATGTAGCACAAATAAACTAAATGGTCAATGTAATTTCTGGAGAAATACCCCATGAAACAAGTAAGCAGATAAATAAAAATATATTTTTTTCTAAAGCACTCTCTTTCGTGTAAAACCATGAGGTGACCAACACATATAACCCGTTCTGTCATTGATAAAAACACCCCATCTAAGTTCATTGCCCACCAGGAACAAAAAAAGAAAAAAGAATCCCACATTCACATATGCATGCAGATTTATCTCTGTATAACATTTAAATAAGGATTAGCAGACACAATTATCAGCTACCTGGTATGGAATGCACGGCAAGGAAAACGATATAAGTGGGGGTTCAGGAACCAGGCAAGGATAAATGTTGGCTGAGTAACTGGGGGACATGTTAGTTGAGTAACTGAGGAGAACTGTCAGGCCAGTGATGAATATTAGAATCAGGAATGGATTCCAGAAGAAGTTGTAGAAGACCCATCATTAGATAAATCAGAAAAATTAGTCTTACCTAGGTTTTCAATATTAGTAACAATATTGATAAAGCATGCAACTGCGCACATTTCAGAAAACAGAAATAGCCAAGAACTATTCACTCATATGAATTCTGGAAGTTAATAGGTTTTGGTAACATATTATTTTTGCAATTTTATCTAACAAGCTTTCAAGTGGTAATAGAATAGATTGTGGGACTATTCTCAGTGATATCAGCAATGATGCTTCCATTTCTTGCTCTTTCATTTACTGTCAAGAATGTGTTCTCTGCAAATAAATGGGCCAGAAGAAGTTTCCCTGTTAATAAAAGCACACTTTCCCTCAGTCTCACTCTAGGACAGATCCAGTTTTTGATCTTTACTATGCTCTAGCCAAACTTGAGTCATATTTCTATTAATTTTGATCATTAATAAATCCATGTAGAGAGATTTATTTCCGTATAATGAGTCTTCAGGTGTAAAAGAGCCGCAAACCTTTACTAATGCACCAATAGTTCACATCTGTAAATAGTAACATTTCCTGTTGACATTCTATTCTGAGCTAAACTATAGTTAAAATACCACTAACTGCACAGTTACAATCTATTTTACATCTTCTAGTACCTCTGTATTACTTACAGAAAAGATCCTTAATGTAAATCTGACTTCAGAGAAGCCAAATCACTTCAGCAGCTCAGTTGTCCATATATGAGACCCCGCAGAACGCTCTGCAATGGGCATGTTTAACATTACTGGGCCTGTTAATGAAAAAGGACCACAACCACTTTTAGTGACCTTTCCCAGATCAAGCTATGAAGAAATACATCCTCAAGTGGAAATATCAGTAGGACGCTAGCACAGTAAAACTCAAGGTAAAATACAGTCTTTACATAGCCATTAAACTGCCTAATACTTGTTAAGCTGTAGATACAGTCAGCATCAAGTAATGGGAGCAGGCTTACATTTCACACCCTCATGATCCTTCTGTTTTCTTCCTCCCTATTATCCCTTCTCCTTCTTTATGATCTTGCTGTCTTCCCTCCTTTCTTGCTTCTGTATCTTTTCCACATTAGGAATCCAGTGAATTCCCCCTTCACTGAAGCAAAGCATCTTTGAAACAGTTAACAAAAGCCTTCAAAGTATCCTCCTCTCCCTTTTCATTAGGTCAACCAGAGTACAGGATAACAGTGGAGTTCACACCTACTAAAATTAAGTCATGGGACCGCCTAGGAAAACAGAAACAAAATCGGGTTTTGGTTTTTTGTTATATAACCTGCACAAACACAGAGGCAGGAACGTAACAGCTGAAGTTGGAGAGAGGCCTTTGCAGAGGGCCTGGACCAAATCTGCATAAATTAGGAGCAATGGGATCAATAAGGGATATCACAGCTTCACACATGCTCAGGCCTCATTGAACACCGCTGCAGCACTTCAAGGCAAACAGGCAGAGTTTAAAATTAATGACTGACAAAACATCTGAGGAAAACGAGCCTCTCCTCCCACCAAAACACCAATCAGAGTAAGAGCACTGGGCTAATGGCCAGAAAACCATGTGTTATCATAAAAACTTCTCTACCAATATCCTTTCTCTATACATACAGGCAGAGCTGCACTTTATGCATTTACTTTAACCCTCTGTGTAGAAGTAAGAGTTTCAAAGAGGCTGATTTCAAGAATGATGCTGTAACTTCAACGCATATTGGCATAACATAAGTGTGCATTTTGCATCAAGCACTCAGCACATGAATAGACCAAGAAAATTATACTCTCTTACGAGGTGGATATAATTTGTATACATCAGAGTGGAGAGATTCAAGGGGGTTTCAGGACCCCGAGAGTGTAAAAGTAACTCAGTGAATGGCTGGGTGTGCAAATTGTATGTGTAGCTCTCGTGTTTCAAGAAGCTGTTTTTCAATAAAAGGTACAATCATGGAAAACCAAAGCTTTTCTAGCATAACAGAGCACTCACTAAAAAAAACCCACTGCAATTTAATTGTGCTTTCATCATCCTTGGGATATGGATATATATGCAATTAGCCCTGGTGGACTTGAACACGCACATTCATATTAAATAGCAGAATCTGGACATCAGCATGAACGGGGGTTGTTTAGCCTGGAGAAAAGGAAGCTGAGGGGAGACCTTACCGCTCTCTGGGGTTGGTCTCTTCTCCAATTAACAAGCGATAGGACAAGAGGAAACGGCCTCAAGTTGCGCCAAGGGAGGTTTAGGTTGGACATTAGGGAAAATTTCTTCACCGAAAGCATTGTCAAGCACTGGAACAAGCTGCCCAGGGAAGTGGTAAAGTCACCATCCCTGGAGGTTTTTAAAAGACGTGTAGATGTGATGCTTAGGGACATGGTTTAGTGGTGGACTTGGCAGTGTTAGGTTAATGGCTGGACTCCATGATCTTAAAGGTCTTTTCCAACCTAACCAATTCTATGATTCTACACTACAAATGGTATTTTCTGTCATAACTTTACACTCTCTTCTTTGATATTCTATAGCCTTTCATTCCATGTGTTGGCTGTTCACTACTTCTTTTTATTTATCCTCCTATATATGCTCCCAGGATTATTCTGACTTCAGTTATGTGCCTGGTTATTATTTTTTTTTCTCATTGGCCTTTGTTCATTTTGATAAGATAATTAAAATCTACTCAATCTTTCATTATTACAAAAAATAAACATTTTTTGTAATCTCTTATTTGATAAGTGTCTAATAATGATTTCCTGTGATGAGGATTAATGCTTTGTCCAAAACTCTTCAGTCCTTGTTGCCTATTTCTTTACATGTCACAGTTAAGAACTACCCTAAATTGAAGTGCTGGTAGTAAAGATTTTAGGACAGATCCATAAAACGGGTAGTAGCAAGTCATGCAAGCCGTCACATTCACCCAAGAGTTTTGAAGAAACTTGAATGTGACTCCATAAAGTATTAACTATGGAGGATCAACCCATCACTTAACTCATCCTTTGTGGTAGGGGACTGCAAGCTGGCAAGTTCATGCTGTGGCATCAACTTTTAAAAGGGCTTTGGACAGATCTAAGGAAATACAGAGCAGACAGTCTGTTCTGTTCTGGAAAAAAATGGTAGAAACTATACAAAAGAATAAATTAGTAGATGGAGTACAAAGATGTGGCAAAACAGAAACAAATCAAGCTGGATTTAATGTATGGAAGACTCTTCACAGACTTTTGAAGTCTTTTCCTTCAGAGGAGACAACAAGCATGCAGATGAGACTGTTTCTTCTGCTTGGATTTCCAAAAAAATTAAAATGATCCTTTACCGAAGTCCCTTAAAGAAATTACACTCTCAGGAGGTAAGAGGATAGATCCTCCAATGAATTAACAGCTTGACAAGAACTGAAAATAAAGGCTAGGAATAAAAGACGCTTTTTCACTGTAGAAGGAAACTTTCCATGAAATCTGTTAAGTATCTCTACTGGTGCCTATGTAACTCAAAATAGTCATAAACCATCTGAAAAAGAGGATAACAGAGAGCTGACAGCGTTTGGTGGGGATATTGAGTTATCCACAGTAGCAAAAATGAAAGTCAACTGTGTAAAGCTACACAAGGATCTTGTCCTGCTGAGGATTCCTGTACTAACTGCTGCCAATAAAGGGTGGGATTCACCTGCTTAATCATGTGTGTCTTGTGTCATTTTCCATGCTTTCAAGTACCCTTCCTCACCCCAAGCTGCCTCTCTAGAAGAGAGCTACATACCATCTCTCCTGAGCCCTCCTGCATGGAGTCTCAGACACACTAGGGCAGCTGAAAAGGCATTCAGTTCTATCCACGGTGAAATTAAATGTTGATTAATACAAAGTAACAGAAACATAGTAATACAATCCTGACCATAGGTATACAACAGTGGGCTTTAAATGAACAATGACTAGTCAGGAAATAGTTCCATATAAGTTTATTTTTAAATTTGTAAGAAACCCTGGTTTATGTCCTGTATTTTTCTTCTTCCCCCCCTTTTTTTTTTGTTTTGTTTGTGTTACACATACACACAGAGGGTGAAAATATTTACTTGTAGTTTATCCTTTCAGGCCACTTTTCAGGCTAATACAGATTTTGCTGGATGACTTAGATTTACATCTAGTATCTCAATGACTGGCAGCTGATAAACGTCATCTTCAAACTTCAGCACATTAAGAAGATGATGCTGATAGAGAAGATTAATTTATTTTTACTCAAATGATCCTTTAAAACAAGACTTTATGTTGCTCTCCCCCCGCCATAGGTTCTTTAACTTTCCCTTGACTAGAGGCATGGAGAATAAGACATCTAACTCAATGTCTGAGTTTACTGAAGTTCAGCCTTAAAGGTGTTTCATACTCCTTTATTTTCTTTGCCATTAAATCATTTTAAGTTGTGGTATCATTCCTGTCCCCACTGATCTCAATTCACACTGACTCCATTAAGTTCATTATTTTATCCATTTAATTCTACCAAAAGTAGGACCCTATAGGAGCCACAGCCTAAATATTTTCGGTGGGGGAGGGTTGTTTGTTTTTTAATTAGCTTCTAGAGAGCTGCTGATTTTGCCATGGTTCTTACAAACACTACCCTTCTTTCCTTTAACTCCTGAATGGTTGTCAAGCAGTAAAACCCAACTCCTGATGCACTTACAAACAAGTTTCTTCACTAGTCACCCATTCAGTAGCCATTTGCCATTTACCCTCATCATTGAAGGGCTTCCTATTTTCTCCAGCCCATTCTCTATGTTGCCACTGTAAGCATATCTGATTGATTGGTCCCAATTCAATCCTATGGCTCTCTTCCATACATTTCCAGCTCCCCCACAGAACATCCCAGAACCACCTCCTGTCTCTTTTCTTTTCATCTCTTCATCAGTCTTGACCAGTGGCTGTCTGAGGGCATCTGTTTTGAATCAGATATTGTTAGTTTCAGTCAAATTTGCTTCCTGCCATTTCCTTTAGCTGCACTATCTCCCTTCCGTTTAGATTCCTCTTAAAAATATCCACTGTGATTCAATGTATGCCAACTTTAGAGAGCTTCCAATTATACAGTGGCAGAAAAAGTGTCCATATATAGTTCCAAGGAGTTCTGACAGGTTAAATGAGCTAACTGATTTGCATTTATTGGCCCAAATTAGTGGATTCTCAACAATCTCCCAGTAGAAAAGATCAGTTTTAGAAGGGTGTGTTATTAGACATGAGTGCTACTATATTCTTTCTCTGATCCATCTGCATTACTGATCCCTAAATTTGCTTCAGTCCACAGAGTAACTAGATGATTTGAAAGAACTAAGAAAAATATTCAGGATAATGTAGCTTTTTCAGAGCACCACTGTTTGTCAAAAGAGTTGTCAAAACTCTCTTTCTTCTCTAGGTGGTATCTGGAATTTCCCACCAAAAGTATTTAAGATCTGTTTGTTCTCATAAAGAGTTGTACTTTAATTTTTGGTTTTTGTTTTGCAGGGGGGTTGACAAGGTATTTTGGAGGGAGTCTTTGTTCTACAGTACCATATTGTCATATTAATGCTCATGGCTTACTGAATTTTTGGCCTTTACATTTCATTGGCATGCTGCTTTGAGCCTAACTTTTCAGTCATTAATGAAAATATAAAGCAAGTCTGCATATAATATTGGTTCTGGAAGCAGTGCCAGCATCCTTCTGCAACTCAGTATATATCCATCTGGGCACAGTCACTCCTGGAGGTCTAAAAAGTCATGTAGCAAAACTAAACTCCAAGCCAATTAACATGAACTTTTCTTTAAAACTTCAGGAGATAATGTAGCAAGCTCTTAAAATCAGCAGGAGTTGGGCACCTAACTGCTCTTATGTTTTTGAAAGTCTATCTCTAAAAAATATAAGCAACAACTAATAATTTAGTAATTCTATCAAAACAAGCAATTAAGTGTGTCTTGCATGATTTGTTCTCTATAAAAATCATGCTGCTTGTTTACTCAAACTTCTATTACCCTCTAGATTTTACTGATTTCATCTCCGGGTATTTATTCAATTATTTTATAAGGAATTGAAAACCAATTCATGCGCTACTCACAGTGACACCTAAATCTTTCCTCACAGCCAATCTGTCAAATGAAGGGATGATCAGTCAGTATAAGACAGACTATTTTTGCCGATGTATATTACTATGCTTAGAAAGCAGAAAGTAAGTGAACTAGAGTTCAGTTAAATTCCATGTTAAGTGTTTGCTGAGCCTCCCAAATTATTTTAAATTACCTAGCTTTTCTAGCTATTCGGCATTGATTTGACTAAGCAATGGGATTTAACTAACGTAGTTCCTGACTCTTTCCTTCCACAAATTAGCAAGAAATGTCCATCTGCAAAGACTTAGGCAAAGGTCCTGCAGCTTTGCACTGGACTTACAGGCATTAGGTTCCATCACAACTCAGTTTCTTTTCGCTTGCCCAGTTTGTAGTTGCAGGCGGAGTTTGCTCCTTATTTTTGTATGTAATATATTTCAAAAGAAAACCTAGCAAATACATTCAGAAAAAACTGGCAACTTCAGTCCATAAGCACTACCTCTACCTACCATTTTATTACATTCTTCCAAAAACAAAATAAACAAATTCCTACAACGCTTCTCCAGCTATCAATATACACTATTTGCTTACAGATGCTCTCTCATGTTGATGTAATACACTACTCTGGACTTAAGTAAAAATCTAAGTAATTTTCAGTGGAGTCACTGATCTTCTTTCCAGTGTCTCTCTGGACTCCATTCTGAATAAAGCCACCACCTTAGGGGGTTTCTGGTGCCTGTAAGGCAACACTGCATGTTGTCATCAACATTTCTGCCACGCTTTGAGAAAAGCACAATGGAATTAGTTGCAGATCCATAAAGCATGGTGACACTAAGAGCTCCCTGATCTGGCCTTCACGTATAGGTTCCTGCAATGCAGTTCATGAAAATTACTAATAATAAAATTCAGAAAAGCAGCATGTTGGCTAGAGGCGGCAGGGGGGAATGCCGGTAAGAAGGGAGACAAAGGGTATTTGTGAAATTCCCTGTCTCCTACTGCAGGTGCCTGCCTGACCTGTGCACCTAAAAGACATTAATGACACATTGCCTAAAGCCCTTCAACCCTACTTACATGCCTAAATTGCCCCTTTGGGTAGAGAACATTGCCTCATTCTTTCCCCTTAAAAGATGGGCAGAGGATGAGATGCTTTTAGTGTAATTGCATTTTTGTGAATGGAAGTTCAGAGTTCAGCACAAGGTTTGCTCTGGAGGTCAAATCCACATTTCCACCTCCCAGGAGAGTGCTATGACCAGCAGCAACAAATGAGGTTCAGACAGAGGAAGCCTCCATCCTACCTGCGAAAAGTGGCCAGCTGTACACGGAGAAATGAAAGAAGCTTCAGCACAAAGGGTGGGAGATGTACTTCTGCAGACTCTGGTACCTGAAATCTTAGAGACATCTAAGCAGGGAGGAAGGGAGGGATGGGAACGGGCATAGGCTTTATGCATTGACTACTTGGACTTGGAAACTTGAATTTTGTTTAAGCTGCATTTCAGCCACTAAACTGCTTATGTGGACCCAGGGCTTTGTAGTCCTGTGATGCATCCCTGTCTGCTAGACTGGCAGTTAGAGAAGGTATTTCATGGTAGCTTGTCCCGCTTAGAGGATTGCAGCAAGAACAAGTAGCTATTTGTTATTAGCCAGCCTTTTCAACTTCATGACAGTTGGGGTCTTCTGGCTCCTGTTCAGAAAGCAAGATAAATTTGAGGCTTCTGCAGGTGTGACAGTTTCTTTAGTCGGTGATGACTAAACAGAAAAAATAAGTTAAGAACAAAGGTATAAAGATTGCAGTAGTAAGCAACTGCATAAAAGACTGACTAAAAGACTATGGAACATCTGTTAAAAAAATAACTAACATTTACTTTTCTATGCTTTTGAGCCACGTTATTTTAAAACAAAGAAGTTTAAATCACCTTGAATATTGATAGCTTCAACCTGTATCTATGATGCATAGATTCCTGAAACATTCTCTTTTTTAAAATTAGATTATAAAATATGTTATTATGCCAATGGTTTGGTTTTGCACCCAAAAACTGAACCCCCAAAATAATAAGCTCTTTTCCCACCTCCTGTCTTGCCCAAAATAAAAAAAAATAAAAAATATGTAGAAATGTCAGGTGCTCTGTAATACAATAAAATACATGTTTTTCAGTAAGTTTCCCTTTCATCCTCAGTTTCAAGATAAAAAGGTTCTAATGCTGACCCAGGAAAATTAAATGTGGAATCAGAAATCATATCACACCATTATGCAGTACTGTACACACTAATAGATCTCAAAGAAATTTAGGAAAGCAGCAGGTGTTGGTATATCCAGCTTGGTGAAACCAAGGGACAGACAGGGTGATTTTTCTTATGGTGCGTTGGGAGCAAACCAGAACTCAGAAGATCTTTCGGAAGAGCTCATAGATCCTTTTTCCCAGTCCAATTCGGCCTCAGATCAGCCATGATGGTCTGCATCTTACATAAATTCACTAGTAATAAGGACTCAGAAATTAGCTGACAATTCTGTTAATTACCTGTGAACCACAACACAAAACAACTCATTCTCCCAGGAAGCTGTAGTGATTCTGTAGTTTATCACTACTAAGCAAAGTCAAAAGAAAAACTAGTATCCAACCTCCACGTCCAAAATACCATTTGGAGGTAGTAAAATAATCAGATGTGAATGAATAAAGATGTTAAGCTTTGTTTAGTAAACAGACCATTTAATAAGCTCCCTTTTCTGGGAGTTTACTGCTCAACAGCAGTTAAGCACATCTAAGAACCCAATAAACATGCAATATGCTAAACAACTACTGTGAATGCTATGAATCCACAAACCTAATTCAATTTTTTTTCATTTTCAGAGGTGATAAACTGAGGAGACCTTTCTACTTTAATTTCAAAATCAATTTTGTCATTGATTTCACTGAAACAAAAGAAGGTTTTATACAAGGACCTACTGTTAATTGGAAAAGAAAGACTGAAATAACTTTACAAGAGCTCCACAACTTCCTATCAGCCACAATGTACCAAATAAACAAAAACCAACAAACAATAAATGAGAAAAATTGAAAGATCTGCTCAAAGACATTTTTTATTGTAGAGGATGCTGAGTTTCCATAGAACTGATGTTGCAGAAAGTTAGTGGCAATTTGAATTTCATGAAAGATAGCTGGAAAGATCATTGTTTAAATCACCCCTTAAATCTCTAAGAGCACTCTTCATGCACATATCTAACGGCGGAGAAAATGCATAGCTGATCAGATTATATTCAAGAAGAATAAGCCTATGTACTACACTAGAAAACTAATAAGCATATACCTGATAAGTAAAAACTTCCTTACTACAGTTAAAAATTGATAAAGTAAATGCCAAGATTTTATTATCAAACCAGTTCTTTATTAAAAAAAAAAAAATAAATCCAGGAGAGGATTCAAACTTTCAAGGTTTAATCACCTTTACTAGCAAGAGAGAGAATGAGCAACCAAACCCTGCCCTGTTACACTGGTGCAAATCTAGATTTACTCTACCGTATCTGACAGCAGAATTTTGTTCCACTTATCTAATTCCTATTTTAATGAGTTCCAGTCTATCAAAAGTAACTGCCCAACCATAACCTCAAACTTTAGAAGCCTCTAAACTCCTGATTGCTGGAAGTGGGAAAGATATTCTGAGGAAAATATCACTCTGTACTTCATGTCTTACCACACTTTATCTCTAAGCATCAACCACAGAAATCTATCAGCTGCAGAGCTACAGAGGTCCTTTGGGACTTTTGTTCTACCTGCTATGGCCAGTCTAAAGTTTTATGAACCATCTAAAGAGACTCAGTCTGCTAATGCTAAATGTGACATAAATTGGCTTGTTAGCAGGCAGGCCTGGACTGAGCTTAGAATCAAAAGCTCCACCGTGCAGAGATGCAACAGATCAGGTCATGTAACTCTGTTTTACAGTAAAGGGGCAAATCCAGGTAGACTACAAATTCTCAGGTGAGTGATTCACCTGGCTTTTTTACTGAGACTAATCTTTAAATAGTGGCTTTTTGTGTGTTGTGCTTTATCTTACCACATTTATGCGGTAGCAGAGACCAACACAGGATCACAGCGGAGGTTAGAAGTGTGTGACAGTGAACCACTTCCAGATCCTTAAGTGAGGTTTTACGTGATAGTGTTTCCTGTAACAACAGATGACGGGGTTCAACCTCCCAAGGTCTATTCCCTGTCCCTCAATCTAATATTGCCATCCTGCTACTGTCATGATATTTAAATATTTCTAGTTGGTTATCCAGTGTTAGAAATCACTGTTCTTCACTCATGACTGTTTTATCCTGGTTACCTATTCCGCAATGATAAATGGTTTAAAAACAGTAAATATTTATCCAAATAGGAATATCCCTCTTAAGTACCTCAGAAGTAAGGACACAGCAGGGAAGAAGAAAATGTGGGAGCTCTTCTGTGGGTGAAAAGAGAGGACCAAAATAAGGAAGAGCACTCCCTTACCCCTTCTTCCATTCCTAAAATAAGTCAAGACCTAGCCTTCACTCAGGAAATCCCAGAATGGTGACAGCAAAGGGAGTACCACAGGCTGAGAGGCAGGTGGCACAGCAAATAAGGATAGGAGCTGAACAACAACAGGTTTAGATTAGCTGGAGACGGCCAGAGAGTTATTTATGCAGCAGAGATCAGTACAACTGGGGTAAGCTCAGGAGCTGGTGCCAGAGGCACCAAAGAAGGAGGTACTGAAGTGTCTGTATAAAAATATATATACATAGTATGTATTTGTGGGAGGAAAATCTTCAGCTTTTCTGTGGTTTTGCTTTTTCTTTAATTATACAGCATCCTATTTTAGACGTTTCCACCATACATTATAAACAATTCAGAGGAATACAGAATGCGTAGCCTCTAAGTGTAGCTTCCCCTGAGACTCAGCTCTCAGCAAAGACAGTGATGGCAGAGCAGATTGCGGATCTGACGGCTCCTACACACTTTGGTTGTCCCGTTGCTCTACAGCTAGAGCACAGCTCACAAACTGAAGGTAAATAACCAAGCAAAGAGGTGGTCCAGGCTGCCAAAATAACATACCAAAACCCTCTCCGGAAGTTACTCCATTACCTATGATGGTGAATATTTGTAAAAATGTCCCTTCCCTTTCCACAAAAGCATAATGTCCTGTTCCGTTGTCCACTGCTTTGTTACAAAGCCCCCAGGTTGTTTCAAGAGCTGACCAGTTGCATGGTACAGTAAAATACAAAGACGTGGTGCCATGCTTGGACTACTAGCTTTATCATGGGTTAATTGGGTTAATTACCCTGGGTGCAGCACTCATTCCAGAACTGACATGCTCAGTGTATTTCTACATAATGTAGTCATGTTCTCCACCTCTCTGCTTCTCCCCCTTTTTTGTAAAATGGGGATAGCAGTTCTTCCCAACTTCTTCACAAGGGTCTTGTGACAACAAATTAATACCCTGAGATGCTCAGGCACTAAGGAAACACAGTAAAGTATCCAAGGTATGAGAGAAGAGATGGGTCTACTGTGGGTTAGATGAATAGGTACTGTTGGAATGACCGATAGGATGTGTCTGAATCCATAATTAATGCTAAACAATTCAAACAAATATTTATGCCTGTGACTTCACATAAGATAGTGATACTTGTTGCAAAAAAGGCAGATACCCACCCAGAAAAATTCACACAAGGACACCGACCCTTGAAGATGTACACACAAGCTTCATTCAGACTGCAGGAGTCATCAACAAACAGGGCTGAACTAGCACCCTTGGGTTTTGGGCAAGACTCAAATCCCAGGAAGGGTTGATACAACATAGGTCTGCTTGCACGGACAACTGTAGCTCTAGTTCTCAAAATCCTGAAAACACAGGATATGTAGGCCTATAATTCATAGTCTTCCTGTGACACATAACAGTTTATTAATTATATGGTTTACAGGCACTTTCCCATTTATATTTCTTGCTTCCTTAGAGCACCCAAAAGAAACAAACAAAGCAAATAAATTCTAATTTGCATGACTGTAAAAAAAAAGTCCCAAACAGCAGAGAAATGAGTATTGTGCAGGGAAGAGTAATTTCTATCAGCCTTTGAAGAAGCTCTTTATATTAATTTCTTCAGAAATGCCTGTGCAACACGTACATGACGTATCGGCTGCCCCAGTCCAAGGGCAGGATTCCCATGCTCATTTATAGTGGTATATGAGTGATACCAACAGGGTTGAAGGAGGGTGCCCCAAGCGCTTCACAGGAGACATTCAGAACGTTTCAGGAATAAATCTTTGAGAACACATTTGCTAAGACAGCTATTCGCAGCCATTTACGTGCTAAAGAGAGACCTTTAGGTTTCTATAGCCCTGGAAGTGTAAATGACACTATACAGTATATATGTACTGAATGAATAACAGGACTTGCAGTGCAAAAGTACAAATGAAAATGCCACTAACACATATGGTGTATTATGGTTAAATAGATTTTTTTTCAAGATATTAAGGAAAACAGTGCTTGGTATAGTACAGGGTTATATGAGATGCTGTAATACCTCTACGGCTTGGGCAGTGCCCAGATCCAATCCTGTATTCATTTACATTTTGCCTGGAAGTCAGTGGCAGCTCCACCTACTTATGAAAGGAAAGCTATAATAAACCGCCTCTCTGGGGTAGCCTAGAAGGCAAGTCTCGTAGCTGAGTCTGTGATGTAGGTCACCACTTTGCCACAGATTTGTGCAACACTAAGAAGATCTCCTGGCATGGGATACATCTTCGGTTCAGACACCAGTATCAGAGCTGGTTGTCTAGGTCTCCTTTACCATTAATCCAAGAGAAACACACCCTTCAATAACCCAATTCATACCTTAAAGACCAGTCTAAAGGTGAACTGCACCTCAAAAGTGTTTATAGCTCTCCAATGACGTAAACCTGGACAGACAAATTTCACTTTCAGCATCTCTACCAAATACTGCCGAACAAGGCATAGTTCCTACCTTTCGTCTTCCACAACTCTGTCAGCCACAGGTTACTTCTATAGATTTTTACAGTGCCAGGCACAATGAGGCTCCTTGTTAACATGCAGTTTCCAGATGTCATCATGGCATGAGTTACTGAGCAATGAGTCACAAGTCCTACTCTTCCACTTGAGCCCCACTTCATCTGTTGGTTATGTACACATACACTTTTTTAATTTATATGATGAACATGTTCAATTTCCTAAAAAAATTAAATCACTGACTTCTCTTATGCTGCAGTACATCTAAGAGAAAAATAATTAAAACAATTTAGCTCACCTTACTGAGGACTAGAAATACTTCTAAGTAGTCATATTAATCATCTTTGCGGGTTATTGCAGGGTATAAATAAACAGTGGAGCTAACTTTGTTCTTGTGTATATCACCATAAACTCAGAATGTTTGAATTGCTCACGTTTGACCTTAGCATGGAATTTCCCATGTCAGGAAAGCATGGCTTTTGGGTAGCAACATCCCAGGGATATAACCCTCAAGCTATGTATATGTTATCAAAAAGACTATATTCCAATAGTGCTTTTCCTCTGGGAATAATAAATAATAAATACTGTAGAATTTGGATGTGCACACTGTTTTTAAATTTCAGTGATACTGTCAAAGTGTTGCTTGGCTAAATCAGCATTTAAAACAGAATTTTAAAATATTGTCCAGAAGAGTATTAAGTATTGTTTAATTTTTTTGCTCATAAACCTCATGAGTTGCAATGATTTCAAGTAGTTAAATCTGTATTTGTTTTTCTATAAAAGCTTACCTTTAAGTAATCACTGTCATAAAGATCAATACCAAGTTTCAGCTTAAAGAAAATTTCTATAACCAGGTTAGAAACATTTTGTTCTAAGTTACGCACTGCTACACTTTTGTGACTAGAACTGCTGCAGAAACATCCTGGTGTTTTCCATAAAACAAATAAAGCAATAAAGACAGCAAATGTCCTATACATAATATGTGCTTAATCAGATTACTCATTGTAAATTACTCATGCGAAATGTTTCCTAATGATGATGTCAAGCAGCTATGTGGGTCAATCTGCAGATAATAGTTTTGTACAGCTTAATGTTTATCATACTATTTTTTTAAATGAATTATCACCTTACCTTAAGGGTTTCTGAGCTTGTTTTCAAACTGTGAAACCCCTCCCTTGTTTCACTGGGATCACATGAACTGAAACAGGAGGAAGGACCATATATGTCATAAATTAAGTATATATATCTCATTGTCAGGGGGCTATTACCATTTTAAAAAAATCTCTCCCCTTTCTTCCCTACTCCTTGGTGAAATACAGGAGTAAATGGCTTCTTTTGCCCTGTTTCTCTCAAAATTTGCTCCTGAGCCCTTCTGTTAACACACACTCTGCTAACGTCTGCCTCTATCTACCCAAGCATGAAGCATTTGCTGCCCTGCCGGGATGTGCTGTGGTTTGCTGCTAATCCAACACTACCTTAGTCTAGCGGGAACTTTCCCCGCTGAATCCGTAAATCAGATTACAGGAGAGATGTCACGACTCTTCAGCACCTCGAGCTGCAGCCAACAACAATAGGAACAGCATGTTTTTCCCCAGAGAAGGCTGGGGATGGGTGGTGCAAGTGAGAAGGAAGCATCAGACAGCTATCCAAGGGGAAGAGGGATTTAAGTGGCTATTTTAAAAAGCAGCTTCGTAGCTGGCAGTTGGTGACAGACTCAGCAGTGCAGGGTACAGCCTTTCTAAACAGTGAAGAGGTGCATGGTAAACTGCCTTGAGCACTGGGCAAGGAGCGGTACAGGAGACCTTGGAATAAAGAAGATCTGCAGGAATATGGTGACCCAGCAGAAACATGCATGGCATTTCTTTAATAACTCCTTTAAAATAAAGCTGAGTTTTAGCACTCAAAATTTTCCATTTCCATTTCCAGCGCTGAGGTGAAAGATAGAACAGAGCATTGTATTAATAGGTCAGTTTTCAAATATTTCACATTAGCCACAAAAAAACCATTCCCCACCAGCCAGATTGTCTGTGGAATTTATTAGCCAACAGGGTTTTAACAGAAAAAGGCTTAAAGCTTAGAAAGGGAGAGAGAGAGCCCCTGCAAAAGGTACTTTCTGGAGTGCAGAGCTATTTGTTTATTTTATAGAGCACATCTACACAGGAGAGGAAGGGACATCGTTACGACGCACAACGCAAAGTCCCGGGAGAGAGCCGAGTCTAGCCAAGGAGAGCCATTTGTTTGTTTTGTGTTTAAAGAGAGCAAGATTAATTTCAGAAACGATTCTTCCGGAGTCATAGCCTTAAAATAAAGCAGCATATGCATGTTTCAACATGTTTCTGCTTGGCTCCATTGTACAGTATCGTGTCAGAACATTCTTTACATAGAGCACAACCACCAGAACTAACATCGGCATCTTCTGAAAGTATAAATTTCTTTAAAACAACTCCTGTGAAGTGAGTCTGAATACAAAACTTTGATTAGTTTGAACCAGGAATGTTTACAGGCTAACTCCCAGATCAGGCTAAATTCAGATATTGTGCAGGGCATTAGTGCATTCCAGTCCCTCCAGTGTTCCCAATAAACTGGGAAAAGAGAAAGCCAGAGTAACTTTACCCTCCATGCACTGATCTATCCCACACACATAGAGCAATAATACCCTGCACGTGTATGCAGAGTTCAAAAAGGAGCGGTCTTTTCTCTCCTTGTGTTATGGGTATAGGTAAACTGAGGGGCAGAAAGACTGAGGGCTTGGCTGCCAAGCAAGCTGGCAGCCAAAACTTGCACTAAACTTCCACAGACTGTAGCACCAGTGAAAATCTGCAGCCCGTGAGCTACCACAGCATGCAAGGCTGCTGCCTTTCCCCCTCTGAGGACCCTCGCTCAGGTTCCCCTACCCTTAAAGTCACTGTCCCCTTCTTCATACGGAGGGGACAGCTGATGCTGAATGAGGCTCTGCTTAGGGCATGTGCCACATCTGTTGCCTTTTGTGCCCACATACCCTTTACCACTCTCTCCTGCTGCTTCTCCGTGGCAGGTAACTTCCCAAAAGGGAATCTTTCGGTGGAAGGGGACTAGGACAGTAGGCCAAGGAGCTCTGCTGAGACTGCAGCAGGGAAAAGCAGAGGGATCCTATTAATGCTGCAGGGTGAGATAAGGTGAATGTTTGTGCTGAATGCCAAACTGAAGGAAAGCTCTCAATGGGGCCAGAAGACAATCCCAAATGTTTTTGCAAAACAGGTGCATCCTGTGATACTTCATTTTCTTTGCATAATGCTAGCGAGCAACCCCAGCGACAGGAAGGTTTAGTATGCTAAAGAGCAATGCAGTGAACTCCTTTTGGAGTATTTTATAATCAAACACTACAAATCCTTCGGAAGCCATGACTAAAAGTGTAAGTGCAGACAAAGCCACCCTTAGGTAATTCCCTTGATTAAAACTCTCAGACTTGAAATGAATCTAATTAAGGACACTGCGAAGGCACAGAAAGGCAGTGTTCACTTATGCCCTCTTTTGCAGATGGTGAGTTGCCAAACAGAATTGAGAATCTTAATTGCAAGAATCATCAGCAAATTCAAAAAGGATGGTAAATTAGGGACTGCAAAAGTCAGACTGTTACATAACAGCAATGCTGCCAGATCTCCTGGTTCTTGCATTAGATAGGAAAGGCTCTCCCAAGAAAGGATACAGAGCTTTTTATAAAAAATGCTGAAAAAGGAGAGAAAAACCTAGCCCAGACTCATGCCATCCTGAGTGACACAGCCAGCAAAATTGATGAGAGAGGATACCCTTTCTACCAGCAGTTTGTTCTTCCTTCATTATTTGACAGTTTCCTATACTACTGTTGAGAGGCATCCATACAGACACCAGGATTGTCTAATGGAATTGTCACAACTGGCCAGATCTCAGCCTTTTTTTTTTAATCTTTCAAGCCTTTCATAGCAGGTAATATACTTTGATGAATCACTGGAAATTTTCATTTCATTAATCAGCTTTCAATCTAAATGTTGACATTTTACAGATACTCTTCTCTGATAAAAGCAAGGCAGTTAAAAAATACTTCTGAAATCAGATGGTGAAAAACATTGACCACGCAGAAGTTCATTTCTGTCTGATTTAATTTTCCTCAACTGTCTGCATTAGTCTCCCAAAAAAAGAAATCTACTGAAGTATGGTAAGAAATGCTTATAAATATCTGATACAGATAAGCTAGACAGAAAAATCTGTTTGGCTGCATAGAAAATGGTTTGATGAAAAAGAAGCAGGGGGTACTTGGGAATTACAACTTATTTGTGGGGTACTGCTGAGCTCCTCCACTCAACTTTTATAATCAAGCAAAATATAGATGGAAGCAAGCTACAAGTAGGCAATTACATCAAGGACCACATGTTGTACTCTACAATGCAAAAAAAAAGCAACTAAGTGAATGGTTGAACTGTATTCTAATAGTAAGTTGGGTGTTTTTCATAAACTCATAGAACAGTTTAGGTTGGAAAAAGCCTTTAAGGATCATCTAGCCCAGCCCCCCTCTGCTGGGGGCAGGGACAGCTTTCACTGGATCAGGTTGCTCAAAGCCCCATCTAACCTGACCTTGAACATTTCCATGGATGGGACATCCACAGCCTCTCCAGGCAACCTGTGCCAGTGCCTCAGCACCCTCATCATAAAAAATTTCTTCCTGATGTCCAATCTAAACCCAACCTCTTTCAGTTTAAAACCATTACCCCTCGTCCTATCACAACAGGCCCTACTAAAAAGTTTGTCCCCATCTTTCTTATAAGCTCCCTTTAAATATTGAAAGGCTGCAATAAGGTCTCCCTGGAGCCTTCTCTTCTCCAGGCTGAACAATACCAACTCTCTCAGCCTGTCTTCATAGGAGAGGTGTTCCAGCCCTCTGACCATTTTTGTGGCCCTCCTCTGGACCCACTCCAACAGGTCTGTGTCCTTCTTATGTTGGGTGACCCAGAGCTGAACGCAGCACTGCAGGTGGGGTCTCATGAGAGCAGAATAGAGAGGGAGAATCACCTCCCTCGACCTGCTGGCCACGCTTCTTGTGATGTAGCCCAGGATATGGCTGACTTTCTGGGCTGCAAGTGCACATTGTCGGGTTATGTCCAATTTTTTATCCACCAGTATCTCCAAGTCCTTCTCAGGGCTTTTCTCAATCCATTCATCCCCTAGTCTATACTGATACTGGTGATTCTCTTGACCCAGGTGCCAGACTTGGCACTTGGCCTTGTTGAAGTTCATGAGGTTCACATGAGCCCACTACTCAAGCCTGTTAAGGTCCCTCTAGATGGCATCCCTTCCCTCCAGCGTTATCAACCACACCACTCAGCTTGGTGTCATCTGCAAATTTGCTGAGGGTGTGGTAAGTCCCACTCTTTATGTTGATTAAGATGTTAACTAGCATTGGTCCCAGAACCAGTTTCCACTCTAATAGTTTAAAAATAACACTTCTTGGAGTTACTCTGATCTTAGACCACTTCTAGGGCTAACAAAGACAGCAAAGCTCAATCCTCAGTTCATTATTTTTTGTGGCAATACAGAAATTTGCAGGATAGTAGGTCTATAGATATTACCTATGCATGCACGCATATCTGGTGTAACAAGAGACAAAGAACACTCAAGATAAATGCTTTTATTTTTGATGGTTTAAGAAACAAATATCCTAAAAAATATACAAAGCATTTAAAGCCACTATGTGAAAAGTCAGGTCTTGGTGTTCGTGGAAATCATCGAGTACAACTGGTCCTGACTTACTAAAAATGCCCACTACACTTCCATTTCTCAAAGCACCACACTACCATACTTGTGCTTATGCTGCAACCCTCTTAATATAAACAAAAACTAACATGACCACATAACAAAGTCAATCCAAAGACTTTGAGAATAGAAACTAATAATTAAGAAGAGTTACTAATTAGTTACTGGGCTAGATCCTCACCTGGTAAAAAACTATTTAGCTCAACTGTTCAATCAATACTTTCAAGTGGGTCTATTTTAATACAGATCAACAATAATATAATTAATTTTAACATAAGGACAACCAAAACCACAGCATTTACAATCACTTGCAAGATTAACAAGAGACCGAGGGAGAATGAAAACTTGAATTTGTTTCATATTCATCTACTCATAAAAGGTGTCAAGTTGATAGCTGTGGACCAACATCATGCTGCGGTCCAGAGCCAAAGAAAATGTCAACTAAATCCTGCCAACTCCTCAGCTGAGATAAATCATCACAGCTCTATTAGTCTGCCCTCTAACTTCCAGCATCCAAGGATTTGGCTCTATCTACAATGTATGTTCAGACAAGATATAAATCAATGCAGTGTCAACTTGACCACAGTTTCTTTTTTCTCTTCAAATATTACTGTGTCTTTGATAGTTAAAAGCAAATCTCACTGAAATCATCTAACTGGCAGGAGGACAAAAACATTTACAAAGGTCATTTCCTATAAACCCAGCAGACTAAAGTTCACTCACTGCTCATCATCCCAAAAGTCGTTGTTACCTACCCTGGGCAAATTTTCCCATTTATTAGTCCATAAAGCACTTGGAATCATCAGTCTTTCTTTCTTCCATGAGAATGTGGAAAAGAAAAGATGCATCTCCCTTCCCTTGTGTCACCACCTGGGTCTGGGGACAGCCTGGTGCTTTAAACATCAGCTGTTTCTGGCAGACCCTGCAGCAGCTAATAAATGAATTCCCACAAACTGTGTCCATCACCAGGCAAAACTAGCAGGCTCCCCATCATCACACTCAGCTGGAGTCCTGAGTACAGCAATCAACAGTAACTCCACACTCCTCTGAGCTGGACACCACCAACAACCATACCAGGCTTGCCACTGATCCCTATTGCTCCATGTGGAATGATTTAAATTCCCAAAGAGCCTGAACTTCTGGAGAAGGCCTGCTAAGCCACAACCCAACATTTCAACAGCTCAGGCTTCCCAAGTAGTTTGGTCTGGCCTTAGGACTTGTTTCTGTTCTTTCTCAAATGCACTGTGTATGGAAATTTTATCCGACAGGGCTGCTCCAAACACAGAGACTTACCATTCACAGTCTCTCAAATCTTTGTATTAAAAGGCTCAAACTTACGGTAGAGTGCTGAATGGGTATCCAGGCAGGTGTTTCGACTGAGCATTTGTGGGATGGGCATCTGCCATGGCTCTGCTGCAAATAAGTGAAAATGGCATTACACACAACACAGTATGTGCTGCAATCGCTAGGCACGATGGACTCCATTCCAGATCGAGCATCTAGGAGTTTGCTAATATGCATTACACCTCACAAAGTCATTTTCCACTGTCATGTAGGGATAATAATCTGCAGTTTGCAGGACCAAAAAAGGCCTCAATTGTTATCCATTAATCTTGCTTTGAAGTTCCCAGTTACGTGGGTGAACGTATCCTTCATCCACTTCGAACCCCAAGCATGTGCCATCTGGCTTTCCTTCACACTGGAGCATTCAGAGAACAACAGCAGAGGTTTAGGCAGTAGGTAAAGATTGGCTTTTTTTCCCCCATTTCATGACAGGCTGCATTTTTCTATTATGTCCTCTTTGAACCAGTGAGAGCTGCAGCCTGGACAACCCCAGGGCTATTTTCCAGGAGGAGTAAGTCTGTCCCAAATTTTTAGGGTGTGTTTCTTTGCTGACAGAACACTCTGCTTGCTCCCCAGATGAGCCCCTGGAGGACATGGAGCAAGTACCCAAGATTCCTGCAGTTCCCTGAAACTTTGCAGAACCAAAAGAGTGAGGGGTTAATTTAAAGTCTAATGTTCCACATGGCAGTGCAAGATGCAATGATCAGGCCTTTGGGCTGATCTTCCTGTAATTTCCCTTGCATTTGCAGTGATTCGATTACATTTTAGCAAAGGTTTGGAGCCCATCAGAACGAATTGCACAGCAGATTGGGTCAGAGTCCCTGAAGGAAAGTTCAGAATAAAGTCTGGTGTCTGCCACCATTACTCTCAGCATTTCACATAAGAGTCAAACTATTATTTAGCTCCTTGAATTGGAGGACTCTTGTAATCATGTGTGTTCCTGAAGCTGGAAATAATGTTTAAAAAAAAAGCTTCCTTCTTTTTATTTTCATTTAAGCCAGATATATTGCAAGCAACTACATTGCACCTTTCTTTTCCCCATGCTGAGAGCAAAGGAGAGCAACGTCTGCAAACAGTAATGATTAGGCTTCACACATTTCTCAATTTTCAGTCTGATTTAAGAACATTAGTGCTTTGTTCTCTATCTCCAAAAAGTAAACATTTGTAAAGCATTGCAATACTAAATACTTTTATAAGTAAAAAAAAAAAAAAAGGAAATACTGTGCATATCAGCTTCAGCTTTATATTCCCCAACCTTAAAAACTCATTGTCTTTTATATTTTCACTTAGACAACTTTAAGGAATATTCAGAAAAACAGCTAACAAGCAAGAAGAATTGTACCTTTAAGTGAAAGTTTAGAAAGTCTTGCTTAAAAGGATTTGAAAACATCACTGCTATTGTGGCAGCAATATCCTGCGGCTGTATGTTATCTGCTGTAAGGAAGGGATGAACGCAACAGCTAACTATGTAATCCTATCAAAATAATAAAACTATAAATGAATTTTGATCAAAAGACTGCATGAAATACTGGTAATTATTTTCTCCTTTCTTTAACAATTGTATGTCTTCAGTCTTTAATCCAAGGCAAGATAAAGGCAAGAAAATTGATAATTTGCTTTGGACAGGAAAAATTTTTCTGACTGAAAAGCCTGATCTTACAGACTCAGGTAACCATGTATAACACGTTTTTCAGGCGACCCCTCAAAAAGACTCCTCACACTCTTAAAGAGGATACATCTGCAGAATAAAAGCTCCAGATGTCATAGCAGGAGGTGCTAATACTCTGCAAGTATTCTTGACTTTGAGATTCACACCAAAATTGTCCCAAGGCCCACAATCACATGACACATGCTGCATATTCAAAGGCCAGAAAGACAGAGGTAACTGGGAATTACTCGCAGACAGCATTTCTCCAGAGATCCCAACTTTTCAGCACAAGGGCTGGGCTGATCATGCATCTGGGCTGTAGGGTGACCTGCAGAGTTTGGCCTTTCACAGGGGGTTATTTGAATTACTGTGCTGATAACATGACATTGCACTGGTATTGTCTGAGAAATGCATGTAGTTCAAGGGCTAGGACTGAACGCTTTTCTCCTACAGCTTTTTAGGGATTTGGGGTTGCATGTTTTTTGAAAATTACAGCTGATTTCTTATTTGAATGGTCACTACTTTTTTTTAGTGTTCTGTAAAAACCAATGCTTTTCATACCTTTCATATCTTACACCCATACCTAGTTACAGTTCTAAGAAATAAGGTTGTGTATCAGCTGCTGGTAATGCTTCATAAAAGTGCTCAATTTTTATATTTTTTTTTAATCAGCCAAAAGGTCCGACATGTCACACCTAGAGACACCAACTAAAAAAAACCATTACCCAAAAGGTCAGCACTACTTAAAGTATTCTGCAAGCACAGGCAACACAAGTAAGCATAGGAATAAATATGTTGGGGATTATTTGCAGACTGTAGAAGAAATTAATTCCATTTGATTATTACTGTTAACATTTTCCCCAGCCTAGGAGTTTGGTGAGCATAAGGACTATAGACCCCGGTCCACCACTACACTGGAAAGTTAAAAATCTGCAAAGTGAAGAAAATCCATCATTTGAAATCATCTTTCTTCAGACAGCCTTCAAGAGAGGACAGAATTACCTGTAGTTTGCTTTTCATGTTTACTAATATTTATATGCAAAAAGAATATGTCTTGCCTTACTGTTTGGAAGAATATGTTCCAATAAAAGAGTTCTCCATCTGAAACAGAAACAGAGAGGCTGTTTCTCTATAGCTTATGAATGACTGATTTTCACAGTCTTGTTTTACTCCCTTTCTTTGAGGATACCCGGCCTCCTGCACTAAGCTTCACCCTTGAGACAGCTCCAATGTAGTGACAGACACAGCTATCCAGGCGTAGGTTTTATCACAGCTTCATGCAATCAGAGCCTTCAAAATATGCAATAAGATCTTCAGCTTGTGTAATTTTTGTATAAAGAGACCTTGGGACACAAAAGAATAATTCCATTCTCATTGCTGAATTCAGCATCAGTCACAGCTTGCTTTCTGGGTTGATGCTTTAAATCCTCGATAAATTGCATAGCAGTAATACAATCAGGAAGCAATGAAGTGATGATTGAAGTCAGATAGACATGCTAACCTCCTAGTCAGTTAGAGAGAGTGCAGTTTCTTCTCTGGAGGCATTGTCACATGTAATTCCCAAACCAGTAAGTTTATCAAGCATCCAGAAATGCAGACCCCATAGGTAACCAGGAGACAGAAAAGCATCACCTTCAGAAGACAAAACCAAGGCTGCAAGCCCTTCAGAGTCTGTGCACAACATCTACCTTCCCAGCATGCAACCTTTAAGCAAGCTTCTTTCCTACATGCTTTTTTCAGTCAGGTGTTGAAATAAATGACTGCTATTAGCAGTGGTTAGAAACATCAGTATAATGTATGTTGTAGACATGTTACTATAATGCAGAGTGGCAGCATCAATGCCCACTGCAATATTGCAGTGGGAAATATTGCATATTGAATACCGAATCAGAAGGGGAGAGCTCTGTGGCACTGCATAAGAGGGGTTTCAGGTGACAGAGACGCAGTTGCACATCAGCAAGCTCTGGGTAAGATTTCAAGGAAGAATTCCTCTTTTGTGTTGTACAATCAACCATAGTGACTGCTAAGTGTGTTTGGAGGACTTTAAGAGCAAGTATGTATAGCTCATTGCCACTTTCTCATAAGCAGGGAGAGATTACATATATATCATCAATATCAAACTTGGATGCCCAAATATTGCCTAACGTGACTGTGGCTGGAGACACATTTGGAGGCAGATCTTAGCTCTGCAGGAAGATTTAACAAAACCCAGAGAAGGTATTTAGGAATATTTTATCTCCTAAAGGTTCAGGGCTCACTGAACTGCAGCACTCTTTAAGATCTGACTTACTAGTCTTTCTCAGAGAAGATATTGGTGATCAGGGTCAAAAGCAGTCACAGGTGAGATTCCATTTGTATCCACTAGAACGGCCAAGAATAGGATTTGCAAATTATATACAAGTCCTTGAGTGAGGTCTCCAGTAGCAAAAGAGTTGGCTGAAGTCAAACCCAGTGGAACATACTTAGCTACTCCTACATATCGTTGCAAATTATCTTCTCTGATGCAGATGATTCTCTGGAGAAATGAAAATTGTAGATCTCAAATAGAGGTCTCAGACTGGGTAAAATATAATCATAGACTAGGCCATACCCCTGACCTAATGATTTACTCATAAATAACCGTTCCCTTCTCCTTGAATGCACACATCTTCCCATTTTTCAGAAGTTTTGCATCAGGTGAAGGGAGACAGAAAGAAATTTGCATGGTAGTAGCAAACAGATTAAAACACAAAAAAAATGCATGTTTATGTTGAGGATGCATACCAGGAGACACATCTTTGCTGCTTTTAGTGGCCTATTGGACGTTGCAAAGAATCCAGTCAGTCAGCTCCAGCTAGGTGAAATGCATAAAAATGCAGCTCACCTTGGCACTAGGAAATTACCTTCCCACCTCCACCTAGGCCCTCTGAATATTAAAGAGACCTGCTAAGGATGTATAGCTCTTCTATCATTAAGCAGCGCTATCGTTAATTGAGCCAGGATCAGGCTTTCTTGTTTTCTTTGGCTTGCTCATTATCTTCCACCTTTCCTTACATCTGCAGCTCTCCACTGCTGTGCGGCAATATTAAGCCCTAACCGTATCTGCCTGAGCAGTTAATTCAACATTTTCTTTTCTCAGTTCATAGAACTGTTCATAGATCTATGAAACAAATCACCCTTCTGCTTTCATAGTTAAAACCAGTCTCAATAAATACATCTCCCTAAGATCAGCAAATTATAATCTAATGAAATCTACTGAAAATTTCAGTTGCACTAAACAAGGTCAATGCTCGGAAGAAATGAAATGTCACTCAGAAATGGAGATCAAAGAAATTCCCTTCTATTCCTGCTGCTGCCATAGAGACCAAGGGAGGGGGAAGAGGGGGAAGAAGAGATTTAACAGACTTAATTCTTCCTGAAATTTATAATTAACTACAAGGGAAAAGGGACAATTACCATATTTCTAAAGAATAAAGGAGAAAAAAGTTGAGCTTTTGACAAGATATAATTACAAGACATTACATATGCAATGCACATTGGTTTGTTCTGTGTAATTTTCTTGAGACTCCCCCCCAAAATGATTTTTTTTTCTAGAAAAGACAACACGTGTCTCCTCATTTTACATTCATAATGTTTGAAATCCAAAAGCTAGAGGCTTACAATAATTGTTCCAAAATTTAACATTGGTAAATAAAGATTTGAAATAAATACTCAGATACACTCCCCATCTGTCAGACATCTATGAGTATGTTCTCCAGCTAAGATAAATGGTAATCAATGAAAAGGATCTTCCTGCTCGTCTAAGACTGTGCAGTTTAGCCAGCAGCCAACCCGTAGTCATCAAAGCTGTCCTCAAGTACCACTTCGGAATAGAGTTTACTAAATTACATGTAAATTGCATGGATTCAGCACTATTACACTTTTAGGGTCTGGCAGGAAAACACCATGGTTTGAAGTGCTCATCAGCACCTAATAATGACTATAGAAAAAGATTTTGATTTTAGCTAAATGTGAATCTCAGGGGGGGAAATCATTATGTTTCCTTTGTTTCGGGTTTGTTATAGCCAGGAAATTCAGCACAAAAAACTTAGCTACCCAGTTTATGATTTCAAACTGCAATGATTCAAAGCCTGAAGTCTTGCAAAGAAAAAACAACAAATGTTGCCCAGATCTATTTAGCACTGTTAACAATATGCAGGCACAAAGAAATGTGGTTATTTTTTGTTTCATATCTAGCTAAATTTAAATCAGATCCTCATGTAGTGTACCTCTCTACAGCTCTGCTGGTTTTGGTAAGATTTTACTAGTCTACAACACCTGAGGCACTGGTTCAACCTCAGTATTTGTAGCGAACTTTATAATTTCCTAATTTTGGGACTGACTCTACAGCCTCTCGGACACATACAGCTGATCTTGTAGGCAGTCCCACAAAATAACCTGAAACTCATTCTCTAAATATATACCTTTTTAAAACTCTATATTGAGTTTTTCAGACTAACACAATATAACTGGAGGGGGGGAACAGCTCTATTTTCTTCAGTAAGGCCTATTACAAAGCACTTCAGCATAATTAAATATTCTAAATATTATCTCTTTACATTGGCATCAGGCCACCATAATCAATAATCCAGTTTAACCTCATAGTGGATTCACCTCTGCAAAGTGAGACCAACAGCTGGCAGATAGTGTGTGGGCCTGCTCTCCAGCTGTAGCAGAAGACCTGATCTGATTTACCATTCTGCCCTTCTGAGAGCATCTTGGGACTCATTTTGCTGCTGCTCTAAATTAGAGAGGCTGGAACAGTGAGGTCACTCCAGTGGTGCCACTTCCACATTTTTCCATTCTTCAGTCAAGTTCCAAAAACACCCTTTAAATCAACTGGGTTCGTGCTGGGAGTTAACTGTGTTAGCTAAATGCTGAATGAGGGTTTCCCCCTCACTTGGGGAATCCACAGTATCCTAACTGGGACACAAGACCTGCCTCTACTTTCCCAAGGAGGGCACACTGTCAACAGGGATTTATAATGATATACTTAATGTAGACTGGTAGTTTCAAAGTCTCTGGACTAGTCAACTAGCCACGACACAGTAACTCCTCACTCAGATTCACAGCGGTGCTATTGAGGAGGATGAGCTCTGAATTTTGTCTCATCTTCCACATTGGGACTATGGGGAAAAGAAAGCTAATGCTGACAAAAAGACAAGGTGCAAATTTTATAACTTATCTCTGCTTTACTCTTAACTTCATGCTGCAAAGTGGGGTGATGAGTGTGTGCAGTGGGAGAGACCTACAGAAGAGTCATAACATACCCAGGGGCTAAGCCAGATGTTGGTCCCACACTTGACCGCAGCAGCTTCTTATTTTCCACGACCATTGTGCATATTGAGACTTCTGCTCACACATCTGTCAGAGTTTTGCCTTAAGTGCATACATTGGTGTCCTCTGTTCCAAATATATTGCTGGATGAGCAGAAGAAAATAGGATAGACAGCTGTTGCTCGCTCCTGGCAACGTTGCCAGTCAGAATTGTACGCATTCAACCTTGGTATGGGTTAACAACACAAACAAGCACATCACGCTGCTTCCCAGCACCATTACAAAACAGTTCTCCTTCCATCTTTATGTCATTCTTTTAAAAACTTGAACTTAATCCTTAGAAAAGGTGCTGGATGGATGGCCATGAAAAGAGACATATTGTTAATTTACCAAACTAGACTAACACAGATTTAAAAAAAAAACAACTAAAAATAAACCCAAACGTCTTCACTAGTGGAATGAACTGAGTATTTAATTAACTCTAAAAAACACTGACAAACCAAATATACAAGATATTTCTTCTATTCACATGAATAATCACATTTTCATTTAATTGTCTGTTCCCACAGAGGTCAGTGACACTTGAGTTAAACACGGAACTTGTGTGGTGAGTGATCTGGCTTAAACCACTACAGAGTTAAGTGGAAGCTGGCAACAAGAATCTCTAAGAAGGAGTAATTGTTGCAGAATTTTCAACATTTTGATGACAGAAATTTATTTTTGTACCTAACAAAACCAACAAGCTGGGCATTCTCCCTGCATCTGAAGGTGGCCAGTTCTCTAATTTACAAGCTGGAGGATGCAGCTCTGGGTCACAGGAACCCTACTGCTGCCCATGCTCAGCACTGCAAACTTGGGAGTAAGGCAACAAACAGCAAGTGGTTTAGGTTTTGTGAATAAACTGGGATTATTTTATTTGGTGTCTAGTCTTTGTGTACATCTTTGCAAGCTCTTCTCAAAACGCAGAAGTTTTAATAAGGTGATAAAACCTGGGATTTTAACCAAACCTCAAAATACAGCTCCCAAACAAAACAAGAGGCAACACCAGTGGCAACCAAGATTAGCAGTTCTTAGGGCCATTACTAATGTTAAGGATAATAAAACATTAGACTAGATGGCCCAGGAAGTTTTAAAATCTCTGTCCTAGGAGAAGGTCTTCAGTTAGCCCTGCTTGTGACAGAGGACTGGATGGCCGCTCATATTATTCTGTTCTCTTTGGTTTTTGTGCTGTGATTGCCAGCTGCAAGTAGCAAAAAGCCTGAATCTGACACCTTGAAATCATGAGATTTAGGAAAGAAAAATACATTTTGATTTCCCTTCTTTGGCCTTCTGGGTTTCAAACCTTTAGAGTTTCCACCTCTGAGCTCTCCTTTGTAGCAACAAGGTCCAGAAAGCTTTTGGTATTTTTTTCCAGGGAAAGCTGATCATCTTTTCTAAGATACCTAACACCAAGAACTGGGGGTTTCAGTGAAGCAGCCCCTGTTATAGTGAGTCTTGTCAGGCAACACAGAACTATCTTTTCTTTTTCACCAGCAGCAGCTACTGTTGTATTCATAATTCTGTAAAAGGCAGAAGGACGGAAGGAGAGCTGATAGCTGGGGGAGAGGACGGCATGTTGCCCCTGACTGTTGGGAGGCACAGTGGGAATGTTCTTCCTTTTCAAAACCTCCTGGTGCTCCTGCTGGGATGGAGTCTTGACTTAAGCTTTTATTTATACTGAATTCTTCCTAATGATAAAATAATGGCAGAAATTAACGTGCTTTATGCAACAGTAAAAGAAAGAAGCTATGCTGGGAATATGATCAATCAAAATAAACTAGGAGACCATAAGAAGTCCTCCTTGACTGATTCAGCATTTCCTAAGTCCTGGGTTCAGAAATGCAAGGAAACATGAAGGAAATAAAAAAGGAGAGGAAGAATTTGTACAAATTAAAATCTTAAATCTATCTTAAACTTATCTTACATTTTGGCTGAAAAAATACTGTCAGTAGGATTTAAGATTTGGCAAGGCACATCAGAAATCAATTTTATTGGATGGCGACTTTCACCATATAGAGTTCAAGGCAGGATCTTTAGATCCATTGTACATAATCTACAAGGGCATATTCACTCCACCACAAGATTTGCGTCATTTTCTATAGAGTGGAAATACTGAAAATTCCAGAATAAATTTAATGACCAAGTGTTAAAAATGTCAACTTCTTAAACAGTGTTCAAATTTTGCAGTTTAAATAGCCTTCATCTTTTACTCCCTTTTTATTATTTATAAGATCTGAAGAATAAAACATGTATTTACTCCCTCTTGACATTAAGATCCACTTTTCCAAGAATGAGAATGGCAATTACTTGCACAAATCAGGCAAATGGATATTTAAATAAAGACAATTAACAGATCTGAGGCCAAAAATGACAATACTGTTGCTCTGTAGAATTCATACTTACTGAAATGAATTTTTAAAAAATCTCAAATGTTCCAAAAAAGGTCTGCTCTTACTACATTGGTGAAAAATGGCATAAACAGATGCCATAAAAATTTTGTAGGTTTAAAGGAAGTAGAGTTACTCCAATGCACAACAAAGCACGTAAGAGCAGATTATGGATCAATACAACATAATGTCACTAGTGCAGCTATTTAAATATGGCACCAAACAAGATGAGGAAATCAGCTGTAATTTATTTGGCTTCAGGCCTTTGCAATATGAAAGTGTTCTGAAACTAGATTTTTGCCATTATTCAGCTCAGTTACATATGTTAATATGGTGTTCCCACATGCATCCAAATAGCAGGTCACCTACAATTCACAATCCTATCTCATTCCAACATCAAAGTTGGCAGCAAAGACTGAATATCTGGAGTTGAATATTTGAGGCTCACATGCTTGACTTTCAGATCGTTTCAGCCATTTAGCAGCAGATTCAAGAGACAGAAAAGCTGGGAGGAAAAATATTGTGTGTGGATAGAGTTGTGAGCCCTGCTTAGAGAGCAGCAGTAGTGAGATGATGGTGAGCCTACATCTGTTACTGCCCAGAAGGCCCTGGGAAAATGTTCAGTGGAAACTTTCATCACCAATTCATAAAATAAATAAAGTTGTGTCTCTTGATATATAAAAAAAAAGGCACTAGAACACCTTCTTCTCCCAGTTATACCATCTTAAAAGTAGACTTATTCCCATGTCCTAAATCCAGTTACTACACACCTCCTTGCCAAACTCTCAAGGCCAAGGATGGTTGCAATTGCAGGTCCCCACCGCACCACCAGACACCCAGAAGTAGGGCTAATTGTAGCTTTTTTTTTCAACCTTCCTGCTTATTTCCAATTGGAAAGCAACCTCTGGGAGTGTAAACTGGATGTTTAGCATGATCCTGTATCCAAGCTTTGTTCAGCGGTGGCGCACCACCGCTGCTGAGCGCTTTTCACCGGTATTGTGTCAATGGGCAACTGCGGGCACCTCCGCTCTGCTCCAGGGCAGGTTGAGGATGTAGTCTCAGATCCAGCATGGCTTGTGGGAACCAGAAGGACCTGGAAAGAACAGGAGGTGAATGAGGCCACAGACGGAGTGTATGCTCCTTCTGTGGCCTCATTCACCTCCTGTTCTTTCCCCATATGGTTTTCTCCACCGGCAAGATGGGAATGACAGCTCGCATCTGCTTCTGAGGCTCCACCGTGCTCACTGCTCTCTGCAGCGGCCACCCGCCACCCCCCGCTGCTGCCCATGGGTGCCCAGGGTGTCTCCTCCTGCCCTTCTCGGTGTCATGGATGGTGGTCTCCATTTTGCATGGCCATGACACAAAAAATGACAGCAATGATGACGACAGTGCTAACCATTGGCTTGCCTTATCATTTACGCAGCCTTCAGGTGTTCGGGCTACCCTGGGTGTTTTGCAAGTCCTATGGAAATGATGGAATTCATCAAAAATAAACCAGAACAGGGAGCAACTGTGCTGCACCCCCATGCCTGGACTTCCCCTGGTAACTACTCCTTATAAATACTATCACTATGTGCAAATGCAGTTACAAACGTGGTAAGCTGCCCGTCCTGCAGCAAGAGAAAGGGAGTTCCCTGATTATCTCGTGTCATTTAATATTAAGTTAGTTTGCTAAGTTTGAGGATATCTCAAAGAATTGTTCAGCTTATCCCTACCCTAGAGTTTTAAGTCAGGAATTGTCCTTAACTCAGGAAGTGTCCTTAACATTAAAGTCCTTAGCCTACCACTGCTGTTGTGGGTAAAAAATTGTTTATATGCACTTTTGGAGAGAATCATTTAGAAGGACCATCCCAAAACAGTCAGGTTAGATCTAATATCAGTATAAGAGTACTGAATCGGGACTAAGGCATTTTTAATTTTCAGGCCTAGAGATGCAAAGTAAGCTATGTTTCTCCCCAAAAAAGCCACAATAAGCCACAAGAAACTTGCATCTCTCCAATCAGAAACATCATGACTATCTAAACTACATCTGATTGGCCTCTTTAAAATCCTAGGACCCATATAATGCCCCATTTTTTTTTTTATTCTTTAGTTTACAGAATAAACTGATAAGCTGAGAAAATGTGTATTATACCATGTATTCTAAAAGTGCTCTAGTAGCTAGAGATATTAATAGACACAAGCATAGGCTAAGATAAAATATGAAATCATTTTCCTTTTGCTAGTAAAAATAAGTAAATTACATATAATTTAGGAAGTGATATAGAAATAAACTGCATAATCTACAGAAAAAGAGAACAAAATGCTCATTGAAGCAAAGCTTATTTATCACTTTATCTTGCAACCTGACACAGTACATGCTCAATCTATTTAATTACAGGAACGGAAAAATAGCAGAGAAATATGTACACATAACAGCAATGTTTCCAGTCCTACCTTGGTTGTGACAATGCACAGACAATCCATTCTGTAAATCTCCACAGGAGTGTATGTAAATCATAAAAACAAATCAGCAAGGGTGAGGAAAGGCTTTTGAACAGCATGAACAGAACCGGAGGCTTGAATCTGCACAGCCTGCTTTTCCAAGTGGGGCCCTCATAAGAAACTCGAGTCCTCCTCCACAATGCTAAAGGCAGTCATGATGCTCACAGGGATCAGAAAACCCACTAGAAATCATCTCAAGCAAAACTTCCAGGTGGCTTATCAGGCTTGATTGCTGCATTGTTCAATCTGTGATCAAAATATTCTGTTGAATGGTATGCAGCCTTCTAAATGGGAAGATGAGAACCACAACAAGCACAAAAGAGCAAAAGCATCACATTTCAGCCCTGGCTCTGGTTTCACAATTCTGATCTGCTGTTTCAGTATACCCATAAGATTTCCTCTGCCAAGTCTCTCTCTCTCTCTCTCTCTCTCTCTCAATCGCTCTCCCTCTCGCTCTCTCCTTCCCTGTCTTTTTTTTTTCTCCCCCCTCTCGCTCACTCTCTCCCTCCTCTTTCCTACCAACTCCAAGCAAGCACAACACACACAACCATCGGGCCCATCTATCAAACTGCTGTCACTTCTCTGCCAAAACAACTGCTTTGGGTTGTAAAGGGTTTTATTAAGAGCATGATTCCTACAAACGCATATTGCTTGAAGTGCATGATTGAAACATTAAGGTGTGTGCAAGAGCTCATGCGTCACATCTACAGTCACTCAGAATTACTAGGTCAGATTCGGATTCAGGAAGTGAATATAAATAACAGCTGGATAAGGCGAACTTTCAGAAAGTATAACAGAAAATAATCAGTAAGGAAAAAAAGGGAATTGCATATTTACACATGCACGCTGGTCTGTGAAGCACAACAGCGATATAATTATAGTTTACCATCCACGCAAAAGAACAACACATAAACATTATTCAGAGCTACAGAGGGGCACCTTTTTTTCCCCCTACTTATGAAAAATACATCAAAGTTTTAATTAAACGAAAGCACCCAGAACAACAGCACTTAAAAACTCCGTAAGTTCTCTCCCAAACTTTTTGTGCATCTTTGACAGATCCACAGACTTAATCAGTTTATCTCATGTTCTGTACGCTTTGCTCAGAGATTTACAGACTGTTTAGCCCCCGAAGCCCTACCTTTCTTGCAGTGATGGTGGTGCAGAGCTTGCCTTTCAGGTGTCTTACATGAATCATTCTGAGTTAGAAACTCGCTGTCAGCTCTTAAAGTCTTCCCTCTCTTACAGATAGAGGAAGAGAGAGAGAGAGAGAAGAAAGAGGGAGGGAGAGAGAAAGAGACACAGAAGGGGAAAGATATGTAAAATGAAAGCTCTGGCCAAAGAGAGAGGAAAATCAATGCTCCTATTCACTGGAAAAAAAAATACAGCCAACTGGACTGTTGACAGCAACAAGAGGAAACGTCTAGACACCCATACATTACAATTTACCTTTTCAACACACTGGACAGCACAATTCCCCCTGGGTGCTTTGCTGAGGATCTCTCATTCTCACTCAGAGCTAAAATATGTTTTCAATAAAATAAGCCTTTCCAAGAAAATAAAAGGATATTTAAGAGTCATCTCTCTTCCATAAATTACTCAGGTTATAACCCTAATATTCTTGTGATTGCTAAAGCAGCAAGAGGCTCAGTAAATGACACACATTATTTTGCCAAAATGAGGTCACTGCTACCAAAGTTACAAAATCCATAGTGAATCAGATATGTGGTCAGAGAGCAACCAACCCTCCCCCAACTATTAAAGTCTTGGTGGATATAACATCTTAAAGAGAAAGTCTCCAGAGCACTTACGACTGTGTCTAAAACTTTAACTCACTCTGAGCAACCACATGTGCACAAAACAAACTTGATTTGTGTTTACAGGCTGCACTGGAACCTGCAAGTTTTGTCCCTACTGAGGTTTAGTCCAGTAGCCAAACAGCCAGACAGGGTTATTAAACTACGGATTATATGAAACAGAGAACTTTCAAACATCCTTAAAGTAAGAACTGATTAACCATCTCCTTAAGAACAAATTAACCCATTAAGGTGGTCTAACGCAAGCCATGCTTGTGCTCTAAGCATGGTAGGGTAAAAGGGAACTCAGTCAACTCTAAAATCAGGAGATATTTTAACACTTAGATGTAAAGCATCCAGCAGTTTGTTCTCTTCCAATTGCTAGATTCAAGCTGATTTAGTAAGGTGCGAAATATTTCCATACATATAATTACCTAATGACTTGGCTGTAAAATTTCATATCATACTCAAATCTGGCATATGGGGATATATTTTGAAATTGGTCTCCAAGTGCATGATCTGGAAATGCTTCTACTTGCAAGTAACTCTACTCCTGTGAGCTGGTCCCAGTAAATTCATGATCCTATTTACAGTTTATATGAAAAACAGAAGGCTTGAACCCTTTGAGGCTGTTTATGTGAACAACATGACTCGTGTGTCTGGGAAAATCAGATCCCACCAAGTGCCTAAAAGCTTCCTCCCGCACTCTTCCAATTTCTGAGTGTCACCTCCTTCCATAAAATGCAACAATGAGCATTTAAGAGGCAGGATTTGCACGTGTGCTACCCAAGCGTAGTGCATCGTTGAGCGGCGTGGTCCCTGAGATATTGCCACCTACTTTTTACCCTCAGAATCTCCTGTAGGCCCAGACAGAAGAAACCCTTGCTTTTGGGGACACAGACCCCAGCTCTATCCTTCCACAGGCTCATTTTGGTTGCCAGGGCTCCTGGTCATAGCTTCTAACACACATCTAATGATGACCCGACAAAGTCAGGGCTGCAGCATGGGAACAGATGACTCTCAATGGGTCTCCAGTGTTTCTCCCAAGGATGCAATTCCTCATTTTCATTAACTACCCATCCCAAACACCAAAAAGAGGCTTAGCTACTTCATTTTCTTCCTCCAGCTAGATACTTTTTCCATTCGTTTTTTCTCCCCAAGTATAAGATTTTCAGAGCCTTGGCACTGCTTTACCCTTCATTAGCAACATCTCCTTCTGCTCTAATTTCTGCAGGTCATATTGCTGCTTAGTTCTATTTTTTCCTCTGCTCTTCCAGCCTTCGTGTTATCTGTACATATGATCATGATTGAAGTCTACTGTAGAAAGACTTGACCCAAAAAACAAACAAATTGAGAAGCAGCCATCTGGGGTGAAAAGAGATGGTTTATAGTGGCTCATAGTTGATTTAGATGGTCAAAATAACCTCTGTGATGAGCTCTGACTCTTGGGAAGCTTTAATACAGGCAGAATAACAACTATTTCCCACTGTGGTATCAGTGGCTCTGCGGACCACGGTTTGAAAACTACTTACCCAGGTGACTACTTCCTTCTCCTGTAATTTTACCAAGGTGTCTATTTTTAAGTCATACAAAAACAAACAATATGAGGTGAGTGGGTGAAATGTGATGGTCTGTATAATGCAGTAGTTTATACTGGACAATTTAATGATCCTTTCTGGCATTGAAATCTTCACTGTATCCAGGTACTTCCACTTGGATAACAAAAGCATAGGGTTTAATTAGGCAGTTATATTTAGAACCAGGGCCTGTAACATCCAGCTGAAGTGAATATTTGTAAAAGCAAGTTTCTGTAAAACCTAAAACCAATAGGAAGGATTCTCTGATCTTTTTAAGTCTTTCATGACACACCTTTTTAAACATTTCTTAAATTCTTTTGAAACCCAAATATTATAAAGCAAAAACTTTTAAAAAAGCAAAACTGGCTTCATTATTATCTCTGATTCAAACAGTAGAAATTAAGAAAAACAAAAGTACTAGGTCTCCAAGTTATGGAGCAGACACTGAGAAAGGAGACATCTACCAGAGTGCTAACACAGCATTAGTAATGTCAGCATCTTGCAAAATTTAGCTAGTAACTATTTAGAGCTCTATGCACGTACACAGAGAACACATAAACACACACATCCTCTTACAAATGTGGAGAAAGATTTATTTACTCCTAACATGTCTTAAATTGTGTACAATGGAGTACCTGTTGATTGTATTAAATTATCAGGCTTTCACATGGGCTTATATTCTCTTTCTTCTTTTCAGGTCCTATATTGCACCCGAACAGGCTACAAACAAAACTTTCCTGATTACATCTCTTCCAAGAGGGTAATTGATGTAGTCATTAACTTACATCTTTATGGTCAGAGCTCATTTATACCACTTGAGCTCCGTTCCAGCTAGGTTGCTGTGCATCACAATTAGTTAGTTAGTAGGTTAACACTGGGATACAAGTTATCTGAGTAACTGTATGCTACAAGGGAAAATCTCATGAGATAGCCTCTTTATTAGGACTGGTATGTGCTACACGAGGAAAAAAAAAAAAGAGAGAAACTACTAATCTTGCAGATCCTGGATATGTAGTTAGGAGCTATATTACAGATGAAATGTCAGACTAAATCCTGCTTCAGCCAGCAAGAGAAGTTAATACAAATTTCAGAAGGAGTGAAGTTCTGTATACCTTAGTCACTAAGAATTTTAATGCAGTTCCCAGGCCGAACCAGAAGCCCAGGAGTGCTGGTGTTAATTTAAAGATGAACACATTAGGAATTCTGCCTCTCCTGACTGCAGTAGCCTCAACAGCAGCAGCCCTGCAACTGGCCTCAGGCCCATGAGAGTGTCAGGCAGAAGCTATAGCAAGAATCATTCCCTTCTCCTGTGCATGGCAAATTTCATTGCTATTTAGCACAATCAGTGTTGGAGTCCTGACCAATTTCTCTGGCTGGTAGCTTTCTCAACGAAAAGAAAAAGACAGTTTTCTTTTCTGTAGGGAAGCACAGACCTTGCCACACTGAGCCCTGCAAGTAGATGGTAAAATGGGCACAGGGAGGTGTGACGGCTGGACAGGCAGCTCCACTCCTTCATCACAAGGACTCCACACCCAAGTGGTCACCGTGGCCCCAGGCTCAACAGCCACAGAAAAAAAATCTTTTTCTGCTTCACAGCTGTGGAGGGGATTCCCTCTCTTCCTGTCCCAAGTACAAGCCCAGCTTACCACCCTTTTATTCAGTACATGGGAGCTCACACCACTTTAGCCAAGCACTGCCCCAGCACTCAAAAGCAAGAAAAAAAGCAGTTCGGGTTTTTTTAATAGAAAACATGCACTTCACTGGCCCTGTCTGCTGAGGGCCTTATTGTACTAGCTGGCCCTTGGCTGCTGCACCTGGTGGTGTGTAAAGTCATTTGCCTGCAAGGGTGCTCAGTGGGACAGCAGGGTGCTTGCTTCCCTTCCTCTCCAGGAGTCAATGTAATCAAAGGATCAGAGGGTAAGTGATAGTGGAAAGGACCTGAGGAGGTCTTCATTCCAACCTGCTGCTCAAAGCAGGTTCAGCAGTGAGGTCTGATCAGGTTATTCAGGCCGTTATCCAGTCTGGTCTTGAAAGTCTCCAAAGACGGAGACAGTGTAACCTCTCTAGTAGTCTCATTCCCACAATCTCACCAGCTTAGGGGCCTATGAGAAGACGGTGAGGTAAGCAGGGAACAGAGTACAGCTTGTAGGGTTGTAGGAAATGCACATTCATAACCACAGGGTGTGGAGCAGAGGATGGGGGAAAGCTCCTTGAGCCACCCTACAGCTCTGAAGGGCCTTGGATAAGCTAGCCTTCTGAAAGCTCTGCAACCTTCATTAATTTAAAACTTATGCCTAATGTTTTATGTATCTATTATTTCCCATATAAAGCCATAATTGTTTTTCTCTTCCTTCCCACAAATCCCTTATTCAGAATGAAAAAGAAGTGCTTCAGTTACAAATGCTCCACTGGCTTTATGTGGGCTGGGATGCTCTGCAATAGAAACACACAGTACTCAAGGACAATATGTCCTGAAGTGGCTCTCAGCTCTCAAGATCCACAGCGAAAGAAGAGTTCATTTTAATTCTTGAGCATTCTGCCTGGGGAAGTAAATCTAACAACCAATTGATCATCAGCAACTGAAAAGCTCTGGTGCATATGTTTAAACATGTAGCCAGTCCTAAACAGCTATGTGTCACTGTCATAGCAGCGTGCCACTGACACTCAAGCACAGTCACTTGAAAAAGAAATCAGACAAAATGACTCTTTCAAATGAACTGACACACTAAACCACAAGTTCCAGGAAATGAAAACAAAACATCTCCTCTCTGCTATCCCATGGTACTGGGAACTGAAGAAAAAAACGCTCATAGCTCTGAATGTCTTACAGTTTGGCAATGGAATTGCCAATTTTGGGAGTTTATTCTCATGTACACTTTGTGCTAGAGAGCTACAAACAGCATGAAAATGTTGTACATAGAATTGCGGATGGAGAAACATTGAGTCCAGGAGTTCACAGTATCATGACTATAAACAGGGAAGATGGTGCATTGTTCAGTTGGGCATTCATACTGGAAATGATGTGAAATTGGGCTGAGATCCACTACATCCCATGATTTCTACAACATCCTCATAGACACAATGTATTTATATCACGCTTTGGATAATTCCTTGCTCTGGGAAAATAATTTCTTCTATAAATACAGAGACAAACTTCAGTGAGTATACATGAGCTTGTATTTCAACTCTCAAATAGCACCATGGTCTTATATGGTACAAAAGTTTTTCTGATCAACTGGGAACACAGCAACACAAGAAACTCAGAAAGTCATGCTAGATAATTAGTTCTTTAGATCTTGGAAAGTTAACGAACAGAGAAATTGATCTAGAAATGTAAACAACGCCCATGGAAAAACCTTAGACGAGGAATAATCTGCAAGTTACCACTGTTAGAAACAACTTTCGCTGAAGTCTACAAGGTATCACATAACCATGCCAACTCAGTTAATGTCTGTTTTCTTTTCATCATGTTTCCAGCTTGCTAAGTTTAAAACAAAACTTAAAAATTTTCTTTCACTTAGAAAAGAAAAAATACACAATGACTTCAAGGCTGAAAGTCTACATAATAATATCTAAGCCCAAGAGAATTGTTCCAGCCAAGTTGTGAACCTATGAAAATAATGGAGATATTATAATGAAACACTTACAACTTCACCATTGCAAGCAGCAAGACTGTTACAAAGAGAAGCGTTAACATACCGCCTTACCATAGCCATGAAGTCATATTGCTATGTGTATTATCCACCGTATTTTTATGGTATGTATCATTAGACTGCCCATACAAAAATCATCACTTTGCTGGCATTCATATTCTTCCATAGTGACTCCAGACCAAAAATAAACTACAATGCACACTGAGAGACTGAAAACACCTTGAATAAAATTTAGTAACTGTGCAACAGCTTGGACTGCAAAAATACACTGAAATGAAAACATCTTGAGATCAGCAATCCTGTAGAACCATCACCAATATTAACAACATTTTTACATAAAAATAAAAAGTAAATCCTGCCTAGGACAGCATAAAATGCACAGGGCTAGTAACATACAGCAATAAATTGCAGCCATAAGCCTCATTCGAATGTGGTAATGTACATGCAGCCATTAAGCAGCGAAGAAAATGACTGCAGGAGCTCAAATTCAATATATTCTACACATTTCACCTCCAGCAAAACCTGACTAAATAAGTATTTCATTCTCCATCACATAAGAGTGGACCATACCTTTGTCTTCATGTCTACCATATAATTTTCAAAAGTCTGGTTCTCCTTATTGTGTTCACCACATTGTCCAGATCCTTCTGATCCATGGGAAGCTGCGGACTACAGAGGGGGAAAAAGAATCAAATAAAGTAGCTGAGATGTGCACTATAATTCCACTACACTTAAATGTAAAGATTAGCATGCACATACAAAAGGGTAGCCTGAATTCAGATAAATATGAGCTGGTGCTTACATAAGATTTTCACCTCAGCGTTTTGTCATACAAAATTTGCTGGGTTTAACCTTACAGTCACTCTCATGGAAGTCTGTGAAAGTCTTAATAGGCTAAATTTACAAGATGATGCTTATCATAATCTCTAGTTGACTTCAGAAGGCATTCAAGGTGCTCTGCAGCTCTCAGCATCAGAACACAGAGATAAGGAAGGAAATCAGTGCCCTGCCAAAAAGGCCCGTGGATGGTAATGGGCTTCTCATCTGGAGTAGCTGCAGGAATAGATCTCCTTACAGCACCAACTGAATTATCTAGCTTGTTTTCTCATTGCTGATTCATGATGTTCTCCTAAGTGGCATATTTTTGAAAGGGTTTCATCCTTGTGTATTAGCCATATTTCCAAACCTTTTAAATTCAAATGCTTTTTTTTGTTAGCTTGCCTTCTTTTACACAGATCTTAGTCTTGCTTCCAGAAAACCCTCATAAAACACATAGTATTTTTTCAAATAGTATCTTTAATAGCAGATATAGTAAAAGGCTATATTTGTTTTTTCCAATTTTCCTGCTGGAAATCTAATATGTTATTTTAGATTTTGCATTAAGACAATAAATATTATAAATGACATCTCTGTTTACAATGCTCTGCCCTGCAAGAATGTGCTTGAAGAGTTAGCCTTTGAATGAAACATGGTGACTGCCACTAACTCGGATGTCAGAAAATTTCCGGGTGCTTTGCAAGAGCATGAACAGGAAAGCAGAGTGAATTCAAACAGAGTGTCTTGTATCTGTTGGCGCTGAGCACCACAGACACCGTGAGTGATTTAGACCCATCATTTTTTAGCCTATGCACCAGGAGTGCGGTCAATTTTAACACAACAGGCAAGAAATTGTTCACATTTTAAACAGACCAACCATTGCCAGCATAACTTGGAAAACAACAAGCCAGTGCCACAGAAACAGCCAAATCACATCCACATGTGCAAATATGTTTTCTCCTCTGATACTAGATTGTTTATTTAGGGCTCCATCCAGCAAAAGGCTGAATGCTGGCCTCAATCCAGACAACTACTTAGACACGTGCTTTTAACTTCACTGGAACAAATGGCATTAGTCTTGTGCTCCAGTAAAGAACGTGTTTAAATGCTGGATCAGGCCCAGCAGCTCAGCACTACATGGGGCTGAGCACACAGGACTCCGTGCATGTCCTCTCTAAAGTTTTAGCTTTTCTAACATGCTCGCAGTCATGGAGAACCATGCATTCCTTCAGCTTGTTTCTTGTCACCGAAGGGTGTTGCATATCCCCCAGTTATACTCTGGAAAGGAGGAAGGGATAGCAAGGCAACTAGGCCAAATTTATGCAGGACGGCAAGGAACAGAACCCAGGTCTTGCATCTTGCCTCAGAGCCTACAGAAAATCCAAACAACTCCCAAGTATTTCTTTCAGGAAGGGAAAATTGGTTTTACAAGGAGCTAAAAAGCATGCATAAAAATTTTCATTTCATCTTTGCTTTCTTTGAATACCTGACATAAGTGTTTTCCATTGTTATTATTTACAGGCAACAATATAAACTATGCAAATCAATATATAATTTATTTGCTCTAATCATCAAGACCAAAATCTGCCCGATCCTAAAGGAGCTAAGCTTCTGCAGCTTCTCAAAAGGGGTTTGACAATTTTCAGCAGAAACTACAGCCTGTATAGTAGCATTTATCAAATGAGTGCAGCTGCAAAACTGGATAAGGAACTTCAGTTTGTTTATATTTTACATATTTTTCTTTTCCTCAAATTTTTCACCATTAGCTGACTCCAATATTTTGAAAGAACATAAAACAATGTCATAAGATGCTAGGAAATGTTTCAATTATTTTCCTTGGGGAAATGGGTCACCGATTAATTGTGAAGAGCAGTAAACCAAGGACTTTAGGAGGGTACAAATAGCTCAAGTAAGAGTAATTGTAAAAAATCTGGAACGTCTGTCTGTTCCAGTGTATTAAGGTTCAATAAGCATTAGCAAAATAATATATGGTTCCCAAACTTGAACAAAGTATACATTAGCAATCCATCTGAAAACCAATAATCATTTACCTTTGTGTTATGAAATAAACGGGACCATATAATGCAAGAGGCAAAAAGGATACTTGCTGTGTGTTGTGATAGTTTTATGAAAAACTAGCATTCTTGAGTCTGAGTCTTATTCTTGATTACATACACTCATCTCTTTAGAGGCTAACCAAAAGCCTACCCTGTCTAAAATCATTTGTACACTTTATAACCAAAAGCTGCCTACTCATGCAAAAGAAGTATTTTAGCACACCTCATTATTCCTGGACCATGCAGGTCACCATGAGAAGCAGAACGGGCAGCCACAGGGTGACGGAGTAGGAATGCAGTGGAGCATATGCACCGTGCTCATACATCCTTGTAGGAGGGTCTGGAAATAACGACTTCCATCTTGAATTAAAACTACTGACAAAAGTCTAGACTACAGTATCTAGAAGGCTGGTAGTTGGAACAACTCTCTCTTCCTCTTCACAGAAGAAAATATTGTTTTCTTCAAGTTGGTCAGAGAAAGAGAAGAGATTTTACAAGCAAATGTTGCAAAAGCAGTTTAAAACTTCATTTGGTAACTTTGTTCACATGGGTAGTAACCATGAGAATCATAGATCACAGCAAAAGCAATCTTCCAATTTTGTGTATAATTAATGCTAATCTATTTAGATTACAAATAACAGGGACTATTTAGACCGTAATCTCTTCAGGGCAATAACTCTCTCATTGTGCAAACTTGCAGCATTATTTAAATGTTTATTAATGCAATAGTAATCACATTAGCTACCTTGTTAATTTTATCTAATTTTAACAGCACTCAGCAGAGTTTTTCTGTGCTTATAACACATCTTTCTGGTAGCTTATTAGGATATGCACAATTGTCATAGTCAACCATCAACAACTTTCTTGCTGATTATTTTTTGCCAAAGTACACAGTTATGAATTATGAAAGCCTTGTTACTGGTTCCACTTTCAGCAGGCAGCATGTTCCAGTTCATGTCTGAGCCAGCAACCAGACAGAAGGAGCATCTGCCCTCACAGGCAATTATGGCATATGGGGTTTCCAAGAGTTCCTACAGGAGGTCTTCCTATAGCAGCCAAGCCCTGTAACAGTGGATGAATTCTCCAGTCTATTGCACAGCTCCAGAATTTATACCTAATATATCAATAGGAGGTACTTGTAACCATCCACAATAGTTACCACATGTTTACCTCTCAGAGTGAAGCCCAACACTGGGAACATAAAAAATACAAAAAAATAAGAAACATACGTGCAAACTTTATTCTGCTCTTCCATGCTCTTCTATGTTGCTGCCAGGACTTTGAATTTACTTACACGCACACTTGTATAGGATATTTTTCTAGGGCACATATACAGCTTTGTGTCTGGAAAAAGCTGATCAGCTTTGCAAGGGGACCAGGAGCACCAGTGGGAGCGTGGGGGAGCTACAGCCCATGAGCCTAAATAAATACGCAACTGCCTTAGTGTTCAGAGAGCTAATGCACCTTCTCCTACCACCGGCAGCTTAGGGAATGCTCTCCTGTGTGCTTTTAGAGAGAGAAATTCAAAACAGAAGCCAATTTGAGACTTCTTTTGGCATTTTGCATCATGAATTGGTAGCTCTGCTGCAGTCCCATGAGAGCCTGTAGATAAATGCCAGCTAGCCCCAAATGATTTACATTAAGAGAGGAAAGGTTAAGGGAGGAAAGGTATAAAAAACCAGTGATCTGTTAACATTTGGATGCCAATATCTGTCAGGAAATCTATCATCTTGGTAATCAAATGCTCTCAGGAACATATAGTACTGAGAGATACTGCTTTTATTCAATTAACTTCTTCAAAAGTAAGCATTTTAAAAAATCATTAGAATATGTAAAAAACTACATGGGGAAAATAAAATGCAACATGACATATGCTGGAATTATCCACTTTACAGGACACTGATGTAAATTAATTCATTTAGCAGCTATGCTGGAGTCGGAAGCAACCTGAGCTGAACCGAGATGCACAGCAGGAAACCGATACTAGCAAAGAAGGCAGCACACCTCTATGCCAGGGTACAGCCGGCTCCTGCTCTGCTCAAGCCATGTGTGAACTAAAACTGGGCTCAAGTTCATCCTTTACAACGTGCCAGCAACAGCAAGAACACCTCCTCTGTGTGTGTGATCCGTCCACTAAGGGCTGCACCTTTCTGCTGTACCTAGGCAGAGCTGACAGCTCTCCTAAATGTATTGTGAGCATCTCTGGTTTGGCTCCTGCTGCTTACAATGTTGGACCACAAAAAAAAAGAAGTTGTAGATCTTGGACAGTCTGTGGGAGACAAAGCAT
>JAVKLA010000026.1:20632058-20645643 GCA_034782735.1 Sagittarius serpentarius
TGCCATGCAAAGAAATAATCCTAGAGACCATGAGATGTGCTTTCCTTTTTCCCTGCTAGTCCTATTTCTATGCCTCTTATAGTTCTTATTACAGGAAGAAATGTCATGCAGCAAATTTTTTGGCAGGAATTAACTTTCACTGATATCACAGATGACCAAAAACTCAGACAATCCCAGGGCAGGCCATATTAGAAACTAAAATCAGAAATATAATTCCACAGAAGGCAGGCAGAGTTTCATTTGCTTCAGCTGGGTCTAAATTACAGTCCAGAGATAATATAGCAGAGCTCTCTTCTTGTCCATAAAATCCTTTAAAAAAGAAGGGGCCTAATTAAGTGTTTCTGAAGCCCTTTAAAAAAGCATGGTTCAGTATCCCCAGTCAACTGATTTAGTCATCAGAAAGGATTTTGTTTCTATTTGCACGTTAGGGCTTCTGGATCATTGTTTGAAGATGTCCAGGTTTGCTCCACATCACACAGCATTAGCTCAGTCTTTGCACCTGTCTCAAGTCAGGCTGATGTTGCAGATTGCTACAAGTCTCGTGGCCAAGTCCTGTAAGAATGTCACCACAGTCCCCTCTGCACCAGTCTTCCCAGTAAGACCAGTAAATGTGAATGGAGGAAACAAAAATATGTATTTGGGCATGGATTCTACCATACAAATCGCACCACAAGTGTCTGATTTTTTTTTTTATTGTCTTTGCAAGTGAGCATAAATATCACAATAATATTTATTTTACCCTGGGTTTTTTATGATTCCATTTCAGCTAACACGGATTCAACCTTTCAGAAGATTTTATGACAGACTTAAAGAGTGTTAGTGCTCACCAACAATTATGTGGCTGCAGGCTTGTGTTTCAGAAAGGTCAGGATCTGATTTAATGCTGCTCCACCCTCCCGAAAGCAAGTCTTGCTCTCAGTGTGTTTCTGGATGTCAGAATGTCACCAGCGAACTTTGCATTTGCTCGTTCCCGATGCAGATTTGACCACCCATCTAAAAGCTGTCGTACAAGCTACCAGTTACTCAGTACCGTCGCTTTGGCTGGGCTAACACAAAGCCTGTACTCAAACCCACTCTCCCTGATTATCCGTATCACATAGTTAACCAGTGCACTGTGACTCTGGTCTGGGGTAAGACAACTGACTTTCCAGGCAGGAAATTCAGGCAGGGAGGAGACACTAGCTCATGCTTCAGCTTTTCTCCTCCTGGACAGAGAGTCTGGATGAAGCTGGCGGGAGTCAGTTGGCTCCACAAAGTCAAGCCCTGTGGCCGACCAGAAGACACACCCAGGAGCCTGGTCTTGCTGTTGCGGGTCCACCTGCAGAGCTTTATTTTCAAGCTGGGGTACAAACCAAGGCACTCGTGCGCCTCCTTTTCCAGGGAGCAGAATGTCACTAAGGTCACACAGTGGTGGACTCTGCCAAGTGCAGCGCTTCGTGCAGCGGTGGGGGGACCACGGCACCGCGCAGCGAGCACAGTCCTCGCAAACACAAGCCTTGCAAGGGCTGTTGCTCAGGCACAGTCTCTCCCCTGCTGAGACCTGGCGCACCAAATACTGGTGGTTGGAAGGATCTGCTGACCCGCTGCATGTGGCAAAGAGGAAAACTGAGCAAAAAGAGCATTGCAAAGATGAACCCTGCTGCAAGAACGAAGAGAAATGATTCACAGTTCAGCTGCGTGAGAATGAGACTCAAAGCGTGAGACTGGACAGACTGGCTATAGTTTTCAGGCAAAGACTCACCCTTGCTGTAGCTCTATGCCAGGCAGCTATCCACATAAGAAATGGAGACAATTAACTTATGTATGGCTGAGTTCTTACCCTGATAGAGTATTTTCCAAAACATCCTCGGCAACGGTGTTACCAAACGCCACAGGGTATGTTCAGATGCCTCTGAACATAAGAATGAATGAGATGAAAACTTTAAACAAATAAATGCATTTCACTCAGCTCACTGGGATTCAGATTCTGACACTCATTCTCCTCATTCCTTACCTTTCAGCCGTCGGTCTGCACTTTGCTGTGCATAAAGAAGATGAAATATGAAGAGTAATTTGGGATATTAAAGATCTATTTCTTTCAAATAAAGCAGAAGCTATTACTGAATTCTCCTGAAGGCTGGAGGAAAAGGACTAGAAAAATTAAAAGGCTGAACATAATTAATGAATGCTCATTTAGAACTGGCTATCATACAACATCTTGGAAGCTAAATTTACAGCTGAAGAGGGCAGGCTGTATGCAGAAACAAGCTCTGGAAGGAGCCCCACGTGCACTGTGTCAAGCTGAGGGGAAAGATAGGGAGCTGTGGTTGCAGGGAGGTCCCTTCAAGCATGGAGCGAAGACACCTGCCAAAAGCTCCTCTGAGCAGAAAGGTCAGCTGCAGTAAGATTAACATGTTAAAGCACATGGTTTGATTCCAGTTGTGCCCATCTGCATACATTTTATTCATTAGCTTCAGTGGAGTCCCACCACATCTAAGCCCGTATTAGTGAAATCACAATCTTGCCCCTAAAATAGAAGCAGACCACAGCTGGAAGCAAATGCAAATACTTGGAAACGGAAAACATAAAGTAAGTCATTAATTGTAAGAGAAAACATGACTAATGTTTTTAAATTAAATAATATTTGCATGATATTTTAATTAGCAAGGATAATGTTTATTTTACTTACACAGAAGTTCTGGATACATAAATTCCAACCTACATATTTCAGTTGCCATAACAACTTGATACATTTGTTCTCGTGTCATTTTTTATTGCATCAGTGCGGCTTTTGGGTTTTTTTAAACAACCAAAAAAAACCCCAACTGCTTTGGTTGCTACCATAACACAATATTTTTTAATTGTTCTTTTCACATTTAATTCTCCTTGAAACCAATATACTTCCCCTCCAAAAATGTTCACAGCACAGTTTGGGAATTTCACTACCAGTTCCAGGGCTCAGTGCCGGGTTTGCCAGAAATCCCAAGGATATGTAGAGCCCTTTAGCTCAAACTGCTCTTTCAGTGGTTCCCCCTTAGGACACTAGTCACACGGCTTGAGGTCAAGATCTTAAGAGGTGACCTACACAATAACAGCCCTCAGTTGGTGCATTTTCCCCTGAAAAACAGAAATAAATTAAACGAGCACTAGACTCTTCAGAAAGGTGCATAGCTATAGTAGATTTGAAGCAGCAGTGGCAGCAAACATAGCTGCAGAGATGCAAACCATTTAAGCAAGTCACTGCAGTGCTCTCCACGCCAGGAGGATATTACAGAGCAGTTTCCACATTTCATACATGCTAGTGTAGCACGTGATGAGCTAGACTTCACTTTCATCCAGAAGCAGAACTGATTCCTAAACCTTTGGAGCCTCCAAGGAGTTGGCTCAAATCTTTTTACAAATCAAGACAATCAAAAGGTATCAATCACGATGGGAGAAACAGAAAGGATGAGGGTGGCCTTTCTCCTCCCCACCTCCAGGTAACTGTGCAGCGTAGCAGAGCCTGCTGTTACCCCATTCACCTCTCCCAGCTCTGCACCCCCACAAATGCACACGTTTCAATTAAATTGCAATTACCTAACTGCTGATGTTGCATTTCTGTCTGGTTCCCTGAACAACCATAATGAGACAGACTGTATTAATTAATAACAATTATATTAATGTGCAAGACGAGGAACTGCTGGTAACCATTGTTCCATACAGCTGGCGTGGAGTGACCTCTTATGAATGTAAGGTTAGAGTTTTTGATGGAAAAGGACTACTGCAGTGGCTCCTGTGGACTGCCTTGGTCTTTGGGGGCAGCTCTTCATTTACTGATAACTATAATAGCCTCTACTTCGGTCAGGAGAGCTATGACAATTGCTTTCAGAGGACTGAATCCCTCTTAGCTCTCAGGAGAACAAGAGCGTGCACGTGTATTACCACACACAGTTTAGGACAAGGCCTAGCACTATATTTTCAGTACAACAAGCCTCATATCTCTTTTTGTTTCTGACCATACTATTCCTCATTATAAAAATTATATGTAATGTGTTAAAGTTAAAATATATATATATAAAATAGAATTATAACAACTCCAAACAGAAGAAACACCCAACAGTGCTAGGTACTGCATGATAACCTTGTAGGAAATACATTTAAATAAGAAGATGTTCAGATAATGTGATTGAATTCTGATTTATCTCATGATGCACTGCGGGTCCATAGCAAATCTAAGAATAGAATCCAATCTCCTGTCTCCACCACTGGACCACACATTCTCTTCCTATTTACATACCTCAAGAGAAATTACGAGGAGGAAACTACCCACATTTCACTTGAGATGAAATTTTGTGCCCATTCTTGCCAGAAATGGTGAATTTAAGTCAGTCTACTCAATAGCAGTAATAAAACCAGTGCCATTTTGAGAATAGGCCTGATACATCATAAAGTGATACTTAGGAAGACCAAAGGTATTTTACACTAACACAAGGATATAAAGCCAGTATTAAAGATAAAAAAGAAAAAAAAAAAACCCACACAAAATCAAAACCCTGGAGAATATTGTAGTGACTTTTATTTCTGGAGATAATTTTGCTTGAAGCTTCCTAAACCTTGGTATAGAAAAATATTTGTTTCAGCCAGAGCCATAGGGATGGGAAGTAAGCACTGGCTGTCATTACAGTGGCAGGCTGCCTTGCTAAGTCATGGCTGCTGAGCTACACAATCATATATACTCATGCTGACATGCAAAAATACTGCAGCTAAACAAAACCTTCGGCAAAACACAGTGCCATCTCTCTTCATTTAGCTTCCCTCCTACACAGCATTACAAAATGCTTTGCACCAATATATATATAACTGAAAGGGAAAGGACTCAAAAGGTAAGTTAAATGGAATGACTCAGGTCATTAAACTGCAGAATACGTCATCACGCCCCCTAAATGTTGATAAACAGATGATGATGTAAAATGAAAGGGAAAACAAACATTCCCTAAATATTTTGCAGAAGGTTGAGGCTCCATGGCGCTGCCAGAAAATTTCCTTTGTGACAACTGAGATGAGCTAAACGCTGGATAAGAATCTGCCACTGCCTAATGGAGAGATGGCAGAAACCTGTGCTTTCATATGAGGACTGCAAGCACTATTAACACTAGCCACTGACCAAGTTCATTAAAAAAATTATAGACCGTACAGGGATTTTGGCTTCTGTGAGCTTGCAGTTGGAGAAGCACAGAACTGCATTAAATAAACATCACTGTCAACTGCATCGTGAGAAAAGGAGCAAATGCCTCACGTACCAGGCGATGCCAAGGGTGGTAGGAAGTCTCCTAGTCCGTGTAACGCTCCTGCCAAGCAGACTACCTTACGTAGCCTATATGGTTCATGCACATCCCCCTTGGGTTCCTACAGGGAGCAGGAATCCTCCAGATCTGCCAGCTGAAGCTGATATTTCTTTACTCGAGAAACAGTGCCCTTGTCACAGCTCACTGACAGCAAGGTCCAGATGACACTATCAGAAGGGGAGCCTGGATGAGGCAATAAATTCAGCCTCATGAAACCTGTCTCTGACTCCATAACACCTCACACTAAATCTATCTGCTACTTTATGCATTTGAAATGTGTCTAGGCAGCTTAGATAAGTCTCGGTTTTCTTGGGTTGTATCTACCATCAAGGTGGCTGACTCAGGTAGAGATGTACATAAAGGCTTGGAGGAATGCCAGATGAGAAACTTATTTGAAAATATTTTCACTGTTGATGAATATTTGCTTGAAAAATCCCCAATCACCTTTATGTACTAGTTACTCTACAACCTCACTTCTCACCAGCAGGGGCTCAAATTCTGATTCTGGTTGTATATGTAGCCCATTCTTTACAACCTATTGCATTATTACTACAAAGTCAGCTTCACATTTCACTAGCTTATAACCAAAGCTGAAGTTAAGCAAAATCATATTCTTAATACTTGTTTGTGCAGTACTTAGTAAAAGAGAGTTCACAAGAGGTGCCCCTAAAAGTAATGGTCAGTTCTAATATTGCACTTTTCAAGGTTACTGGCAAAAATGCAGTTTCTACTATTAAATATCTGCAGTAAGTGATGTCACTTCACAGTTTGGAAACACCACAATGCCTGTTAAAACTAGGGTTAACTAAGAATCTTCTTCCATATATTTGTGACCAAGACCCTAGTCATGATTCACAAAGACTATCCAAGCCTTTGCCGTCTTTTGGCTGGGCTGCAACGAAACACTGTGAAGCTGGACACAAAGTCTCGTTTTTCCAAGTTCACTACAATTTGAACAGAAAGCTGCAGCACTTCCCTCTGCTCAGCACTGACCAAGGACATCAGATCAGTCTTCCCCTCTCTGTGATGGCTCTCCATAGAACACAGCATCAGTATAAGGAGGTTTTTGGTCCTCGTCCCATGGTAAGGAGATCATCACAAATTGCAAGTGAAGAGCAAAATATGACAATTCTAATCCTCAAAAGTAACAGAAGTGTCCTCTGTGAGTGCAAAGGGGGGTGTGGGTGTGGGTGTCAGGCACATTCCCTAGGTGGGAAAAAAAGCAAGGAAGCCAACTAAGAAATAAAGTGATACTGAATTAAGAAACAGCATTAAGAAATACACCCGTAATGGCGGAAGATGGACTGTTGCAGGCAACACCACAGTTAGCATCCTGAATACTGAAAGCACTACTTACAGTCTTGCTGCTGACCTAGCAAAGATACCATTGGGTACCCTGGGAAAATTTACTGTCAAAAAAGTACAAGATATCTCAAAAAAAGAATACTGATTACATAAGTGGAGGCATATGTCTGTCATAAGTCTTCCTACTCCTTATGAAGAGACAAAGTTGTCTGTTTTGTTACCTCTGGTTTTCTACAAACTACCACAGCACCAAAAAAGGTGTGAGAGACACCAGTCTGATGTAAGGAATGACCTGAAATCTCTCAGCAGACCCTTTCAGTCCTTCTCATTGTAATTCACAAATTCCAAAACACAATCAAACTTGTTTTAATGGTTGATTAAAACAATAACAATTTAAAAGTTAACATTTCTGTTTCCACCAGAGTTTCAAAAGCCGCCTTCTGTGAAAGCGGTTTTCAGATCCACTGTATCTTTTATTCCTAATTTAATTTTTTTCCCAGCTTGCACAGCTGCTGTTTACCTTGTCTCTTCTCAGAAAGAGACACCTTGACTACCTGAGACTGCTGAGCTAAATATATATATATATGTACACAGTGACAGGGCACAGTATTTCAGAAAACCAGGTAGGCTCCCTTACACTTCTGCAAAGAACTGGAGGGCCTGGGAAACCTTCATCACTTCGGTTTGTGCTTTCAGTGAAGAAACTTTACACAGCTGCAGCAATGAACTGAACACCGCTATCGGGGTTATAACTATGTAGTAACAAGGCTGACCTCCTGACAGAAAAGCAGAAGCAGCCACACGTTGTCAGCCAAGCAGCGGCTGGAGTGTTGAAATCGTTCACAGGCGCAGAGAGCCATTAGTGGGTTCAACCATTTTTCCCCATCAGCATTGTGTAAGTCTATGCAGGCTGATGAAAGAGTGAGATTCGGCTAACCTGACATTTTTTTGAACATGAGATATTTGAAGATGTATTAAAAATTCAGTTTCAGAACTCATCTGTAAAACTAGTTTTCTGGGTTTGGGGGGAATACACACCTCATATAGACATGAGGCTACACCTAGCCAGCGACAGATTACATCTCCTTTGTGCTGCTACATGGGGGTTCTGCTCCATCAAACTGTCCATTCCAGTTCAAGATGACAGAAACTGGAGAAATATGAGCAAACAGCGGGACAATATTGATCAACAGGAGGAGAACGTCATATCAGGAATGATTGCTATGGCTGCAACCACCTCTCTTTTGGGACAAAAGGCAGTTTTAAAGATGAAATGAGATAGTCTCACAGCTCTTTCTGAAGAGCTCCTGTACACTGGAGGTGGCAATACCAGGAAAGTTCCTCACTGAATGTGTCACGAAGAGCTGAGGAAGCATAGGTGGAGGTCAGTCACTAAAAACGTACAAGAGCAGAGAGGAGACAGGCCATGACAGGCCTTAAAAGTAACACAAATAGAGTGGTGTTCATATGGTGGAAAGGCGGAAGCCAACAGAGGCTTCCAACAGCGAGGAAAATACAGTTAGAGAAATAAGCCCAGAAAGTGATCTCTGTACAAGGCCGTTTGGATGAGTAAATGGATCAAGATTACAACAGGAAAAAGAAACACGTTCCTAAAGGCTCTTTTCAAGAAGGAAGAGAATGGCTAAGGGTGAGATTCACTCCTTCACAGTACACAAAGGTCTAGACAAATGCTTTATTCATGATCCACCTAAATATTATAATGGCAAATAAGCAGTAAATTGTCTCATCTCTAAACCAGGGCCAGTCTTCACTATTAATCCATTACAGATTAAAGTGGTACAGGTGACAGTTAAGCACAGAGTAAAATGTACAAGCTGAAAATGCATAAAGTCCTGTGGCTCTAGTCATGTTGTTTGTAACTATACTATACATTAAAAAAAATGAGAATTTATATTTAGAAGTTGACAGTTTCCCTTTAATTTCCCATATTGTTACATTTGGGATTATGTTACTATTTGTTAAAATCTGCAAGTACCTGTCCCAGTTCACAAAAAACTAAACAAAGCAGGATGGTTTTCTATTTCATATATATTTATCTTACTGAGCAAAGATATATGCACCTATTCAAGAAATCACTCCCAAGGTGATCTTTATATGATCCAGAAGTCTTAGGGTGATATCTTTCCTTATTCTTGGGAACTAGTTAAGAAGCATTTTAATAAAGAAGTATTGTTAGACTGCAGAAATATATAATGGGCTCTTAAACCTCTCTACGGAGACCTGTGTCCTTTGCACGTGGAGGGCAGTGAATTCTCTTGCTTAGTTGCTCAGATTGGTGAATGGTCAGAGTTAATAAACGTGTAAGTGAGACAAATTGCTGTGAAATATTTTTAGAGTGAAACTTAACTAGAGTACATTCATCCCTGAATATCAATTTTACAGAACACTTACAGTTTTATAGGGCAAAGAACTATATAAGAGTTGATGTATTTGTTTTTGCAGGTGGTTAAAATATAACTTCTCAGAATCTTACTAGAAACAATGAATTATATCACATACTCTTCAGAGGAACTGCTAGCTTGTGGTAGAAGCCTGTTGGGATACTGATATTTTTATATAGGTAATTTTTTCAGATTACTCTGGTATGACAACAGCCCTTGTTAAAACATATCATGTTTTAAAAAAATTATTTTAGAAAAAATGTTAAAATTGCAAGAGCTTTTTGTTAAGTGATATTTTCATAGTATCTTTAACTACTAGATCTACCATTTTTGACCTTGATACACAGCAGTGGAATTTACACGATAGTCTGACCTCAATGCTTATCACAATAGAGAGTCATTGCTTAATTAAAAGTTTGGCTGATTTTGTATGCTGGTTAATATTTAGGCACATGTTCATTGGGGAAAATTATTGTTTCTGGTCCCTAGCAGCTGTTCTGGACTGCTCCCAATCCTTTGCAGATGTAATAACAAATCCCAGATCAGAAAACTGCCTAGAGGTTGTTTGATAGGCATATTATATAAATGTGAAAAAAAATGAAAACAAATAAACCTGCTGTGGTGGGTGTGACTCTGTCATCATTGCTGATCTGGTTTGGTTTGTTTAATGCTGAGATTCCAGTTCTGTTCCCTCTCCCACCAATGTCAGTACAAAACAATTACTAAACTAAATCAAATGTCCCTGTCAGAAAGGGCCTATCAGACCAGTGAGTCCTCTAAACTCTCATGCAAGGCACACCAATATGACGGTGACGTTAAAATAAAAGCAAGAGGCAACAAAGGAAAAGTCTTTTTATGTGAGCATGTCTAACTCAACACAAACGCAGGAGATGGCAAAAGTAGAACGATGTCTAGTTCCAGGACTTGCCCAGCAGAACAGAATGGCATGACATGCATGTTCCCCTACTCTCAGCATCAGGACTTCATCTGAAAACTCTCCTGTAGGGATGTGGGTTACAGAGGCCAGAATACTGCATTCCGGAGCACTTCTGTCCACAGGATGACACTGTTCTGCAGTGGTTTAAAATGAAAACATTGGCCTGACCAGATTAAAACATGCTCAGAAGCAACTCTGAAGTGACATTTAGCAGATGCGCTGGCACTCAAGTTATTGACAAGCTACAGAACAAATAACAAATTTATAAATAGAGACCCACCATGGATACCCAGTATGGGTAAGACATTTAGCTGCAGCTAGTCATAAATAAGGTTTCTAATAACACAGTGACTTTGCAGTTACCCATTTCTAAACATTAGTCAAACCATTTGAGAAAGCAAGTGTATAAAATAGTCTCTGCAAGTAAAGCATACTTTACTAATGGAGAGAAAATAAAATTGCAAAATTATTGCATTAAAAAAAAAAACATGCCAAGCTTCAGCACTGTTGTTAAACAATTATCTACTTATGGTTGTTACACATCCTTGAGTGCAAAACGAACATGACTAGCAAAACACAAAACAAGATGTCACTTATACTGTACCCCTTAAAGAGACTGCTGCCGCCTTGAAGGAGAACTTAGTGCCAAATAGAATTACATGGGAATTGGCTCTGGTACAAAAATCAACCCACAGACACAAACTGCATTTGATCAGATAAATGTATACTGTAGGACCTAAATCTAGTGAAGAAACAGACACATGATATTGAATGTTTTGAATCCTTCTAATGAAACATTATGGTTGATCATAACTAATAACTCTTGCATATTAAGTATATTCACTTAAACAGAACCAGTTTGGCTCCTGGGAGTAAGTCAAGCCATACAAATTAAGCTGTACCCAGTTACAAACAAAGAAAACAAACAAAAATTGAGAGAAGAGACTGAGTTTTTATAGGCACATATAGCAAGGTCTTGCAGGTCCACATTTTTTAGACAAGCTGTTAGCATGGAACAGATTAATGGTTTGATAATTGCTCTAGGCAGAAGATTTTTAGGTAAGGGTTTTACTACTGGAACTTTTAACAAGCCAGCACTCAAAGGACAGAGAAGTAATTACAATGTTTATAATAGCTGGGTACAAGGATAGCCGACATTCCTGAAGCAAGCAGAAAGAGGATTCATTTTGCATACTACAATTGACTGTGTTTGCAAAATGAGCCTCTAAACATAAGAAATCCACGGAACAACAGGAATTAAATGAAGAACTGGAATCTTTGGGGACTGTCTCAAAGCAATGATATCACACTGCGCTGAATGTAGATTGTTCATGTGAGATTGGCGTGTGATGACCAAACTTGCACAGTAATTGCAAATGATTCTTGTTCAATATGCTAGAAGTATCTGCACCATATGCCCTATAAGTACGTAGTCTTTTCATGCTATGATACAGGAACAAGCAGACCTTCAGCTACCAGATTTGTATGTAAGCACGACAGCAGTGTTCTTTTCCTTCACCTCAATTTTCTATCTGAATAAAGGGCAAAACACTGCTGACCAGAACTAAGTAGCACTGGAGACCAAACTAATGAAAACAGAGGTTAAAACAAGGATAAATTTATGTCTTTTAATGAGTGTCTGGAGCTAAGCGTAAGCCCATAGCTTCAAGCAGTGTTACTATTGTCATAGCTAAAGAGCAATTCAATTTTTGTTTACCAGATGGATACCTCCATCTAGGTACTTTTATGTTCTTCATTATTGTATTTTCTGAGCATCTCACAGTTTTAATTGTATCTATCTACACAACATTTAAGCAAGAGGCATCCTTTATCTAGTGACTGTTTAATGCAATGCAGAGAGCCCTGGGAGGGAAGAATACTTTTTCCCAGGCAAGTGACCATTTGCTAAGCTGAGGAGCCAGGCTCAGACCCGCACACCCACTCTCATACTCCAGTAACCTGCTAACTCAGCTGCACAACTGCAGAGCTTTGACAGCAGAGATGGAAAGCACCTTTCCCAGCCTTATCTGGAACTGGGTAGGGCAAGAGCACTCTTCCCAGCAGTGGAAGACCCGAATTTAAACCACTTGCAGCTGAATCTTTCTCTCACATTCCTAGGGGTGAAAAGAAATCAGTCTTCTCTCTCCAACAGAGACAACTTAAGAGCCTTAATTTCAAGAAATGCTTTCAAGTTGTGAATGCTGGTCTTACAAACTTGGTCCAAAGAAGTAATGAAGCTCTTTGGCAGCAGTGAGATTAAAAACAAACCCCGTCTTCATGATTTTCAGCAGCAGATTAGGCACATCCAAAGACAGCATGCTAACTGCAGTGAATACCATGCTGAATGTTTATAAAATAAGGTAATTCTGAGTTTCCCAGCACTGAGCACTTTCTGTGCTTCTAGTCCAAACAAATTAAGATTAGACTTGCAAAACAGCTAAAGCGCCCATTATACAGGCTTGACCTTTTCTTACTCTGAAGCATCTGCTCCTAGCCGCTGCTGGAAGCCAGGTACCAGGCCATATGGGCAAGATAATTGGTGCTTGGTTTAAGCCAATGTGGGTGCTTTATTACTGCAACTTGCAATGACTCATCTTAAAAGTAGTTGAGATCCTCAGAAACTCCAGAGGCGTATTATCTTCACAGTGTCAGCTCTCCGCAGCCATGTTCTCAAGGTAGCTACCTGTCATTTTCTTGTTCCCAAAATGAGCTTGTCTGGATCGTATCAATCAGCTCAATACCTAAACTGTTGTCATCCACAAACTACATGTTCCTGGCATACCTTCTCAACCTGCTCAGTTAGGTGACCTCAGAACATGCTTCCTCTCCCATGTGTCACCAGCCCTCCTGCTGAACGCAGCATCCTGCATCCCCTAAACGCAGTTTGAGGGGAAGGACTGTCAGTGCCTTACATACTAGGCATTTGGAGTGGGGTTCTTAATCTTTTCTATTAAATTCTCCTGCTTCCAGATTTGAATATATGTGGTGGTGACAATGGGGAGGTAAAGAAGGATTGAGAGATAACAGGGAGAAGGGCTTTGCATCTATGATGGTTCAACACCAATGTTTGGGCACTTGCTGAGGATGGAGAATTCCGCCCTTGGGTATACCGAAGAAGACAAAATGTGCTATACTTTAATACTCATCAGAGCAGTAATAATTATAAACTCTAGGCTATAGTCATGTGTCAGCAGTCTGTCCCAATAAATATTTAATTATTCCATATAAATTGGAAACAGCCCAGCAAGAAAAAGAAAATAATACCTGCTGGCATAATGCATAGTGCACTCTCAGGGGTGAGAAGAGAAGCAGTATCAGCTCCTCTCTGGTCAAGAAGGGAGCTGAATATAGATTTCCACATCCTTTGAAAACACCAGAACCAAATAGCTTTTTCATAAGGAAAACAGTATCAGCAGTGCCTTTACACATGTTGCAAGAGAAGTCTAGCTATGGTCTTATTAATAGAAAAGAGATCATGATTCTGAACCTTAATCGGGATAAGGTATCAACGTTAATAGGCAGATTTTAAGGGAATGACATTGTCATGGTTTAAGCCCAGCGAGCAACTCAGCACCACGCAGCCACTCACTCACTTCCCCCCCACCCAGTGGGATGGGGGAGAGAATCAGAAAATAAAG
>JAVKLA010000026.1:20645743-20681050 GCA_034782735.1 Sagittarius serpentarius
ACAAGAAAGTGACAATAATAATAAAAGGATTGGAATACACAAGACAAGTGATGCACAGTGCAATTGCTCACCACTCAGACAGATGCTTGAGCCGCCCTCCTCCCACACACACACACAGCTGGACATGACATCCCATTGTATGCAATACCCCTGTGGCCAGTTTGGGTGACCTCTCCTGGCTGTGTCCCCTCCCAACTTCCTTATGCCCCTCCAGCCTTCTTGCTGGCTGGGCCTGAGAAGCTGAAAAGTCCTTGACTTGGTCTAAACACAACTTAGCATCAACCAAAAACATCAGGGTGTTATCAATATTCTGCTCATACTAACCCAAAACACAGCACTGTACCAGCTACTAGGAAGACAATTAACTTTATCCCAGCCAAAATCAGGACAGACATCTTGCCCCATTTTTGGAATTCATTACTTGTTAGTTTATAAGTGTGTTCTGGTTTCTGTGGACCTTAATCCTGGACATCAATTTCTTCCTATGCAGTGTACCACAAGATATGGTCCTTAACTGCTATCTGGACATGGTGAGATACCTGAGACACTATAATTCCCAGTTCTCTTTTGTGACTCAGTTTTTAAGTCCTCCTCTCAAACTTCACATACAGTCCTTCAAGAGGTACCCAGAACAGCAAGGAATTAAAAACTGCAGTTCCCATATCCTGAGTTAGTATTTCCATTAATAAACAAATCTTGCAGAGTAGTTTCCAGGAATTTTTTTTTTATATACATGGAGATATAGAGAAAGGTATACAGTGCCTGTGCTTTCAAGACTAACTGCCTTCCACAGTGCCACAAAGCTTTTTGTTTTGTGGAAACAAAAATATTCCATACCTGTAAGTGAGAAGAGTCTAAGCCAACTAAATATTTTCTTTCCCAAAAGACCAGATTTTTCATTAGGACACAGCATTTGTTGTTACATGGGCATACTAGCTAAAATGACAACACTACTGAGGAAGAGCAGTTCACACAGGTCATTTTAAGAGAGTGAGAGAAAGAAAGGCAGAGAAGCTAGCAGCTCCTGTTATTATGTATGATTAGTTAAACATATGTTTAAGTGCTTTTTGGAAAGGACTGAATAAACCATTCTCCATGTCTACTGCAAACTGAACAAAAACTAATGGGTTCTAATTGCAGTTAGAGAAACTCCAGTTTGTTGTCAGGAAAGACTTTCTATCAGTGAGGGAATAAGTTACCTGGAGAAGTTGTTGACCCTCCACCATGGGAGGTTTTAAATAACAGATTAGACAAACATGTCAAGAACAGCTGAAATACAGTTGATCTGCCCTAGAGCAAGAGAATGGACAAGAAGATTTTTTTAGGTCGTCTTCAGAGCTATATTCTAGAGTTCCTACATCATGACTAACATGTTGGACTTTTTCCTTTGTTACCTGATGTATCACATTCCCTGCTTGCTGTATGAATATCTAAAACAAATAAGAGCCTTCACAAGTAGAACCTAGTTAACATTTTTAGTGAATACTGAACTTGCCCCCCAAACACTGTTTCATTGATTCTGAAACTATCCACCAATTTAAGTTGATTTTGTCAAGTTGAATTTACAGGAGGGAAAACAACAGCACTAGATTAACACAAAAAACCTCATTCATATATGTCCTTCTTTCTTCCTTTTTCACTAACACCCACCCACTGAAATTATTCTGGTCTATGACATTTACAGTTCTGCCAGATACATTGCCACATATATTTAGTTTCTGTACAGGGTGAAATGCAATAATAATATGATGGTAGGTAATATTGCATTTTGCATCTGGAAACATTGATGTCATCTATCATTCGAATCACCAACAAAGCTGTTAACAGTGGAGTAAAAAACAAGGATGTGGTTTTTAAATGCACTGACCATACCAAAACATTTATTGATTTTAGGAGGTCTGGGAGCTCCTTCAGGGTCAATACATGAACAGCATAGAGTTTAACTAGAAGCGTGCAAGTAAAAAAACTGCAGAGGAAAAAAAACCAAAACAAACAGTAATTGTCACTGAACCCTAACAAATGATTCATTAATTCTATTGTTTGTACCCACGGGGTGCTATGTGGGGTCATTCACGCTAAAAATTTGGATGCAACTGGTTCTAGCATATATGGTGAGCTGATATATTCCCCTGACTTTTCACTTGCTTTTGCAAAGACCATTCAAAATTCCAGTCTCTGAGTCTGGGAGATGTCTCTCTTCTGAGGCACTCCCTGAGACTGACGGTAGATTACAGGAGGGTTGTGACTCTTTCATCTCTCTTAATTGATGAAGATCCAGTCCCAGTACGCTGTAAGATCTAGCATCAGTTTGTTACAAACCACGACGATGATCACAAATGCCAGGTGAGAGAGTTTAGAGGCCAGCCATCTCTATGGCAAATTTGTACAGTATTGCAAGCAACAATCTAAAACCTTTTCTGCTATCTGAAAAATCTACAGTTTCAGAAAAGCAAATACATCAATACAAAGGAAGGCTCACAGGATACCTGACCTGGACAGTGAAAGCTGCTTTCCTTTTTTTACCAACAATTAAGATTGGAACAAAAATACAGAAAAAGAATGAATTTATATAGAAAATTAACATATAGACAGCCAAGGAAGGTTTCAAGTGGAAGGCATGAAAGGGGGATGGCCTCTGGACTGAATGATCATACTTGGGCTTTTATTGGAGAGGAACACTGCATGGAAGAGGGGAGAATTTTTTCTTTCCACGTTTGGGACATAACTGAGGATGGAAAAGGACAGTACAAAACCATCATTTCCCATAAGGAATAGACCATGAATAAGAATTTATATGATGTATTAGATTATCCAGTTACATTTTCATAAGGCAGTTTCTCATAGAGAGCAAAGTACTGCATTGGATTAGTACAGCAGCTGGTACATTCACAGCACGTGCTAATCGGTTCTGACTCAGAACTGCCAATAGTATGTTGTGCTGTCAAAAGGAAAAAAAAAAAAACAAAAGCCTACACTTCTAGTCTGTTTTGCCTGCAGTTGGACCCTTAAAACATGTCTAGGTATGATTCTTAAAGGGCCTAAACACCTTGTGCACCCATTAGACTGATGAAATTATGAACAGACAGCAAATTTGAAAATGAAGGTACCCTGGCCTCTGACTGGCAGCACCCTGGCTCGAAATGGTTATTCCAGTTTCTAAGCAATAGTCGTCTTTGTTTTGCTTTAAAATAGAACGTCATTTTCATAAGATGAGCAAAGTTTACAGTTAGCCTTATATATTCTATTTTTCTTAGCATAGAATTTGGAGTTTAAATTCTGCTGGACAAGGCTAGCAGCATACCTCTTAGAGAGCAATGAGCCTAAGGAAGATGGGGTTGAGGATCAAACACTTTGATGAGGCCAGAATGAAAAGAGTCTGTGATCCACTGCCTTTCTCAGGTGCTTCAAGAGATAACACGCTAGAATACACTTTCACCATTTTAAAGCATACAGCTTTGTGAGGAAAAAAAAAAAAAAAGATTAGCTAGCTGTGTCTTCAGGCTGGGACTCAAATGTTAAATCATTCATGGGATATATCCTACATTAATGTTAAGACTCATTTGTTCTGATTTCACTCAAAACCAGACTGCTTGTTCGCATTAATTCTGCAGGCGTCTTTTGCTAATTAATTTTTACAATAAATTTCTTCATTTCTTCAGAGAGTTTTGTTCTAGCCACTTGCAATTCTGATTTATCTTTTTAAAGAATCACATATAAAATGTCACGTAGGACTACAATTTGTTTCTGGGTTTTACACTTTAAAAGAGGAAAGCTCTTAAAAATAGTCATGCCTATGGAAAGGTTTTGGAAAAACTTTTAAAACTTGAAAATCCTTTCAAACCATAACAACAATGGAAATTTTTATACTTTCCCTCATCTTTCATTTTGGTCTGGAAATTTGCAGTTTGCAGTCCACGCCCACTCTATTTCTGTCTCACTATTTAAGAACAGAGCTGTTCATTGCTTGGTTCTGTGGGTTTTGTTTTTGTCTTTGAAGTACAAACATGGTGGGAGGCAATTAGTTTAGGTTGCTAATTTAGTTAATAATAATCTGGAGGCAGGCAGAGGGAGATTAGGGAGATTAGAGCCAGTGGTGACAAAGAAAGGTTTTGAATCCTTCCACTGGCTACAGAGAAAAAGCAAAGGTGTGTGAACTTCTTCTATATATCTATTCCTCATAGAGATTATTTCAGTTGATATCTCTGTGTACTTGGGCTACGGAAAAGTTCAGCCAATGTCAGTCCCAGAAATATGAGAAGTCCTATTAAACTTTTTAGACAGGATACAATCACTGGAGAATTAATAACCTCTGTGGTTATTAGCAAGCAGAGGAGATATATTCTTTTTTGGGGGTAATCACAGACAGCAAGTACCAGGTAAAGTATACCAAGGATAAGAAAAAGTTTTTTACTTTCCCTTTGACAGATGGCAATTGAAAGGATGAAGTTAACAACATATTCAAGGTCAGAGGGATAACACTATATATCCTAATCTAATTCCTTAATTAAGACCATTCTTTCAATCTTATAAATCATTCCATGGCCTTTCTCAAGCTTGAGACATCTCACTCATTATATATATTTTAATTCTTAGTCTGTTAAATTACCTCTTGGTTTTTTTGCAGATTTTCATGGTCTATAGCAGATGTTGTCTTCTCCCATTTCTCTGCAACTTGATTTGCTTCTTCTATTTTTTGCTCACAGCTTTTCTGGGAATTTAGCAGTGTCACTTCATAAAACTCTTGAATATCTGTTTGTAAAGAGGAACAAGTAAAAGACATTATTTGACACGTTGGCTTTTGAATCCCTGGTGGTTTTCTTTGGCCACTATATACTTACATATTATCATCACAATGATGAACACGTATTACACTTCTAGCAGAAAGCACCAATATGCAAGTTTGTTTTCTAAAATGTCAATGAGATTCTTGAGGTGTGTTCTCATTTTAAAGCGGTCTTTACAAATAATTTCAAAGTAGTAAAGGAATAATACTTGTAAGAAGAGATTCAAAGAACATGTTACATGCACAACTGAAAAATACAGGTAGAACAGACACTTGTACAGGAAGAAGTAAGTAACAGATCATTTTAACCAGTAAACTAGAAATTTACAGATCTAAAAATACCTGAAGAGAATCTTGTTGTCAGACACCCATCCCAGGCACCTAAACCACTCCCAGCCCTATCTGCAGGTGCATTTGGAAATTTTTTTAAATGGGATGCACAATTTGAAGGAAGACTTTTTGGATTCATCACTTCAACCTGTTGTCACTAAGAAGTGGCTAGTTAATGTTTGGTTTCAACCAAGAGTAAGCAACAAGCCAGACCTTAATATACTGTTCAGATGTCTCTATCACACTTATTTCCATAGGCTATGAACAGATATACAAGATCCAGCAGTGAAAACACTTGCACTGAAACCTGTGCATGTAGTGATGTAAGGAGAGGAAAAAAAAAAATGTGTTTCCCTTCCTTGGGGCAAGAGGTTTTTAGTCAGAGAGACAATATGTCACTTCCTGAATGTGACTAACAGAGATATTTGACTCACCAAAGAAGGAAAAAAAAAAAAAATCACATTTTTTTAATAAAAAACAATGGACAGACTTTCTCCAGAATAAGACAGACAGACAGACAGAAAGAAAACAAACCGTTCCAGGGAGAAAGATTGCATCTACCTGGATACCCCCTAGGACTTCAAAGGAGGGTCTGTTTATAAAAAACTACCATGCTTTCAATAAGCAGCTCTCTCTACTTACTGAGTGCTACCTAAGGCATAAAGCATGCAGAAAGGCATGACTCCTTGACAGGCAGGTGTCAGGAAAGGCAGAGAAGGGGACAGAGAAACCTTTCTGGTATTAGGTGAAGAAATTCTAAGGAAAAACCAAGCTTATTTGCACTCACACAATGTCTTTCATAAAAATTTGTGACCGTGGGGTTTATTTTCTATTTTGTGAAGAAATGTTCTGTTTGCATGTTACCTTAAACTGCGTTGAATTAATAGTAGCCCCAAGGTAACCAGACAATCAGAAAACATTTCTTAATGGAAGCTGTGATAAATCTATACCTGAAAATATCAGGAGCCCAAACACCCCAGGGTGCTCCAGCACGTCTAAAAATAAAGAGTATATTCCCCAGGAAAGCGTCTTCAACCAGAAGAGAAAAACCTTCCAACGTTAGCCATAGAGCCTGTCTGGCAAAGAGGAAAATATTGGGGTCGTGTCTGAACTTCAGAGTCAGCCGAGGATTTTGTCATACGGGGTCAGATCCCAACATCTGGGCCAGGAAGACATCGTTTCTAACTATAATAAATAACCTGCCGTGGAGGTACATCTGCATTTTCTGTTACACGCTATCTCCCACAATAGGAGACTGAACTGGATTACATGTGACCAGCAGAACTGAAGGAGCAGGAGGAAGCACAGAGAGGCACCCTGATTTTCTGCATCTTTCAAGGGCCAGTCAGAAGTAGTGAACCAGGTCTGTGCTCACCCTCACATTCAGTCCCTGGCCAGATCTCTAGGAGCTGCTCTTCCCTCCTTAGTAAGGACTGAAATTGAACTTTTCTTCTAAATCCTTTTACTACTTTCCAACTCATTATGTACTCCATTTCTCATGTACGATGGGAAAAATTAATCAGAAATTTTAATATTAATAACTGTGATCCATAGGAAGTAGATACTAACTTTATTTCACAGATATATTTGTAAGAATTTATATTTCATATTGCTAAGAACATTTAATTCCACCATTAAAACTAGGACCTACTTTTAATTTTAAAAGCTAGAAGATAGTTGTAATGAGAATGGAAGTTTCCCCATTCTCAATGTGCGGAATTTTTAACAGTCATTTTGAAAGTTCATAGTACAATTGCAAACAGTTGTAAACTATGGTTTGCTGCCAGGTCAATTTGTATTGCAACTGCAAGTAAAACATACCAGGCTAATATGTAATTATCTCTAGATAAATACTTTGCAGAAATAAACTAGAAATTGCCCTCTGGCAGTGGCATTCAGCTGGCATAACTCATTACCAGAGTATTAATTGGGTTGACAGTAGTCAGTCAAGGAACAGCAGAACAATGCTTTCGCTCTAACTTTAAAGCCTGCCTTGCCCTAGTGTTTTCATTAAAAATACTGTGTGAGACACATTTGCATGTGCATGCACATGCACATGTGCCAAATAAATATTAAAAACTCAGTCTCTCTGTAGAGGTCCTTATCTATTCTGAGGAGGCCGTGGGTTGCTTTCACTAGAATAATGATCGCTGATGTGCAGAGAAGAGCGTTTCAGTGTACTTACGCAGTTACAGAAGAAAGCACAGAGGATTCACTTAGTTGGTTGCTTTGTTATTCCATAAGCTAAAATTGCCACTTCTATGGAACAAGGGCAGCCAGCAACTTGCAGTCAATCAAGGTTAGCAGAGAACAGGATCTGTAATTTGCTCTGAGTAAAACCTGCTCTATGGAGTTACCTCCAGTACGTGAGAGGTGTAATCACAGTAGGAGGGGAAAACAGCTGAATACTACTGAGGGTGGGAAAAGAGGTGTAAAGAAGGTGATGGGATCAAGCAGCTGTAGAATCAAGCTTGGAGCTAAGGTCATAAAAAGTAGTTGTGAGAGCATGGTAATTGTTATGTAAAGTGACCAAAATATAGCCTGTCTCCTAGTAGGGGCTTACAGGAAGATAATTCAACAAAGAGGTTAAAATCTTACACAAATGGAATCTGTACCAAGTGTTTCTTGGCATTATATTCCCTCCCTTCCACGAAAACAAGCTCAGATTTCATTTAGGAATGGCAATATTACTATTGATGAAGTTCATGAGCACAACACTCCTCTCCAGGTGAGCTGTTTGAACTTCTATACAACTCCAAAACATTTTGTTGAGCAATTAATTCATGTTTATTTAAAGTGTCTGTGAATCTCACTGGATTTTCAGTCCAACTGAATTTGCTCATTTACTTCTTAAGAGATTACCTACTTTATTTAATTAACTCTGCTTGCTCTTCCTTTAGCCTAGCCCAAATGTTTTGTCAGTTTTGCTGTATAAAGATAAATTGTATACAAGAAATTATATCTATTCTAATGGGAAGTAATCCTAAAGATACCATGATATATTTTGAGTAATTCCATCACTGGGGAAGCAGGAAAACAAATTTTCTCTACATCAGCACGGTAGAGAACACATTAGTATCACTATACAAATGCCCATGGACAAGTACACTGCACATCACTGCATCTGTGCTCTGCAGGCAAACCCCAAGGACCCCCCTTATCCTGTCTTACAGAGCTGTGCAAAAGTGAGCAGGGTCTAACCTTTATAGATAGGCCAGGGAGCACTTTCTCTTACTAAAGCTGCATCCACTTCTCAGAGTGAAGTCTTGTTTTCTTTACTACCATTTAAAAAAGATATATTATTTAGGCTCAAATTAGAGTTGTACTCATTCTCATCTCACTTTTCTCTTTTTTTTTAAAGAAAATTTAAACAAAAGTAATTTAGACAAAGAACTGCAGAAGACACAATGTCCTACTCACATAGAAAAGCGACCTTTCTTTCAGACAGCAGCTACATAGAAAGGAAAACACATGATCAGACAAAGCTGAACAGGCTGCCTAAACTCTGCCATTTTCTGACATTTGAGTGGTTGGTGCTGCAGCCCTACAACCATTATTCCAGTGCAATTTCTGTTCCAATTTATATGCATCACAATATCCATCCATTATAGGAACACTTTACAACTCCCACAGCAAAGGGGTTAAATAATATCAAAAGGCAAAAACACTGAATAGCCTAAACTACTTTCTGTCTTCTGTGACCATGGGCTTTCACCAGCATTCTAATGAGGAAAAATAAGATAAAGCAATACAATTCCTTATTCATCTGTAAGCACTTCAGCACCAGAAAGATAGAAGTAAATTGAAGGGAATTCAGACAAAGACAGATGATTAAAGGTCTGAGAGGACTAACTTTTGAGCAAAGATTAAAGGAAGAGAATAATAATAACACACACTTTCATACTTCTTTTCATTTCAAAGCAAAACAAACATTAAGAACCATATAACGTTGGCTGAGAAAATTGCACAAGGCCTCAAAGAGAAGCAAACCAGCAGGACTGAACTGCCGAGGCCCACAAAGGAGCACACCAGGTGTGTCCATCCCTTTGTGATCAATAACCCACTTACAGTTGCTTCAGAATCATCAGCGGATTTGGGACAATGTTATTCCATTTTAAGAAGTCCTCTTTGCAGAGTAGGGTAGATGCAGCTGCACGAGCAAAGCTGGAACAACTGCTGGTGTGCTAAGAACACTTGCTAGTGTGATTTAAAGTCAGAAGGAAAAGGTGGTCAGGATTTGCTCCTATTTATGCATCCTGGCACCCTCACTACTACTGACCCGTCTTCAGCTGTGTAAATCAGCATAATCCAGCTGGTAGGCCCAGGGCTGGATGAAGCATATGAGATAGCTTTGGTATCTGTATGATTTTCACCTACACAGAGAAGCACTGGCAGGTACCAAATGCATCTCAGTACTTTCATGCACGTTCAGAAATTCAGCCATCAAGGCACATGCATCCCCATGCACTGAGCCGCTGGGATTACTCCAATATATTTCTTTAACACCATTATATTTCTTCTTGACCTGCAGTTGCACTTTGCACTTACCTAATTGATGCAGAGGGTTAGCAGGTGAGAATATCACAAGATGGATTTCCCAAGGTAATCAGGTGCAAAATGCAGAGAGGCTTAACTTGAGCTGGTACAGGTTTACAGTGCAGCTATACAGTGAGGATAGATTTGCAGACTACCTAACTCAGGATTCAGAAGATGGGGTATAAAGAAAACCAGAGCAGGAGTGGAGAGAACAATCTCTTGCACCTCTTTTGCATTTAAAAAAATAAGGGCAGGAAGAGGAAAATCTCTATTCCAGTAACAAACAAGCCGATGCCAGGCTTTCTGCTACCATCTATATTTTATAGAACACAAACAATTAAGCTTAAAAGGATAACCTTGTACATTGCTTAGCCTGAAGTTGTACTGCATGTGTCAGCAAATGCTGCCTCCCCAGTGACTTGGCAGTACATGTGGCCACTGGTAAGAGAGCAGCGCAAACTATTCCACGCACCAAACGTTATCCAAAGTCCACTGAATTCGCACACACCTACCCACCACAGCATGTTTTGACCTCCAGGAAGACAGTACGCTGTGCTGACGGCTGTTCCAAAAGCACTGAGAGAGGTTTTCCTTGCAACGTACATCTTGCTACCAGCCCTCTTCCCTCTGTGCAGATGATGTCTTGAGACCGTTTAGAAATGGCACCAATATTCTGGTATCTGTAGTAAATGTCTGTTGCTTCTGCAGATAGCTGTACATTTTTGCAATTAACCGTAATGTCATTAACAACGTAGAATCCCATTACCCGAGAAATGAGTTCTCTATGCGTCGTGTTTCTGTAGACCCAAACTGGGAATTGGAACAAATATTCTGTAGGCTAAAAAAAAAAGGTGTTTTTTTCTCCTCCTTCTGGAGGTCCTCAGCCATGGAATTTATTTTTCCTATGCTGTGCCAGTGCCCTGACTTGCTTTGCAGTATAACTCCCATCTGTTTTTCCAGGGTATTCAAGGACAAGGTGGAATGGGGGTCTAAGGCAACACACAAACACAAGCTGTTTCCTTTCCGGGAAATTTGGGGCAGTGTTTTTGTCTATGTGTAGGATAGTGTCTGATATGTACCTTTCAGTGTTATGTAACCCAGCACAAATGGCTACTGTCTGGCAGAACACTGCGAATCAAAATAAAGTCAATTGTTACAAGCTTTTGCTGCAAGTCTTTTTTTTAACTAAGGGAACATTACAGCGTACGTCTAAATGGCACCATTTATATCCTAGGGAGTAGATTATGCTGGGTCAGCTTCAGCCATCTGGTCTGAATTATTAGGTAGGAGTAAGGAGGATTGTGCAGGATGTTGTTCAAGAAGGAAAACTGATTCACACAGTAGAAGTAGCAGGGAAGTGATCAGAGATCGTACCAGCCTGCCAGTAAAGGGCCTTAAAGGCCCTGCCCATGGAAGCAGTCCAAAGAGAGGTTAAATAACATACTTCACCAAATGCAAATATGTTTTGTGGGTTTTCTCCAAGTAAATTGTTTCCATATTGAGTAAAATAGCCATTATAACAGAGAGAAAATAAAAAGTAAGAGAAAAAAACCCTTAACTTGAAATTGGGTGAGTTTTCAACTAAAGCAGGACTATGGCACAGACCCTATGTGAGAAATGGCAGATCTCCAGTTATCAAGCTGGTACTTATCATAGCTTTATGGTCATGGTGAGCTCAAACCTGCCCCCATTAGCATCCCTCAGTGCAGCAGCAGTCAAAAATGCCTTTCCCATTTCAGCTGTCTCTCATCCTCAGGGCTCCACACATACTTGCCTTGGGTCTGCACTAATAAAGGTGGCGTGAGATTCAACAACAAAGGAAAAGCTCAAGGCTTATTTTTTGCCGTTGGCAGGGGTAACACAAAGATATGTCAAGTCAAAATGAAATTTAGGAGCCCTGTGGCAAGGTTTTCAAACATAAGCTTTTGGTGCATGAGAAACATAGATGCCAGCCCAACAAGCAAGACTTACAGCAGAAGGAGAGAACAGGTTCTCCCTTCCATGCAGGCAGTGAAACAGTGCAGTGCAAGCCAGGGAAGCAGCCTTCTGCCAAATGCCTACAGTTGATAAATGTTCCTAAACCTATTAAAAGCAGCATACTCCGGTAGAACATGTACCAAAGTAGGCAGCAAGAAATACGGTTTCTGTTATTAACCTGTCTTGATTCTTGAGCTTCAGCAAATCCCTTTTATTTGGCGTAGATAACTTTTTGAGGTCCCTTCCAACCTGAATTATCCAAAGATTCTATGACCCTTTGCACAACTAGATTGTAAGCTCTTTGAAGCAGGAACCATTACTAAGCAGGTACATACCTGAGAAAAATTATATCTTTTTATCAAAAAAGCTGTGAAACACTCTTCATGCTGTAATAAATAACTAAATGGTTAGTAATTCGTGACTTTTGCAATAGTTATTTAGATGAAAAAAAAAGTTTTGAGTGCTTCTGGCTTTGCTGTACAGTAGTGTTATAATTGTTTTTTGTAATATACCCAAAATACAATCAAAGCTCTCCCAAACTTCTCAGCTAGGAATATCTGCCTCAAAGGCAGCTGTCCAAAATACAGAGAGAATAAAATATTCAGCACAGATTGCTGTGCACAGAGAAGACAAAATAATTCCTGCAGCCCTCTCTATGTGAGCGATGTTTATGTTAACAAGTGAAAACTGGAAACCAGTAAGTCAGACAGTAAAGTCAGTATTTAAGCCTGCTCAGTGATGATATTGAGTGTATTACTACAGTTTTGCCTATATATTCTTACCTCTTATTCATAAACAAGCATGGCAGTCTATATTTGAGCATTCAACATTGACAATATGTTATGATTAACATCTATGGTTGCTAATTGTATTTCGAATGGAACAAGAAAAGAACTGTGACACAGGTTCAATAATACACAGAAACACAGTTGAAAGTGGACGCAGTAGATGAAATTAGTAAATGCTGCACTCAGTTCTGCTTATTCTGTTTCTGAAGCTTAAGCTGCAGAAAAGCAGAGCAGCAAACCCTAAATCCTGCGGCAGGGTTTCATTTTAAACATGCTAGCCAGGGCCTGCAGATGAATGCACAGAGTCAGAGCAGGATCACGAGCACATGCTGGCTGCTTTGCGCCTCCAGACAACCAGGCATATAACTGAACCTGTCCCAGGATTTTTTCCAATAGAAAACTATGGAAACAGAAAGTGCAGTTAACTTCACTAAGTGTTCAAAAGTGACAGCTAAGGAAGCACTAAGAGCCAAGGCAAGGTTTCTCGTGCTTCAGAATAGACCTTTCATAAAATGACAGTTTCCTTTGAAAAAATGATGGTTTGTATCAAGTTCTTTTCCCATAAACTTAAATGCAAATCTTCAGCTTTTTTCAGCACTGTGTGTCACTCTGCATGTAGCAGTCGGAGACTGTGAAAGTTATTTAAAGACAACAATAACATACACCTTCTGGAAGAGGCGTTGTTCATTGTGCGTAGAGTTGCATGCAAAGCCATTACTGGAGAGATTTTTCCCTTGTTTCTGTGCAGCAGTTAACAGTTATTACTGCGCATTTCTGATCCTGTTGGAATATCATGCACCCCCACTGTGGGTCACAGAAGTTATGAACAGACTTTCATCTGAATGGTTCCAACAGGCGCTTAAACCACTATAACAGAGAGTTCAATACCAGAAAACTGTTCAGTTATATTATGTGTTTATTGTGTGATTTTGTTTGTTGCTCAAGTGCTTGAGATATGATTTCTTTAAATAGGAATAATTAGGAAAAATTGTCAAAATTTGACTGTAAAATATGATATCAAAACTGCAGGTATATTTTCATATCTGAGGCAGCAGTAATAGCAAAAAAAAAAAGCTTATATATTTCCTCACCTTTTTTTTTAATCTTGGAAAGGAACAAGCTGCAAAGCCAATTTCCCGCAGAATATGGAGGGAAATACTGTATACCAGACCAGAACCAGAAAAGGATGCATCATTCTATAATCCTTTCTAAGTCAGATTATTTTTATATAGGTCTTTCCGCTGCAGCTGCACATAAATAGGTTGGAAGGAGGTAGTGTAAAAGGAAGATCTAGCGCTTAGAGCACGTCTTGGGACCTGCCGGCTTTGGGGTAGCTGCAGATACTCAGCAGCCCAGCCAGGGGCCACCTCCATCAGATACCTCCCAGCAGCACCTGGTTTGCTGAAACTCTAAAACCCAGAAAGATTTGACTCCCCATCTTGCCCCCTCAGGTGTTTCACCCCAACGCATGAGGCCGCCCAAGCAGCTGGGGCTGTGCAGAATGCACAGTGGTCAAGTTATGGCATTTGAGCAGATCTATAGCCCCCAGGTGCCAGCCCCCAGGTTGATAGCACTCACACATCACCTGTGCTGGCAGTTCCTCCAGGGACATCTGAAGTAGCCTCAGGGCAAGCACAGAAATCGTGGGGGGAGTTAGGAACAGAGTGATTAAGTCACCTCAGAATTGATCATAGCTGTTCACAGGTTCAACTCACTGACTGTAATCCCTCCTATGCCTTCCCTAAATTCGTAATATTTGCTGGTGAAAGCAATTTGTTTTTAAAAAGAACAAAAGCATCATCTTCTGAACAGGAAAAGAGAAGGGGAACATGGAGTGTATATACATGTGTGTATATATATATATATATATATGTAACTTCTAACCAGACGTGGCCATTGCCAGCACAGAGAGATGAGTTTGTCCTTGCAGGAGAGCGTTCAGACACACAGCAGTGCACTCCCAGCATGAAGACCACCACAGCTCCAATGCAGGAATGAGGTACCAAGACCTTGGCAGGAACCTGAGAGGCTCTTTCACGTCAGTTTAAAATATAGCTGATGTTGCAGAAGCCCTCAAAACTGCACAGCAAGGACATCCCTCCAGCCTACCTGACACAGTGCCCGAGCTGCCACCCAAGGAGAGGAGAAGGCCAGGAAGGGAGTGGTTTGTCTAATGCACATCATTCACCATTTATATCCCAAGAATCTATCTTTTGAAAGGTCATTGCATATTTTACTTTCCAACACTTGCAGGCACACGGCAAATTACAACTTTGCTGTTATAGCACAGCCTGATAACAAACTCAGTACAGGAATGTCTGCATCAGCCTCTTTACACTGTGAATTTCTGCCTTCCCATTTACCATGGATTGTTAACAACATCATTCCTTCTTTCCCCAAACTAATTTGAAACCCCATACCATACAGAACTTGTCATCGCAAAGCAGATACCTGCACAGGGCTTGTACTTCAGGGTGTATTACATTTTTCCAACTGATTCCAAAGGAAAGACACTTACATAATCGGTGCTGTCCTTGCTGAGAATAGGCTGGACAAGTAGTATGTCATGATGAACGGATATGACCTCCAAGCACAAGAAATGTCACATGCTGGCCTCATGCCTTTCCCAGCATTTCCCCTCTTTCACCACACTGAGCTTGTCACTGAGTGGTGTGGGAATCTCAGACACCCAGCCCTTACCTTAAGGAAATGCTGATGAGCCATACCTGAAAAATGCAGTAATGGTAAACTGGTTTATTCTTGTGCGAGGCTTCAGGATGTGGTCCATTAGGAACCACAAGAGCAAGAAATCCAAATCAGACACACTTTCCCAAGGCAATGTAAAAGCATTTTTAGGAAAACTCTACGACAATCTATAAGGAATTGGTAATAATTGCTTCCTTCAACCTACAAAGAAGCATCTTCTTACTTAAATCCTCTTGAACATCACTTTAAATATAAAGCTAAGACAATGCATTAAAATACAGCCTTCCTTCCCAGTTCTTTCACCTTCCAGAGTGACTCTACCTCCTTTAATCTCTCTGCTTCAAGGTCTCACCTAGGAACATCTCCCCTGCACCCATCTTACCATTTCACTGCAAACACCTCACAGTCTCCTTTTAGTGGAACAGTACATACGTGCTCAGCCAAGGCCCTGCTTTTTAGCGGGGCATCACCCTCTGTACTCAATAACCAACTTTATTCTGATACCAAAGCACACAACCCCTGTTTCTCTAGTGTGTGGTACCATATGCCCGTCAGGCAACATGAGAGGCACTAAGCCGCAACTCTGCCCTCGTTTTTGGTGAGGTGCTTTGCAAAGGCTGCAGTCTCCATCTTCATCTCCCACCTGCACTCCTGGTGCAGCTGGCTGCCTGCCCATAAGCCAGGCTAAGCAAGGGCAATGAGCACACTGCAGGTGCATGTCCATGCAGTGAGCAAACACAGAGCATCACATGAGCTGCAGGGGACAGAGGTTGACTATGTAAAGTTACATGCCTGAAACTCAGAAGGGTTGCCTCTTACTGCCCAGCTATATTTAATTCTGAAGATATCAAGTATTTCAATGTTTGCACTTAAGAGAAAGCATGCAAAGGATAGATGGAGAGGGAACAAAGTTCCAAGTAATTTAAAACCAACCTATCCCTTTGATATGTGCCTAAGCTGCAGAAAAAGCAAGAACACGTGCAGAAAACTGGGTTAACTATATTCTAAGTCTCACTTCAGCTGCCTCTTTCTTCCCCTTAATTTTACTAGTGGGAAGTGTAATGTAAGTGGTAAAAACAGGGAAATAAGAACTTCAGGCTGCGGATTCTATTTGCAGTTTTTCCACTGACTTGCTGTGTGACCTCAGGCAAATCAATCTCTCTGCACTTCAGCTTAACCTTCTGTAAAATTGAGATACAAATGTTCTGACTTACCCATAGGCTCACAGTAGGGTGTTACACAGCTTAATTAATTAATGTTTGTTAAACACTTTGAATGAATGTTTCCATACAAGCTTAAATTATTACGGGTTGTACTTTTATAAACTGTGGCTTATGACCCTTGAATATACTTGCCACAATGTCTAGTGCAATCCCTAAGATTGCTACTCTGATGTAATAAATTAAACTTTAAATGAACCCTTCCACTGGAGTGACTGTGACTTTACTTGTCTACACTTAACATTTGCAGTCATTGCACTAATTTGTCTAACCTTGTATTGCACGTTTCCATGATCATCAAAAGGCTGCATTGGTCATGCTTGAGTTTGTTTCACTTTACGTTCTCATGGGTTTAGTAACAGCTAAGAGACTTCATGTAAATTCATTGACATTTGCTGGTCTCCATCGGAAGAAGAAATCTTGTATCTCTTACTCAAGTCCTTGCAGGTCTAAAATCTCTTTACTGCTCTCACTATCTTCATTCTCATGTAATTGATTGCTTTATGGACTCGGCACAAGTTTTTTTAACTTCACTAATTTAGGTTTTCATTCAGTATGAACTTCTGTATTTATTCATGAATCATAGAACCACAGAACGGTTTGGGTTGGAAGGGACCTTTGAAGATCATCTAGTCCAACCCCTCTGCCATGGGGAGGGACAAAATAATTTTGCAAATTTTTTTCACTGACTTTTCCAGGGAAGAAATTCTGTGATGTGTCCTGAAGAGGGCCTCTAACCCCCAAAACTTACAGTAGGCATCAGGACAGCAGGAGGAAATGTTTTACAAAAAATTATGTTCCCAAATTCACCATTTTTTATATCAAGTTTTATCTTGAGCATGAGGAGATTAATGTTATAAGCATAGTACTGTGCTTATCAACAAAATATAATTTTTCAAGAGAAATAATTCGTAAAGTTTTACTGCAACATCTTTAAAAATATCTGACAGCAAAACCCAAAGAAGCAGAAGGGGATATGCTAATTAAAAGGCATTATATAAATGCTAATGAAGGAAGTAACCCACAGCCCGTGAATTACCATGTCATGCTCCAGTGTCTTATCACAGAAAACAAAGAAAAAAATGAGTACAGCTCCATATAATGGTGGGCTGCTGACAGAGGAAGATCCCATCTTAACTGAAGGCATAGAAGGCGCTCAGAGCAACCATATTAGACACAGAAATGTTAAATCAAGCTGGCTTCAGAGAGGCCAGAAAAGGCTAACATTGTCAATATCCTGACACTAAAACAGCTAGAGAGTTAAATACAGGTCACAAACTTTAAGGATTCCTATCAAGCCTATCTACGAATTGAGATGTGTTCTGGAGATAAAGTTTGTCATATCTGCTGCAAAGGCTGGGCTGGATATCATGGATGCTCACAGCTGGAGCCCCAGAGATTGGTTTGCACTCGTATGTGCTAAAGCCAGCGGGTTGGCATAAATGGCACAGGACCTACAGAGAGCGGGGCCTTTCTGGAGATGTGAGTGAAGGTTGGGCAGGCATCTAAGATGACATGGCACTCGACTTAGATGGAGGGAAGAGGGTGAACCAGCTGTCTCTGGGATCACAGCCACTTCAGTTGCTCCGCCAACTGTGTTCACTCAACCTCTGTTCATGACAACGGGAGCTGAGACAGTGCATATGTTAACACCTAAAGGCAAGTGTCCTAACGTGGAACCTGGATCCCAATCTGAGCATCCTTCATGTAAGAAGGCAATACTGAAAACCTGAGTGGACTCCAGGGATTTTGATGGCACTTCTTTCTTCGCAGTCAGAACTCGTTCTTGGGCAAAGGTCTGGAGGTTGTATTTGCATTATTTTTTATGGGTTTATTGGTTTATTTTCTCTGTCAGTAGATAAAGACCTAGGACCATTTTCAGTGTTGTAGGCCTTTTCTTTCCATAGTTCTGCAGTAATACAGGATTACCTTTTAAAGAACATGGATTATTAATCAGCCTTCTGAAAACATCAGCTTCTCAGTAAAGATGGTTGAACAAAATTAATTTTGCAAGTTTCATTTCAAAGCAGTTTTTGCAGACAACTTATGAATGAATGATCTAAAGTCACAGTTGGAGTCTGAGGACAGTGCAGAAAGACAGTACACGCACACCTACAGAAGTCTGCTGCTAATTCTTATTGCTGTTAAAACAATCTTAAATTGTGGAGTGGAACATAAAAAACACTCATAAACCCTGGAAGGCAATGCACTTTCCTTGAGTATTGTTTCTAGCACAATGCAAATATTGATGCAAATATATTTTTTGTCCCTAAAAACACAAAGCAGATGGATATCAGGGAAACAGAGCCTTAACAATGATTCTGCTACTAACTCATTCTATTGCCCTTGGTAATTCACTCAGTGTGTTACAAGTACTTATTTAGTGCACATTAAGGTTGTGAAGATCAATTTGTTAGTATTTCTACCATGCTTCGATGAAGCTAAGCCATCTTATTATATTCCTTTTGCTATGCTTGCTGTAAGAAAAATCCCGGCATTGTTCTAACAAGGTAATAATATTCTATCAGTTCTTGGAATGATAAATCATGTCAGAAAGTACAATTCAATTCATTATTTAAAATCATGTCAGGAAGTGAACTTCACTTTTTAAAATTAAGAGGAAAAAATTCAAATTATATCTTGGATGTAAGAAGAGAATTAATAAATACTAATTATCTGAAATAAATTATTGAAAAGTTCTCTGAAGACAGACAAACATAATGAGGACTTGCAAACCTGTCTTTAGACAGCAGCTTCAAATTCATTATGTGTATGTTACAAATTTTAAAAGTAATACCAGATTTTTGTCTCCTTTGTTGACACAGGCAAAGGTAGATCTGCTATACCTACACCAGCACACATTTCCCAGAAGTATAGAGAGAGGATTGGGAAAGGTGTGTAAAATACACAGAAAAGCCTATGGAGAAACATACAGATAGTCCCTGCTGATAAGAAAGTCCTAGCTCCATGCAGTCGAGTTCAATGTTCAGTAGTCACCTCTGCGGTGCTGAGTACCCTTCACGCATTGAAAGACCATTCAGAGGGGTGGAGGACAGAGTTACTATCCTTGACTGCTGTACTAACACTAAGTATACCCTTTGGGAGCTGAAGCAGGGTGCAGATGTTCCTGCAAGGCACAAGACCTCAACACTCTGTTACTAGATGCATTGGTGAAGTCTTTCCAGCAGTTCCCTACAAGATTGCCTCCTTCTGGAACCATCTGTAGGAGTCAAAAGCTTCTCCCCAATGACAGGACTTCATGTCTGAACCTGCTTAAGCTTTAACTTGTATTTCACCTTCTCTTGCCTGGGTGACTGCTCTCACCTAGAAGAAAGGCTAAATGTAGCACCATCGACTGGCAATGAAAGAGGCTATTGCCCCGTGGGCTGTTACTCTTGCAGGTTGTGTTAGGCATGCTCAAACCTCCTTGCAAGTGCAGGTACTTTACAAGATCTTATTGGACTAATATGTGAGCTGTGCCAAAGTGGAGGCAGTATTTTGCGCAATGAACTCTGCAAAAAAAACCAGGGTAGACACTTAAGTCCTTTTTGTTCTGTAGTGTCCAAAAAACAGGATGTCTCAAAGGTACACTGTGCAGATAAACTCATGGCAGATTATGAGAGCAAGCTCTAGTAATGGGACCTAGTTTATACTTAATTCACCTGTTTATGACGTGATGGCTTGTCATTTTAACTTGAAGGTCTATCATCAACTAATAAAAATGGGGCTTGCCACATGAAACCAGCCTTAAAGGTGAGTTAGGCTAGAAGAGTGCAGATGTGGTGTTGCCAGGAGATCTGCAGGTGCTAGTCAGCTCTGTAATGGTAAAGGCCGAGTGATCGCAAAAATGAGGAGAGGAGGAAAGGAAACAGAGATTATTCCTATTACCACCCACCCATGCACAGAAAAACCTATCCTTGGTGTTGTGAGAAGCTGACTTCTCCCTGTGAGACTCTGCAAATTGCAGGATAATGATTCAGGTAGCAAATAATCCACAGACATATTTACAAACCCACGACAGAAGAAGTTAGAAAACTGGAGAAAACTTAGTGCTCTAACAAGGGATCCAGCAGCAGCTTTGGCTGCAAACAACAAAGCTGAAAGATGGCATTATGCCTGTATATTTAGTTTACTTACTTATAATTTCTCTTACTGTTCTGCATTGCAAACAGAGTAGCTGCACAGTGGTAGGAAGGAACATGCCAGGTGGTTATGGGCTCAGAATTACCATTTTGCATATATTATCTACTTGCAAATGCAACGTTAATTAAGGTTCAAATGCGGCAACTGACAAGTAGTGGTCTGCAAGCGTACAAGTTCCTCCGAGTAATGAGAATTTCTTGCACAAAGTAAAAGTGCTACAGTGTTGTGTTCAATATGGAAATCTGGGACTCCATTCAATGACCGCACACGGAGCGCGCCACTGTTAATTGAGAAGACATAATTAAAGCACCCACGAGCCACCAGCATGTGGGGACACCTAACGGACATTACGGAAAGCAGTGCGTTATCTTGGACTACTATTCTCAGCAGTTTGTTTCCCAAAAAAAGCCACAGCTGAAAGCTGATGCTGCTGAGCCAAACACCAAGTGACATAATCCCAGTCATTAAGTCATAGGAACAAGCTTGACAGGTCAATCAGCAAAAGTCACATGGCTGCTCAGGAGCCTTGACTGATGTGACAGAAAAGCAAAGCAGCTGCTAAGCAGGTTTCTGAGCCTGAAGACCATGCATACAAAGTCCGACAGAAAACCCTCCGCCTTCCTGGTATGAACCAGGGAAGATCCACACAGAGAAGTTGAAGGGGCTGCGAACCTTGTTTGCTTGCCCACAAGGAACAGGTCATAGATCCCATCCTGCTGCCCCACGGGCATTCATCAGAAGGTATGAACCTCTGGGCAAGAGCAGACCCCTACAAATATTAGCAGGGTTATATTGCTGGTAAAACAGTCAAGGGCAGCGGGAGAACGGTCTGACACAGAGCAGCCTGCCCGCAGCCATGACCGAGCTCAGAATGATTAATGCAGTGATGGATTTACGCTGCTAGGAGAAGGGAATAGCTGGGGGTCCTTCAGGGCGATAAATTTAAAACTGATAAAAGAAGGGGGGTGGGTTTTGGTTTAAGCAAATCATAACATAACCTGGGCCCCTCGCTTCCACAGTATATTTGTGAACTATACCAGAGGAGACAGACGTAATAAATAACATGAAAACCAGAAACTTTCACCTTTGATTAACATGATATTATCTTAGGGCTCAGTTATAACAGATATTTGTGCACAAGAGCAATATTATGGGCCTGAACTCATTTTTATGAGATTAAATCCTTAAGAAGTTTTCTACTAGCTGAAGCAAACTAACCTATGGCTTGAGACATAAATTTTAAGATTATGGGAGCTCCTTTGAACTATATTCAGTATTCGTGCAAAGGGCTCGTGATGCTTAAACTTATAAAAATAGATAAGTAAATCTTGATTTGTTCTTTTATCAGAATCTTGTTTCACTCTGAGGAAATCCATTGTGTTGGGGATCTGTATCGATAAGACAGTGGTGTCCGGGTAAAACCACGGAGAATCTTTATATTATGCCCTTAGGCTAATGCACACAGAACTGCATTTATATGCATAAGGCATGCAGCTAACCCTGCCACTTGTGAAAGGGTTGCAAAGCTGTTCTACTTAGATTAAAAATAAAAGTAAATAGTTTTCTTAGTGCTATGCACATTCAGCATGGAAGAACGCATCTATAGAGGAGCCAGAGTGAAAAAATTAAGCATTCACAATGGACTGAAGGAAATTGGGCAGGAAGGGGTTGTAACTGAGTATGGGAATGGCAATTATTTAGTTAACACTAGATTCTGCTTTTCCAAACTGAACTTGAAGTGTCACCGTTACAGCAGCAGCCACTTAAACCCAAGAATCTTTGGAACAGAGCTAAGACAGAATTAAGCACTAAAAAAACCACATAGAGTCAACTGAGGGGATGAGTGGTCACTTCTCTCCCCTTGGTGTTCATACTGCAGATCTGCATTTATTTCATGTGTGCGTTGATCTTGCATAGAACCGGCAAAGAACATGGCCTTTTGATGACCTGTCCGGGACTGGGAAAAAGTGTTTACTTAAAAAAAGGGAGCATGCCGTAACACTTCGTTTCCTTCCTCAGTCATTGTTTAAGACTCGATTCAAAATCTTCTAAACTCCTGGTGTTATCATGCCTTTAATATTTCAGATCATGTTCATTATAAATAAGCTGCTTCTAGAACAATGTGATCTAAAAGCCAAGCTGTCAAAAATCTTTGTTAAGTATAAACTGACAGCACTGGAAACATGCTCAGCTGAAAAATAGCGAAGTTTATGTACAAGATATTATTAACAGTTCATGATCTTTCATATACACTGTTCATTTATTAGAACCTATGGCCTGAAAGTTGCCATCAGTTCACATTTAAAAAAAGATTTTTCTTTAGCAGCTTTTTCTAACTGCCATGTCAATGACTGTCCATAACTCAAACAGCACTCTGCCATGTAATAGAAGTATTCAACAAGATGATTCAACCTCACGTGATACTGTTTTGTTAAGAAATACCTGTAAAAAGCTCTCTTTCTCCCCAAAATCACATAAATCTTTTGGGGAACCAATACAGGCAAATCTTTTCTGCTTTTTTGCAAACACATCTCCTAATTATGAGTCCTAAGCTGTTTGAGAAGTTTTTTTCAGTTTAGTTTGGCAAATGTATTAATCTTTAATGAGCCAAAACCCAGGCATTTGAAATAGAGTTTTACAGATGTTTCCAAAATATTTTCCCAAAGACAGACCACAAATATAGCGTCCAAGAGCCAATCACAGACTGAGCTGTCTGGAAAATGGAAATCCATCATCACATGTAATGTTTTCTCACCACAAATGGCACCAAAAATCTGGCTGCCAGAATAATGCTGGGAGTAGGAGAAAATCAAAATGTAAAGGATCAAAATGTAATTTTCGCTTCTCTGCTGTCCTGCAGGTGGGATGTGCAATTCCCTGAAGTCCCCTGATGCCTCTTTGGCAGGATGGTAGGAACCATATAGCGGATGAGCTGCTTGCCAATTAACTAGGCCAGTGACACAAGGAAACCAGAAACCTGCCAGGTACCAACTGTTGCCCAGCAAATGGAAGATAAGGAAGGGGATAAGTGCATAGGCAGGTGCTGCTCAAGCTGCAAAGAGTTAAGGCCAGATCCCATGCAAGCACCTGGCTCATCTGGACCTTGTCTAATTATTATTATTTCTACAAGAAAAAACTTTCCTTCCTGAAAATTCCCAGTAAGTCTGCTCTCTGCTATTGACATTCCCTTGAAATATTTTTCTCTGTAAGAATAAGAGCTTCAATCTTGGTGCTATGAACATATTTGCATAAAACCATGCATAAAAATTTAAATTAAAAATATGAGTAAATAGTCTTTTTGTTGTTTTACAGTTTTGTAGTCATAACTGGACCTTTTAGTTTCTCAGCGTTAGAAATTACACCCCTGAAACACTCTGATATAGACGAGTTAGTGTATGGTATAAACCCATACATAATCCTTTTTTCTTCTCCAGAAGATATTTTCTCTAGCATTTGTTAACTTTCTTGCTTTATTTATTTAAGATTCAGTACTTAAGAGCCTAACTCAGATTTTAAAATTTATGACACACACACGTACACCCCGACAGTCTGACACTGGGGGTACAGCTACAGAAATTGAAGATTACATCTAAGACTAGTGGTAAATAAGAAAAAGAGCAGTAAAAACTCCTGAGTGACTGGAGCTCTCCAGAAACGCAGGAGGAAACAGAAAAGTTAAAGCAAGAGTTTGGCAAGCACAGATAAGAACACGCAGATTTTCTTTGGATTACTTCAATCACAGACGAACTAGATTTGTACATTAGCCTGTGACTGAGGCAGAGAAAATAATTTATCAGAATATGCAGCACAAATTTGAATATTGAGCTCCTAGACACAAATGAAGCTATTGAGAGAGATATATTTCATAAGAGAACTCAGAGGAAAGAGGAAATAGTTGAATAATTTATAACAGATTTGATATTGTTGAGGCAAATGTGCAATTTTGGAAGGCTTGTGAAAGTCCTAATTCTGGAGATCAGGGTGTATTGGCAATAACAGTCCCAAACTGGGGGAGGGGGGGCTGTGGGCGGAAGAATGTGAGGAATTCCTTATCCCAACTCCAGAAAAAAGACAAAACATTTCCAAGATTTCAGACCACAAATAAACCCAAGTGCAGGTTTTGGAAGGAAAAGACAAAGTAGGCAAGATTAGAAAAATCTCTCCAGAGGAATCTGCAGACTGCAAATAGGAGGAATTTGCAAAACCAGTGCAGAGGGCTGAACCAGAACAGGCCAAAAGCAGTTCTAAGCTCTATTTGTCACCTTTGGAAAGACCTTCCATATTTGCAAGAAACAGAAGCCAGAATGTACTACAAAGAAGCAAATTGCTACCATGGTATTGTTGAAGAGGCATTTGCATCCAATGCCTTCAGTGAGTTTCTACTGAATATTTGAATATGGCTGGACAGCTTAATGTGATAGCTGAAGTTACAGAAAACCATCTGAAGAGAGAACATACTAGCACTCAATACAGACGAGTAACCACAGATGATGCTGTGGAGAAATGCTTCTAGTTGTAGGTTTATACGAGTTTGACGTGAGGATAAAGGAAAATCTTGAAAAGATAAGGTTTATAATTGTTTCAGGGAAAGAGCATATTGATTCAAGGTCTGAAAACACGGCAAATGCTCAGGCTCATTATGGGAACTTATGCTGTAGGACAGAAGCCTATGAAGGTAGAAAATCAATTCTATGATGCCTTTAATGGCATTGGAAAGCTGTCAAGAGAATATAAGATAAGGATGAAGAAACTCAATTATTCTGTCATAAGTGTTCCTAGAAATGTCCCTGCAGTGCTCAGACACAAATGTCAGCAAGTGGAATAAACATCTGAGTCTGATGTATGCATATATACATGGTCAAGAAAACTTTCCTATCGCAGGTGTTTTTGTCTGCCAGTGCTACAGTGTGAGCTGAGACTTTCCAAAAATATACCAGATATTGACACCTTATTTGATAAATTATAACCTCAATCCCTTTAATAATATTGAGAGAACTTCATGGTGTAGGTAGTATTTTATTCAGTAAGATTGATGTGAAACTTGAAAAAAAAGGAAAATAATCTGACAATATATCCCATTATGATAATCCAAGAAATTGCAGATCTATGCAGATATTAAGATGTTTTTCCATGCCAGAAATATTCATGCACTGATTTGGAATGACTATTCCCACTATACAGAAATAGCACTATTAGAAAATATGAAAATGAAATCTCTAGCTTTACATATGAACATAAGCATGTAAAAGACTTTACGTATAAAATCCTGGACCTGAATACCAGATGTGCTAATGATAAATAATGGGTCACAATTTGATTGTTCTGAGTTTAAATGCTTTGCAAAAATTCAAGCACATTACCTTGAATCCAGATCATCTACAATCTAATGGTTTTGTTGAAAAAGCTATCAAAATTGTTTAGAGGATGCTCAAAAAAAATCCAACTGTGGATATAAATTTAGATTTCCACCTGGCATGCCTAAATTAAAAAGCAGTGTCTTTGATTCTGGACCTCAGAAGTACTAACCATATTATAGAGACAGACTCGGAGACTAAGCGATTTGCTCAGAAAAAGATGCATTAAAAAGGCAGAATTAGAACTGAAATTTAGAAGTTCTTGGTTAAGTTCTTGTCTTCATATCCCACTTCTCAGAGACAGAAAATATACATCAAATAAGTTCTTTAAACATTCAGAGGTTTTTTTCTGAGTTTAATATTTGGTTAAATAGAGTCGTAAGTGAATTCATCGCACTGAAAGTTTGAGATCATTGTTTGTTTCTGTTTATCTTCAGAAGAGGGCTATCCTGACACCCAGCCAAAAATAATAAATAATTTACATACACTTCAAGTCTGCTTTATTAATTTATATCACAGGAAAATAAATTTGAGCACTGAATTAAAGCAGCTTCACATCACATTAAGGATTTCTTGTTTAATCATTTGCAGGGAGTACAATACAGTATCAGACCACCAAGCAGCAAGCCCAGTCCCAACTCTGCAGGATCTGACTGTGACCAGTCGGAGACTCATTAGGGAGAAGTATAAGAGTGTCTTGATGCGCAGATGGGGCGTAGTCTGTACCCCCTTGTCCCTGCTGGTGGCAGGCTCAAGCCATGAGGCATGAAATTTCAGATCCTTTCCTTCAATAACAGCTCTGGATATTTTTGATGCACACATAAAACATGCAATCTCTTTTTTTTTTACTTTATTTGGCTTGCATTTCTTACTGTGGACACTTTCCATTATAAAAAATTTTCCTCCATAGCTTCACAATTTTCAGTTCTTAATTATGTAAACTAGCCTTTTTGATGCCAAAAGGAAAAAAGAATCCAACTTCTTTCTTGTGGTTTTGGATCTTTTTATCCATTTCGCTCTTATTTGTCTCTTTCCTAAATGAAAAATCTCAATTCATTCAATCCCTTTTCATATCAGAATGTTTTGCCTCATTCAGTTCTACCATACTTCTCAAGCTCTGATACCTCTTTTTTTGCAATAAAATCACCAGTCCTGAATAGTATTAAAATAGGCTTCACCAACTGATTTATGTAAAAGGCTTTATGAAAACCTTTGTGTTGTTTACTGTCCCATTCTTTAGGAATTCTCACATCCTGTCAACTTTTCTTATTACAAATGTGCATGGAGCAGAAGACTTCATTGTACCTTCTACAATGATGCCATGTCCCTGCCTATTAAAGATATACCAGTTGCGACAATTTTTTTTTTTATTGTGACATATATTATATTATTCTGATACATTACACACATTCAGAATACCAAGGTTTAGCTGAAATACTCCTGGGAGAAGGGAAAATTAGCTGTCAGCAAGGGCCCTTATAAAGACGAGAAGGAAACAAAATTACCAAGGGGGTAGGGAATACATGGGAGGAAACGAAGAAGAAAGCAAGAAAATAAATTAACAATGTGAAGCTCAAAGCATTTCTTAAACACTGTCTTTACTTTGCCAATAAAGAACTAGATGGATTGCAAATATGGATTCTCTCTCAACATATATGCAAGCGTATTTCATTTTTAGATCACTGTTCCCTGTCTATTCCAGTTTAATAACAGGGATATCTAGTCATTATCACCTCTTAGCTATTGGAGGTCTCCATAACACAGATGGAGGAATCTGCATCCAAAATGCTATGAGAAAATTGACATATATGCCAAGGACACTTCTATTTCTGGTCACTGCTTCTGCTGGCAATCCCATTAAAGGAACCAAGCACTGGTAAAATCAAAATTCGTCTTATGTCATGTGTTATCCAAAAAATTAAGAAATTGTGCCAACCTTATTTAAAAAATGGTTAGGTAAATTTGAATCTGTATTAACGTTTTATGTTCAGCTACTGAGTTTAATTAAAACAGTAAAAAATTTCTAACTGAGCCTGTTCCTGAGATGTTTGTAAAGTTATTGTGACAAATGCACAGAAATTTATCTTTACACATGTGAAGAGTCATGCTAAAGACAAATGGATCTCACACAATTTTAAGTTAAGCACAACAATATATCCCTGCAGAATTGGGTCAAAATGTGAAACTCCCATTGAGTTTAGAAAACATACTTTGACAATCCTGAATAACAGCGTTAGTCTGACAATTTATACTGAAAACAAACAACAAACCCTAGCAAATGCACTAAAGAGAGCTTATAAATATTAATTTGACATTTCTACCAACACAAATAAATAAAAGCTACAAAGTCAAGTATTTATAATAATGGGAGATGTTTGTGTGTTCTCTATCTTATACACTGTGGAGTTTGGTTAGTGTTTTTCCATTGTTTATATTTCCAGTCCAATTTGCTCTCCAAAATATGCTGCATCTTACTGGGTACCTAAGCATGTATTTCAGGTTTTTTTTCACTTCAAAAAGGTAGATGAGAGAAGTGGATAGGGGACCTGTCTGTTTAGTTGCCGTTTGAAATGCAGATAGAAGTCATGCAGTTGCAGATAAAATGAGTCCCTCCTTGTCATACCAAGTAGCGGTGGTTAATTGTGATGCATCATGAAGCATATGCATTGTCAAGAAACAGACACATTAATCTTGGAAATGTCATCAGGCAGATTAAGACACACTGGTCAATAAAACCCAAATGGCTTTGTCACTCTGGAGATAAAAAAAAGGAGACGACTTAACTTTTAAAAAGCAAGAGGAGTTATACTTCAGTTTTAACAGCTTTTTCTTTTAATTTCAAAATTCAGACTTCCCTGCTGACTTCAGTCAGAATTCATGTGCTGTGTTCCTGTATCAATTTCAGAGATTTTTCCTCCTAATTTCTTTGCTCAAGCAACCTAATCAAGGCCTCCCTCCTTCTTTCACACCCTCTATAAAACCAACTCCCTCTGAAAGTCTGCTTTATTTAGAAATATGACATACTGGCATTCAACCTCAGGCTTTCCAGTATCAGCAACTTTATGAGACACACTCAGCTATGGCATCCACCAGCATGTGGTTGGATGAATGCTCTGAGTACACCGTGAAGCTGAGGGCATTTGCCATGAAATGTGGGTCTGTTGCAAGATTCCCACGAACAGATGCATCACTGGCTAGAGCTACCTAAGGGAAAAAAATTATTTAAATTGTACCTAAGACAAAATGCAAGGTTTTCACATTGATTATATTCTTATATAAACTTTAAGGTACATGTCATCCATCTGCCTTGCATTCATGCTCTTCAACTTGCTTAGGACAACTACAGACTTTCTGAAAAGAACTTTCTTTTTCAAGCTGCACAGAATATCCCCAGTGCTCAGGTCTTGTTCTCCCACATCTGGAGGGCAAGTAGATAAAGGCACTTGTGAAAACCACCTCTGCAGGAACGAGTCCCTCAGAGGCCATTTGCTGTAACCTGTTAAGCCACAAAGACTTCTTCACTGCTGTGCAAAACCCATTTTTTACTTCTACCTGGCTCAGGCCCAGCAGAAGCTGTGGCAAACTAACCAAACAAATTATATTGTTTACCATTAGGTGATGCCCAACTTGCTAGTTACTAGAAGACATGGCCTCGTCTTGGCTATGTCAGTAATATCATGAAGCTGAGATGAACAGATTTGTAGTGTGGGTTGGGGCAAAGAAGGAAAAGAGAAAGACAAAGTGGCACAGGCTTGAGATGGTTCCTCATCTGTGCCTAGAATGAAGTGGAGATTATTTCAGTGTCCCTCAGATCATGGACCAGGGCCTTGTTGAGATAGGCGACTCAAAAAGAAAATCCCTGTTTGAAACAGAAAACATCTGAGGCTCCCAGACAGCCAGGGAATACAAGAAATACCAGTCAGCATGAAAAGGATCTGCCTTGGCACACTATCAACTTGTCAAGGTTTCTGTAAGGCATCACAGGAAAAAAAGACTTCTAAAATGACTTGAAAGTTTCTTTGTTGCTGTTTCAGAGAGTTCCTTCCAAACATGAGGGTAAGCATGGGAAAGGTGATGATCTGAAGATGTAAAAACAAAAGGAAGGGAGCTGGCATGATCAGCCCATCAAAGATGGAAGCTGACATTTAAAAACGAACAAGAGATGACAAGCCATGTGGGAATGAGACAAGAAGGTTGTTCAAAATGAAAACAAGATTGTATTGTATAAACAGAGATACAGGAACTAATAGAAGTATGCAGGAAGGTGGTGATATTGCGAATGTACTGGGATAGGAAAAGGCCTCTGCATGTGAATTTTGAACTAATTTAAATGGGAGAAAGCTGGAGAAAAGAACCTTGCAGTAAGTGAGGTGCCAGGTAATAAGAGCCAGGATAAGACTTCCAGCTATGTTACAGTTACAAAAAGACCACATCCTTAAAAGAAGGTATGCAGAAGGATTTGCAAGATCTAGCTGAACTGGATACAGGATAGCCCACTTTTCATGACTTTGCCCTCAAAAAGAGACCAAAAGATACAGCAATGGAAAATATTAACATTAGTCATGTGTTGGTGGTGGCTTGAATTGATATCTAGATGTCTGTCAACTCTGTCAGATAAGCAACGCCAGACCACTCTTTGGACAGAATAAAAATGGCCTGGAGTAGGCAGGCAAGTTTGTGACCCATCAACATAGACGTGATAAGATAAATTTGTATTTGCGGATAACAATACCAAGAAACAAGGAGAAAAGGACTAAAAGAAGATCAAGGGCAGGTCTTCGTGTTATCCTCACAGAAAGCTGGAGGAGGGTCAGAAGATGACAAAATGTGATTCAAAATGTGACAAAAAGTGACAAAATGTGATAAATGTGAATCAAAATGTGACAAAATGTGACAAGATCACAAAATGTGATTCAAAAGATGTTAAGAGTCACTAAAGGGGAAGAACATCCTGGGTAAACAGTAAGGTCAATGGCACTGCAGACTTTGTTGAAGGCAGGTAAGGGAATGTCAGTTAGACTGAAGAAAGTCTAAATCAGAATCAGAAAAGAAAGTTTTATTTTAAGACAAAATCTCTCACTTCATCTGTTCTGTATTCTTTCATATTTTTGGCTTCATGCACTGACAATTTCCTACTTATATAACACCTCAAAAGGGTACGGATGGAGAAGAATTATCGGGCTTGTGGTCCTACGGCTGGATAAACGCTGTCAGACTGTTGCCACGTGCCCACTGCCACTTGTTGGGATTCCCTATAGAAACACTGCAGCCAAAGCAGCCAGCCAGCAGCACTGCCCTTCTTCTCCAGGGGAGCATACCACCAGGGTAAGTGCTTCTCTTCATAGGGGGGAGGGTTGAGAGCTTGCGTAATTCACTGGTTCTGCACTACCAAGTCAGGCAAAGCAAGCTGGCAATGTCTTCTGCTCATGCGACAGCAATTTTTGCTTTCAACTCCAGAGCTCCCTGGTTCAATCTGCAAGGTGTCACTCAAAAACAGAGGCTGTCACAGTTGTGGTGCTGCTTCTCCCTGCTGCATTGCCTCAGTGGATAAAGACTTCATTCTCTAGAGCTGTGGAAATGGTACCTTTCAGAAGAAACCAGCTTTTGAAAATTCGTAATAAAATCAAAGTTTGGCTTTAATAGCTAAATATTTGTGCTTTTACCTAATTTAATTTGTAAGATCGTTCTTCTATTTCTTTTTTACTCCCACTTTCTTAATGGATTCCTCTAGTGTTGATGGGCTTTCTTTTAATTGGATATACTCAGGATCACAGTTTCAGCAAATTATTTAGTGAGAAAGGAGAGAAACCTTTACCTCTCTCAAAAGAATAACAGAGCTTCAGTTACAGTGAAATAACCAACACACCCTCATTAAACTGGCATTTAACCCAATGTCTCAATGGGTGTAGTTCCCATTTACAATCATTTAAATGAATAAAGCTGCAAGCTCTGGACCAGTTAATGATGGATGCTAATTAGCAGCAGTTGAACAGTAGAAGCCATCTTAACTAAACAGACAAATCTCTGCACTAAAAAAGCCATCAAGTTCCCACTTATAATGAGGTTAATTTAAACCCACTGTTGAACAAAACCAGGCCTCCAGCTTGAAGGAGACACTCATCTTCCTTCTCCTAACTGCAAAAGGGAAAATAAGTTTTAGGTTGAAAATCTCCAGTTCTGAACTTGTAGAGCGACTGTGTGGGCCCCATTCTTCCCTCCCTGCACAGTGGCAAAAGTCACTCTGGCTCAGTTGCTCCAGGGTTAGCCCACATTGCGAAGTGCAGCCACAGAACAGTGGCTGCAGGCTCCAATTCATGTTGCAGAAGCCTGAATCCTTGGTAAATCTTGCAGCTGCGGTGGTTGTGTTTCACCCAGAGCATCTGCTCCTGTTCTGTAGCTTTTAGCTATACCACAACATCACTTTTCTCCGAAGCCTCTTTAAGAAACCTCAAGTGCTATGTTGGACATAATATTATAAAATCAGGTCCATGTTCCCTAATCAAGTTTTCATTTCTCTCCTAACACATGATCATCTTTTCTAACCCTTTGGGCTTTCTCCTTGCTCATTTTATTCTATTTTTCACTTCATCTCAGCCTCACCCAGCAAGCTTCTGCAAAATTTCATGGGTAGCAGTCAGTGCCCGATGTGGGATCACTTTACACGTTTCTTCAGCTCCCTTCATTTTTGTCGTCCCTTGTTTTGCTTTTCACAACTCTGTACCACTGGTTTTAAAGTCAGCCTGAAACTCAGTACACAGCCTGAATGAGGCTGAATCCCTTCCATAATAATTCCTCTGACCAGGTGTAAAACCTCTTAGAGTAACAAGGTCAGTGATGCCATCAAGGTCTATTTCCAGACGCAATGCTTGGCCTCACACCTGACACTCAGTAAAATATTCCACTAACAGCACATGTGAAAGACTAGAACTCAGTTCTCCCTTTCAAAGTGTTTTCAGCTCAGCAGGACTATGAAGACTGGTTTATAGGATTTGCAAACACAAGTGAGGAAGGCAGTAGCTTCCTAATACTGTCTGAAAAGTCCACAGCTGTGAAGCAATACAGAGCATCACCTCATTAACATTACATCTAAATCATTTTTTGGACTCTCCATTGACAGTTTGCCACACTAAAAGCAAACGTAGCTCAACTGAAGTGAACAACATTGTGTTTGTTCACAGCTGCATTCAGAACTAGCAATTGCCTGTTACAGCAAGATGAAGTTAATGCCAGATGTTACTAATGCAACTGAAAATAAAGTTCTAGAATGAAAACAATAACATCTCATTTGAGAAAATCTATAGAAGATGTAAGAAGCCAGACTCTCAGATGTTGGGAACAAACACAAGTCAGTTTGCATCAGCTAAGAGTTTGGCCCCATATCTCTATTTCAGAGGTTCAAATTGAAAAACTAAATTAGAAACTGATAACTTAGAAAAGGAATGCAAATCAAATGAGGAACGTAAATCAAAGGTTAATAAATTTTGCCATAGGTTACTCTTGTATTAAAGAAGCTTTCAAAACATTTAAACAAATTTGAAAGAAGTCTTTGAAGTGCCTGAGCATGACTTTCAGCTTTTGTAACAGCTTACTTTGTACCTATTCAGGGACCTGTACAATTGAGTATGTTTGATACTGCGAGCAGGGAATTGGAAGAGCTGTGTTTCCGCTTGATGACAGCAAATAGGGACCTACAACAAAAAGCCTTTTTAAATGAAAAAAAAAAAAAAAAAGAGAAATAAAGCACTGGGATCCCTGCTTGTGAAATTCATGCTTAAGATCAGTTAGAATTAAATGATGCATTTTGTTAGAAAATGAAATATATGGTTTTCTATAAGCATAAACTGTTATTTTCCCCCAGACATTCCTAGACAGATTACAGAAGCAGTTTTTAAGCTAATAAATAGGAAATCTCAATGCCAGTAAGTTTAGCTTCCCTGTGTTCCTGAGAATATCTAGTCAAATAGAACTGCCTTATTTATAAGTAGAAGATAAAACTAATTATTTTTAAGTGGAACAATAATTCCCATCAGAAATTAATTCCAATAGTAGACAAAATCCCAGACACCAATTTATAAGAAAGAGCTGTTTCAGTCTTCTATTTATTTGCAGATAATCTAGTGATTTGATCAACAATGAGGACTAACCAGCCGTTTGCTTGGTTACAAATGCCTAGCAAATCTGGCAGACATTTTTCTCACAGAGAAAAACCTCCAGGCCCTTCTAGGAAGGCTAAATAGTAAAGAAACCCTGAGGAGAAAGGGTAATTAATACTGGTGGAAACAACTGGGGAAAAAAAAAGGAAGACTTCAGATTACAGGCTCAAAAATGAACTGGCGGGAGACCAGAGTGCAGACACTGAATAAAGCACCTCCTGTTCCTCAGAAGTCTCCAAGGAGGTGGTGGATGGTGCCCCACAGCACACTGCCCAGAGCCATGTGAGGACAAGGCGAAGAAGCAGACCTCACAGTCACTCTGGTCTCCCCGTCCAGCTTCTTCTGGTGGCGCTGGACCCCACAAAGCTCTCTGAAGACTACAGATGCTTACATCTTGCAGATCTTACAGAGCTCACAAACCAGTACCCAACTGCTCTTTGTGCACCTCTATTGCAGTCTTGGCTCTTTTTCCATCATTCCACCATGTTTGCGTATTCACCTGTGTTCAACTTAAAACTAACATAAGCTCCATCTCTTCACTGAATGGACTGCAAACTTGCCCATTGCCATATGGAAAAGCCCTCAGGTCTAATGCTGCTGTTGTCACCTTATGGCCTGCGCTAAGAGGAATAAAACCCTCTTCACAGCAACTTCCTTGGAGCTCAATATACTTCAGATTTCTATATAATAGTTTCACAGCCAGCCTTTGCCCGAGATATCTGGATATTATTAAAACTGCAAGAGCCTCCAAAATCCATTGTCAAGAACAAAGCTACCTTCTGACTAACTTGCATTTTGCTCACACCTGTTGTTGACACAGAAAAAAACACACATTTCAAACCTTCCCCAGTTGTTCTATTTCCAAACCATTTGAGGACCATTACAATTTTTCAGTGTTCTATTGTTCCACTCAGAGTATTTCCTTAGCTTGCTTTGCTCCTGATACAATTTAATAATGACAGCTTACAATCTCTTTCCTTTACCTCAGCAGCACTACTCAAATGACTGCAGTACACAGAAAATCATTTTCCTTCTGTCCCCAGCCCCAGCCCACACACTTCTCAGGGAAAGCTTAGGACCTCAGTTTGTACGGACATAAAGAAGCTCTAACAGAGAAACAAGTCACTATAGCAACACTTGTTAAAAATGAGAAATTGTATTTTGTGCTGAGAAGGGAAGAAGGTATTACTAAAAAAATATGGGTCTCAGCCTGCAAGCTTGTGTATTTTAAACACATGAATGGGCCCATCTGGGGATACTCACAATGTCATTGCACACTACAGATTTCTGGTTTCTGAGCTTTTTTCTACATTGCAT
>JAVKLA010000026.1:20681150-20709769 GCA_034782735.1 Sagittarius serpentarius
GCAACACTTGTTAAAAATGAGAAATTGTATTTTGTGCTGAGAAGGGAAGAAGGTATTACTAAAAAAATATGGGTCTCTGGGCCCATCTGGGGATACTCACAATGTCATTGCACACTACAGATTTCTGGTTTCTGAGCTTTTTTCTACATTGCATTCCTGTTTGCAAACCTTTTCTTTGCACTCATGAGGACAAGCATCCTACTTTTTTTTTGTACAAAACTTAATGTCCTTTTCCTATTTTGTCTGACTTCAGCAGCTGGAGTAGAGTTTACACAAAAACTCAAAACATTTTAAAGCATTATACTCCATGCTCGTTTTTAAGCATATGTCAGCAAGATCAGAGTCCAGTTTGTTCAGGTATTTCAGTCACATTGTCTTTTCATTTCTCTGCCTGCTTCTGCTGTTGATTAAAGCCACTTGCAGAGCTGCAGGCGTGTCAGACAGAGTTCTCCAAGTGCACACACAGCTGCGTGCAGTCAGCTGCATGCATTCCTGTCCAGGGAGGTATGGAATGGAGCCGGAAGCCCAGCCACCTGTTACAACATATTTTAATAAATAAGGTTGACTGTATTTTCTATAGAGACATAAATTCTTAGTTAAGGTTTATTATCAGAATGCCCCGGCATTTAGTAGATGACACTTTGTTGCTTCTCTAGGTAGACCAGATAGACGGAGCTCATCTGTCATGGATGAAAGTGATGAGCAATGGGAAAAGTGTGAAAAGTTAAGTTTGAGATCAACCTTTCAGGTAACATGAACTTAATTCCCTCAGCTGCAAAAAGACTTTGTGACATTGGACCAACCGTGGAGTATTTCTTTCTCTCAGCTTCCCATATGTAAAATGGTGACCTTGCCACTTTGTGGCTACACAAGTGTACTGGGATGACTCGAGCATTAATACAGACGAAACTGTTAGCTCCATACCACAGGGGGAAGGAAAATCTCGTCCCTGATGTTATAGATGCAAGGCTATACTCATTTCCAATGCTCATATAAACATCAAGGCTGATTTCCCTGCTGCTTCTGACTGCTCTTAAAATATAACTTAAGATAAAAACTCAGAGTTATTGAAATTCAGAGAATAACACTAAATTTTGAGTGTGAGTCAGCAAAACTGATTTCCAGACTAATTGTCATTCATGCATAATTAAAGTTGTTTTTCTTCAAGCAGTTCATACATTTACCAATTATCAGCATTACAGGAGTAAGAATCACTTCTACTTGAAAACACCTCCTGAGTCATACAAACAATTTGTCTGGGTGCATACATCCTGAGAGACAGGCACTTTGAGCAAGAACCTCACCGCTGTGAGTCAGCTTACAGTTCCCCTCACTTTGCTGCTTTACAAGAAGTTCAGGATGTTTCCGCTCTGATGTACCTCTATTTGTATGGAAATCTGAACTTCTTCCTAGAAATCTAGGAAAAAATCTACTTACAACTAGTTTTCTATAATGTGACTTTAAAGATGCTTATGCAAAAGGAAAACACAGGTTTAGTACTTTTCTCTGTAAGTATATCAATATGTCTTTTATCTCTTTGACTGGACAAGTGACTATTCTGTCATATCAAAATTTACACATGACATTTCAGTAAAATACTAGATATATAAGAAGTTTCCAGGATGTCAGCACATTCCAGTCTCTCAGGTTTCATGCCTTGTAAAAAAATCAGGAAAGCTCACAAACAAAGGCATTGAATTGTTTTCTACCAAAAATAAAGATTTAAGACCCTCAACTATTCCAAGTTCTTTTCCTGACTTATTTTGTTCATGCCATTGCGGATTCAAAGAGCAAATGCTCAATGAAAGTTTCAACCATAACTGCAGGCAGGAGGTATGGAAAAGCAATCACTGAATGTCATGACCGATTAAAATCATGTTATCAAAAATATGTTTCAGAGTTAGTTTTGTCTCTGTTTAGTACTCTATTTTTAATACAGTTAGAAAGTAAATTAAGCCACTTACAGTGAACCAAAACTTCCCTTGTTTCCATGGAAATGTTTAGAATGCTGATCTGAAGTTAGCCAGACTGGTAAATACAAATGCTTGTTACCAGCCCGCTTAATCCCCACGGCTGCCTCTCGCACGCACCATCACACCCAGGAACATTTCACACTGCGAAATGCTCCTTAATGACAGCTGATTTCTAATCCAGTGCACAGACTGAGCAAGATCCTCTCAAATATGTGTCACACTGACAGGGGCAGGGGGAGCCTGCACACTCATTATCTAAAAATTTCCTGTCAACAATAGACCCTTTTAATATTCTACAATTCAAAGGATGATCTAGTGCCTTTTTATTATAATTACTCTCTGCCATGCCCAGTTTTCATCTGACTCCAGCAGTTTTACACTGGTGTAATGCTTGCATCCAGTGAAATTACTCCTGCGTTATCCCAGGGTGAGCGAGATCAGAATGAGATCATTTGTGCTTTATTTATTGGAAAAATATGATGGATCGCTATTCAAATATTAATACTGACATTTGCTAGAGAAAGACCATATGTAATAAGTCAGTAACGCACAGCAAGAGTCTCGCCTGTAGGTCTGGTTGCAGGGGAAGGATGAAGGTATCTGCAGAGATTTTGTAATGAAAAGAAAGTTATATGAATATCGCTACAAAACAGCTAATAAAACTCTGTCATTTGTGCCTGCATGAAACTGCAAACTTCATGCACATATCAATTTTTTGCCCCATTCAAGGCAGAAACCTGGCAAAACAGAAAATGAGAGGCAAGTTCTGCTTGGCTAAAGTTTGAGTGCAAGCCGACCCAACAGCTTGCTGCTACCCAAAGGAGTGGACCCGCTCCCCCATCCCACCTTTCCGTATGCTTCCTTGCCCCCACACCAGACACCTCTTCCAGCTTCATTCCTTGCACCAGCTTTCATGCTTGTCGGGCATTTTTCTGAGGTAATTCAACTCATTAATTTGGCAGAATATTACACACTTTGGTGGAGGGAGTTACTTTTCTTGTAGCTCAGCAAGTCAAAGTACCCCAACAAGGGACCAATGAATGCCAAAGCCAACATGCATGGCCAAAATGAGTGACCGCCCCAACAGCAGAGAGCCTCAGCTGTATATCTGAATTGTACCTTAACTCATTAAAGCGCTTTTTCACACGAGTCCACATTTAGCCTTAGTTTGTGCCTAAAAATACCTGCAAAGCTAACTTCAGCAAGCAAAGAGATTGATAAACAAAAGTCACAGGTCCACCCAGCACTGGGGCCGCTCCAGTTTTTTCAAGTACTTTTAACACGTGGGAAACTTCGCTCTGTTGCAACTGCCTTTAGTCGCTGAATTAGGTCCAGAATTAACATGATTAAACGGACTGTGAGATTTCAATGTGTCTTGTGCTTCTAAGTCCCTTAGGTGCTGTGGGAAACACGTTTCAGTTTAGGAGAACACAAGATTGATATGTGTTGCTTCTACCAATGCATTGCTCAGCACTATCATTTTTTATTCAGTATAGCAGACCTTTTTCTCTGTCTTAGAAGGCCATCATGAGCAGTATAGAATATATGATTATTCATTTAAGTAAAATGCTAGCTTTCTGTACATATACGTAAATGTATCTTTCCATAGAAAAGGCTGAAAAACCCAAAGCATCATGGACAGTGACTTGCTGCAGTTACCTTGTGCCCAGCTCAAACAGAACTAGCATCCACAATAGTGGCAAAAAATCTTGAGTTAAGCTGTGGATGAGGTGTCGATCCATCACCCTGCTGCAGCAGTATATATGGCTTCCAAGAACAGTAAGATCCAGTAAACCATGGACAACTTGGGGGGGGGGGGCGGAACCAGAGAACCAAGAGAATAAATGTTTGTGTGTACAAACCCTGGAAGCAGGTAAAAATCTTAAGCTCTTAGCCAGAGGGATTCAAGCCAATGTGAACATATCTGGAGAGAATGGCTTATCAAACGTTTTCAGGAAGAAAAAAATGCAGTATCTGAAAGTGAATCATAGTAGCGACTCAGATATTTCTGCTGTGTCACATGAGGTCAAACCTTTTAACATTTGTCAAGCTAGAAAACAGCAAAACTTAAACTATCCTTTACCATGGCTTGAGCCAGAGCAGAGCCCAGCCCTGACAGCAGCTGCACAAGAAACAGCTGGCAAAGACCTAACATGCCTGAGCAGTCTCATCTCCTCAGATTATCAGTGTCTCAAGTCTTCTTTTGGAAATAAGAAAAACAACAGAAACGAAAAGTAATTTCTTTCCCGATCAAAGTCTTCTGAACAGCTTAAACAGGAGAAATGCTAGTCTTCCTAGCATACTGTATCTGCTACTCTATGCAGAATAAAAGTGTTTCTTTTAAAATACTTCTCAGGAAAAAGGCAAACCTAAAAGATAGGGAAGGGCATTTGATTTAAAAATTTAAATTATAAAATTTAAAATTTAAAAAAAAATATAAATCAGTGTCACTGATGTTAATTCGGGAAAATAGAGGTACTGAGTGAAGTGGAAACCTTCAGTAAAACTGAAGGTTTTCCTTGAAGCACATTGGACAGTCTGGCCTGGCTTGCTGTTTCCTGAAGATCTCTAAAGCAAGTTTCCTTACAAGGACAGACTAAAAGAGTCAGGTTTGTTTGTTCAGCCTTAAAAAGAAAAGGCTAAATGGGGCTCTCATTGCTGCCTTCAACAACTTAATCGGAGGGTATAAAGAAGAAGGATCAACACTCTTCTCAGACATGCACAAAGAAAGCACAACAGGCAACGCGGGAAATGCCTGCTCAATGTAAGGGGTGAAAAATCACCATGACGGTGGTCAAGTATTCAGAAGGGGGACCAGAGAGGCTGCAAAATCTCCAGCTAATAAGGGCCTGAGCAACCTGATCTAAGTTGGCTCTGCTTTGAAGGAAGGGTTGGACCAGAGCCCTTCAAAGGGCTCCAGCCTAAACTATTGTGTGGTTCTGTCTCATCAAAGTGGGCAGAGAAAACCGTGTCTTCTTCTTCCCATCAGTTTCCAGGATAGTACGCCTGTTTGGAAACCACCAGTGTTTTACAACAGCTTTCTAAGAAGACATGTCTGATAAAAAGTTCCTAGTTTGTCACGGCACCTTCTCCAGAAGAGAAGGGAGATTGCACCACAGTAGTCTGAAGGTAATCATACAAAGCTGAAACTTTATATTCAGAGTACATCTGAGAGATGTTTGGACTGGCACCATTAGCACCAGGGCTTCCAGTGGAGAAAAATACTCAAGTTAATAAAGAGCCTACCTCCTTCCCTATACATTAATGAATAAAGTGAAGTCCAACTCTGAAAAGCTCATTAGAAGTTAGGAAAGTAGGTGACACAAGTAAGCAAGTTGAATGCAGCCTGGGGCACTGCTTTTACCATGAGTCTTGCTGCATAGAATTTCTCCACTAGCCTGCCTCCCTGAAAATGCAGTTTCATGTCACAATTAGCCTAATCAACTGCCCTTTTGCAAAAGGGCCAATCCAGTTCCTGTTTCTCAGTCACAGCCATATTTCTGCTGTTTTCCTTGTGCCAGCCTTGGCACAGGTGTAATCCTAAGGTGAGTTGACACCGGACCTATATTGTTGGAGAAAAAGTGAATCCTTTTCTGACTATAATTAACTTGTCTGACTGTGGATCCAGATGAGCAGCAGCACTGGTGCAAGAGCAGGGAGGGCAGGAGAAGACAACCATACCGCCAGGGATTCGGGGATCAGCCGAGCTACAATTTGAAACTGCAGCTTGTGACGCAAATACTATTCAGTGCCAAACAGCAATGTCAAGAGAGGCCCCTCTAAGCAGTGCAGAGGGGCCCTGCTCGGCAGTGCGCTGCAGAGTACAAAACGTAGCTGGCAGTCCCATGCCAGAGAGCTGCCAGGAACTGGCAGCTGAGAAGTAAAAACCAAGGGCATCGATCCCATGGAGCCTAAGTCCTTTAGAGTGAACCTTCGAGTTTAGCAGGATTTGGGACCTGTTTAGCCTTAGCTGTGTCTCCATTCTCCAGCACTTCAGAGGTTCCCAACAAAGTTCGTTGTACTTTTCATTTTAGCATTAACTACCCACATCAATATCCTGCTCTAAATGATGCAAATGGGAGTTTCACCACAGAGTTCAGGAGGGCAGAGACAGATGAATATAGTGACTTGTGGGAACACCAGGAGTCTGTCTGGCTTCTGGCACACAGCCCAGCAATTCATGTATTCAGAAGAGACCATTAGATCATTTAGCCTGACCTGCTCTGTATCACAGGCCATTATATTTCACCATCTCATCCCTGCACTCAGTCCAACAAATATGTACAGGTACAATAAACTGTTACTCCCTGTATATTTGAAGGCCTGAATGAAGGAGAGATTTTTTTCTGAAAAGGTACCAAGTCATTTCCAGTATTCTACAGTCTGTGGTGGAAGCCTGCTTTGAATAACCCATGAAAGGGAGGGGGAAATCTCCTGACCAGTGAAGGCTGGTAAAAGCTGCTGTTTACAGGACCAATATATTTGATGAAATCAGCATCTTACTGCAAGGAAATCTTCAGTTGCCAGTAGGAATGCTGACTTAAGTATTTTCGAGAATCCACGGTATGGCTCACGATTCAGTGCATGGTGCCTGCTTAGATTAATTACAATTTAATTCCAAATGCTTGATTAGTATTACAGTTTTATGCAAGCAGTAGTGATGTATGGTGACATATGGTGGACTTCAAGGTACCTTATAGCAGGGATGTCAGGATTACCGTGCTCCTTCCAGCCACCCCCCCATCTCACCCCCATGTCTCATCTTCAGCCAAGATCCAGTTACCTGCCCTCGGCCATCCCACGGCTCAGCTATCTAACACTGACATGAAGGACAGTGCTTGAGTATTCAAACCACAGCTGATACAAAATTTGCAGAATTCCTGACTAAATGAGAGTAGCTTCATTTAAACAAAAGACATGAACGTTTTTAGGATATGAACCTTGCAACTGTTCACTGAAAGCCGATCTCAATCCTTCGTTATTTATCTCACTGTGCCTGCAAAGTGACAGAAATCAGTAAATCCCAAAGACAACATTTGTTCAGTGAAGAATGTTCATGCATTTTGCTGAGGAGCAGGATTGTGATCATTAGCAGCAATATTATAATTTAGACTAGTTACCATCTCTTGCCCACAATGACTCAGGTTGGGAATTCTCTCGCCTAACTTTAGAGAAATACAGTGTAGATATAAACAGTTGAATGTGTTGCTTTCATAATCAGTGTAGAGAAATGGTCCCTCTGAGACACAAAGCATCTCATCCTAAGGTAGACAGCTGAAAGAGAAAGGCAAATAGCAGTCTGGAAGGACCTGTTTCTCTCCACTGGCTGTAAAAAGAATTGAGTGACCCACTCAGGTGTAGATGACAGTTGAAGTTCGAAGAGAAGTATCCCAGCCAGTATGATTGATAATTGGGTCTTGCTTAGCTCTAGACTTTCACTTGGATTCGTGTGTCCAGTTCAGGCTACCCAGCACAGAAGACATTGATATACTGGAGGGAACTGGGTTTACTTGGTCTTAAGAAAAGGTGGAAGGAAGAAGGAAATCTCACTGCTATCTACAGCTACTTAATGTAGTTGAGGGTGTAAAAAAGATGGGGCCAGACTCTTCTCAGAAGTGTAAAGGGATAGGATGAGAGGCAACAGTTGCAGCAAGGGAAGTTTCAGCTTGGTGTAAGGAAAGAAAGAGCATCATGAGGATTGTCAAGATACTGCAACAAGGGACCAGAGTGGTTGCAAAATCTCCTGTCTTGGAGATACTCAAAGCTCAACAGGACAAGTCCCTGGGCAACCTGATCTAGCTGATCCTGCTTCGAGCAGGAGGTTGGACTAGATCACCTTCAGATGTCTCCTCCAATCAAAATTATTCTGTGATTTGTGAAGACAACTAGAGATTTTCCAACCTGATTGTACATCAGGTCTCAAAGCATTAGTCTTAAAGGCATGATATTTTTAAAAGAATAAATAGACCCTGTTTATTCACGTGCTTGTGATGGTTACTACAACTCAGAGTTTCAAACTTTTCTCCATTGATGAGAATTTTTTGTTTTAACTGAAAACTGAAACACCCTTGGAATCCCACAGCTCCAGGAGATGGTCCTTAAGAATTCAAAACATACTCCACAAATATGCTTAAAATAGTTGGCAACATTGGGGATTGCGGTTAACACTTGGTATTGCAAATGATGCAGTGCAGCAGAAACAGTGCTGAGTTACCTTAGCCAGGTCACTCTGGTCCTGGCTGTATTTTAGCTCTTTTTGACAGAGTGAATTAGTACATAACAAGCACTGTCCCTCCACACCTAAGCAACACATATCCATACTAGTTTGCAAGCCACGACACAGATATACCTACCACATGTTTTTTTGCTGTGGATAAGATACAAAGTGCACTAACTTCATGGATTCCTCCCAGTGACATCCATTAACTGACTCCCACTCTGAACAGAACTGTCTTCTCTCACTGCCAGTTGTTTGACAGCTGGCGTATGGTGCATTGGAAGTGTGCCTGAAAACTTGAGTTTATTTAAAATATACCCACTTTTTTAGAACGTGGAGGCTCTATTAATAGCGAAGCTCAACATTTACAATGCTGAGGTGCAAAGGAAGTGCAGTCAGTCAGCAGATCTTAGAAGAGGCCCAGTTAAGAGCACAGCGATCTTTATAGGTCTTGTGTATTAATTTTTTGTAGCAAGGTCTAGCGACAGAATGAGAATGGGAATATCATTTTACAGGAAAAGGAAAAAAAAAAAATTACAGGCATTACATTTTGTTGAACATTCAGTATTCCCACTCACAAAACAAGGCTATATTCTACATTCATAATAACTTGAAGCTAATGAAGCACAGCTGCTATATATGCTTCAGAAGTAGATTAAGACACAACAGGATGTTCAGTAACTATGTTAAAAAAGCAAAATCCTTAATGTAACTATATCTGTTAGTCTACAGAACAAAAACTGCATGTCGAAACTGGCTCTGTACTCTCGCTACCTTTGTAATTCCTTTGGATTAACACATTCTTTTACACTGGTTTTAAAAAATATGATGACAGTTAAATCTTGATCCAAACCCTGTCCTGAGCCATCTGTATGGATATGTGCTGAGTCTGAATTTGCATCCTTATGTAAAACTCACATCAAAAAGTGGTGAGAAAATTTACTTCAACAGCAGCTACACAGTTATGTAAAGTACGGATATCCATTTAGAGTATGTTTGTATTTAAGTCAATGTTGAAAATTGAAGCTGTAGTTGTTAAAAATACGGAAAAAATATGAGCATTTTGCCAAAGTTTTCCAAGCAGCTTTAATGTACACCTCATTTTTCATATACAATGTGGTGTACAATATTTCCCAAAACTAATACATTTGTAAGTTAAAGTGAAAAAAAGTAATAGAAAGTTACACAACTTTTGTAAATATTAAGAGGAAAGCATTTGTAGCTTCATATTATTGTATAAAACAGTCCTGGATTGTAGACATAATATTTCTGACATTTGAGTTTTCCTTTGACCTTTGAAGCTCAGAAACTTCTTTTAAAATACTTCATGCTATTTTCCAATCACTTTTTGAATTGTCTTTATGCCAGCACCTTTGATGTGCATCACCCCTTACTCAGATTAGGTCAGATCCTGCTCTAGCTCTGGCATTGTAAATCTGGTACAGGTGACCTCATTTAAAGTTACTACAGACTTGCATGGGTATAATTTAACACAGAGCTTGGATCCCTTGCTGTATTCAGTACCCCTTTTAACCACCACTCCTTTAAGGTCTTGACAACTTGAAGATTTCATTGTGTTACACTTCACTGAAATGCTGAGGATTATTTCCCAGTCCAGCATAAATAGAGCTTTATTTTAGTTCTTAGCTGGTTTTCCATTAATAATCCATACAGTTTGCAATGGTACGCATGCTGTTGGCAATGATGTAAACCTAGAGAAGCTCCACTAAAGTCACTGGAGAAATGTATATGTAAAAGTGACAAGAGAGAGCAGAAAGAGTCCCAGTGTAACACATCTACCATGCTCATACATACACAGTCCCACCCATAACTATCATTTATGCATATTTAATGCAAGACTCAGCTGCTTACATGGCAAGACATTATAAAGGATAATGAATCAGGAACCTTACATCCTAAGGAGATGCGAAGGTAGCAAGTGTTTGGTATGTAGATACACTGAATAGAGTATTGTGATGCTTAAAAAAAAGCTCAAGATGAAAACTGTAAGGGCTCTTGCTCATGATCACAGGTAGACAGAGATGGAGTGGCGAAAGGGACAACAGGTCCCATCCTTCTCCCGTAGGTTAGAATCATAGAATCTGTTAGGTTGGAAAAGACTTTTAAGATCATCGAGTCCAACCATTAACCTAACACTGCCAAGTCCCTAAGCACCACATCTACATGTCTTTTCAATACCTCCAGGGGTGGTGACTCAACCACTTCCCTGGGCAGCTTGTTCCAGTGCTTCACAACCCTTTCGGTAAAGAAATTTTTCCTAATATCCAATCTAAACCTCCCCTGGTGCAACTTGAGGCTGTTTCCTCTTGTCCTATCACTTGTTACTTGGGAAAAGAGACCGACATCTACCTCACTACAACCTCCTTTCAGGTAGTTGTAGAGAGTTAAAGTCCTTTTAGCAGAGATGGCCAGAAACAATATGGCTATCTCCTGCTCAGGCCCCTTGCTTTACAGTTGAGCATCAATGCAAACTTTATGCGGGGCTAGAGTCTGCAGTTTATATAGTCCATTCATATATATGTCCCGTTCAGCCATTCCTTCAGCAGCTGCAACCTGGAGGTAGGAATCATGTGAGCATCCTACCTGCATCTGAGGGGATTATGAATCAGAGCCCCTGGGACTGCTTTGATCCAGCAGGGAACGCAATGCAATCCTACAATCACATTCTCATCACAACAGTTTAATGGTTCATAGAAATAAGTGTTCACTTCACTACACTCTTAAAGCAGTGTGGGTGCTAACATCAGACAGAAAAAATCTATTTCTGAGATAGAAAAAATTAAATATTAAAGGAAAAATATTGCAAGAACAAATAGGTAATTAAAAGTTATTTCTTAAATCTGACAAGCCTTTAACGTAGACAGCCCCACCATAATAAAACCATAAAAGACTCATAAAGTGGCTATGGGAACTTCTATCAGAAAGATATGAGATTTAATTGACAAGAGAACAAGAGCCAACAGATGAATGAAGCTTAGTTCCATAACATTTGTAGAGTCTTTGAAAGTCTGATGTACTTTATAAAAAGCTAAATATTATTACCAAAGTCATGGGAGACAAATCCCATGTATACCCACATTTATGGAAGTGGTCAGAGTGGTAACCAGGAAATTAATTTCTCAGATGCTAGTAATGGAGAAATGGAAAATTTTCATGAGAAACAATAATGTTTGCAAATGCTCTGATTTAACCTCAGTATCCATCCCAGTATCTCCTGCATCCTCTTTCATTGCTTTCTGTCCTTTCCTTTCCAACGTAGGATGACAGGCCTGGAAGTTCAATGGCTTGGAGGAATATATGTACGAAACCACCAGCGTAGGCTTCCTGGAAGCACTAACATGAGCTCATTGCTCCAATTCTTTCTTCTCTAGCCCTCTGCATAGAGCTATCCTTGACTGACATGTCACTCTTGGATATTCCCTACATAGTAGATTTGACATTGAATCACTTCCACATTGCAGTCCTATTGGATTAAAATCTTCCCACTTTGTTCAGAGCACATTTGGGATACAGATATGGTTATGATGTGGTTCCAGAGCTGATACTAATTGATTCATTGATTGATTGATTTATATAAGTTCTATACACATTGGTACATTATTGCAGGAAACATTCAGAAGTAGACTTTAATATCTAGCTTATATATCTAATCTAATATATATCTAATATCCATACATATGTGCAATGTATCTAATTTATATAGATTAGGAAATGGCACAGAAATTCCTTCAAGAGGAAAACAAAAAGACTTGCCCTTGCTTCAGAGAGATAAAAAGAACTCATTTACTTACCAACCAGGGGAAGCAGCAACAGAAAACAATTGCAATGGGAAGTTAGAGGGAGTCAGGAAGACGTGTAAAAGTACCTGCTAAAACATAGTATGTTTGTTCTGCTCAAAGTCCCGTTTGTCAAGTCTTTTAATACAAAAGGAAGCATTAAATTTGTTCACTGCCCCAGATGTTGCATATTTCTGTGATTTTCTAACATGTCTCACCATATACCATTATGAAGGGCTATCAATTCATTAGTTGCTCCTCACTGAAAAAGACCACTATGCCTCTTTATCATTAAAACAGCTAAAGCCAGAAAGGGAGCTGCCATTCTCTACAGCCTACCAGGAGTGGGTACAGAGGGTAACCACTGCCTCTCACATTGAATCAGGGCCACAGGCAGAAGAGAAGCGTACTGGAAATTAAGGGAGTCACAGTTAGGAGATGGGGAGAAAAGACTAAGAAAGCTGAGAAAGTGGTGAAAGGCAGCAGGCAGTAGTAATGAGGCTGGGAGACAGAGGAGCTCAGAGAAAAAGCTCAACCCTGGAAGGAGAAGGTAAATGGAGTTCCTATGAGTGGCCAAGAGGAAGGAGACATGTGGCTGTATCACTGCTTCAGGCTGGATGAGACCCTTAAAATTTCACACTCTATTGGGACAGGCAGTTTCCCCTCTAAAGGCTTAGAAACCAGAACTGAAAGTAAAACACTACACATTTACGATATTAGAACATCAAGCAGTGCTGGGGATCTGACTCATATTTTGAACATGTAATGATGGCAATATTGTGACACTAACACCTCCAATTTATTATAATGGAATCCTCACAGTACATGTGGTGGAAGAACACAGCTGCAAACACTTTCATGGGTAGTGTTATGTGTTTCTTTATTATTTAGGTTGGTTTAATGGCTCAGTTATCCTTCAGATGAAGATAATGAGAAGAAAAATTCCATTTACTTGCTGGCTGTGTACCCAGGCATTATTGGAATCCACAATAAAAGGTATTATTAAACACTTTTATTACTGATCAATGTTTGCAAACCAGAGCCTGCAGTAAGATCCAAATCCATATTAAGGGGTTTTAAGCACATTTGGCCCAATTTGAATGCAATTCCCATAGATTTTTATATAAGCAGCCATTAAACGTTTAAATGGCTTCTCCAAAATTTGATCAAGATCACAGAAGCAATCCAGTGCTGGATGTAGAACTATTTGTGCAATCAGATATTAGAAATTAAGCAGGATGATCTTCAGCTGCAAAGTTTGGTTCCAATACCGTTCTCAGGTTCCCTAAAAGCTACAGAATTTAGGGTCATTTGGAGGTTCAGAGGAAAGACCTTATGGCATGAAGCTGTAGATGAAATTTAAATTGAAATGCTTTGTATCCTGTTTTATTTTATGCCAACCTTTAGTGCTACTCCATAAAGCAAATTCTAACATAAATGTAAATGTGTCAGCATTGCATGAGCAGTGTCAATGCATTTGTCCTTACACAGATGCAGTTGCTGAAAGATCCCTACCAGTGTCACTCTTCCCATGCTAATCTGTGTCCCTTGGACCCAACATAATATGCTGTTTGTATCCAGAACTCCTGTACCAGCAACAGACAAAACAAAAAATCTCTAAAATAATATGCAGCTCTCATGGAGCCCAAAGGACAGTCAAAAGAAGGTAAGAAACAGCTAAGAACTAACAGACCCTGAATATAAAGGCTGTAGGAAGTCTCCATCCTGCCTGTTGCTTTGACAGCTGTAATCCTTACTGAATCCTTTTGCCACTTTGGAGACAGCGATGCCACTAAAAATACCTGTGAAGTAATTCCTTCTGTTAGCTCTGCTTTATAGTTCCTATTTATTAAATTACTGCCTATCCTTTTTTATATCTGTTTTCAAAACAGAAGAACACAAGGATAAGATTTATTAAAGCAAAAAATAGGTCATGGTTCATCTGCCCCAGGCTACATTGCAAACCAAACAAAAAGACTGCTAAGCTGCCTGTCACAACAATCATCCTAATCTAGGAGTATAAGTACACTTCATGTTACAAAAATTCATGTTACTAAGAAATTATTTATTTGCTATTCTAATGCAAAGGCCACTATTGACATAACCAAATTTTATCTTTGGTCATTACAGATCCAAGCTTTTAAACATTTTTTTCTTTAAGATACCAGACAACATCATGCTTTGTAAGATCAAGAAGTCTGGCTAGTGTTTTCCAGAGCATATCCAACTCCAACCACTCTTCCTTACCATCCTCTTCATTAATCAAATGTTATATACTATGCTTACATGCATGAATTTTCCCTGGAGGAGATGGTTGCAATTGGCAGCCTGCACACAGGGAACCCATATCAGCATCTCCTTGGCCTGCAGGCTGCTATTGAGGGTCTCTGCTTACAACTCAGGGCATCATTTGGTCTGTAGCAAGTCCTTCTCTTCCACTATTTCCGAAACCCCACTGCTCTCCCATTGCAATATCAGTAGCAATACTGTGGGGTTGCATATTCTGATACCACAAACCTAAGCAACACCTAGTTCAACAATTTAGATGAAAGAGGTTTTGCCGTCTTTCCGAAATGTTACACAAGCTGTGCCACCTGGGGGGAGGAGGGAGAGAAAATCGGGAGTGGAGTTGAGCCAGGAAGAAGGGAGGGGTGGGGGGAAGGTGTTTTAAGATTTGGTTTTATTTCTTATTACCCTACTCTGATTGGCAATAAATTAAATTAATTTCCCCAAGTCAAGTCTCTTTTGCCTGTAACGGTAATTGCTGACTGATCTCCCTGTCCTTATCTCGACCCACAAGCTGATAGAGCGGCTTCGGTGGGCACCTGGCATCCAGCCAAGGTCAACCCACCACAACAGCCTGTTCCCCATACGCAGCAGAAAAATGGTGCATTTCTTATCAAGCCCTGAACCCCAAATTAAAGACAGCAGCAACAACAGACATGACCTGCTTGAGGTTTCATGCATCCTGTGGTATACACTGCTTCTGGCAGCTGAGGGGCTGCTGAGGAGGCTGCAGCACAACTGGGCTCTCGCGTGTACATTGGTCGTGCCACACAGAGCAAAGCCAGGCACTGCCTCAGGGCGCTGGTGAAGATCGCTGCCAGCAGCGATGCTCTGACCCCATCCTTGTGGTGTGGATGGTGTAGCCCACCAGCAGCAGGTACTGTTTCTGTAACAGGACAAGGTAGATATAATTTTCGCATTTTCCCCTGCGCCTCCTCAAGCTATGCCAGAGGCTCCTGCGTGGCTGGCTCTTGGGGAACATCCTGGAGACATGTGTTTCCCTCCCATCTCATCTTGTCCTCTCTGTATGGCACATCCGCAGCATGCTGCAGTGTTACAGGTCCTTGCATTGCTGAGAAAGCAGGAAGAATGGGAGTTTAAATGTACAAAAATAGAAGAAGGGTAAAATAGGTCTGGTTTTTGGACTCTCTGGTCTTGAGCATTTAATGCTTTGAAAGAATTGTGTTGCTCATTTGTGCCTTACAGGAAGAGTCACACCGCTAAAATTTAACTGACAAATTCCACCCTGCAGATTTTGTGAGTGAAATGGTCTGTTTGGTAGTGGCTAGGCAACGCTTTCTGAAACAAACATTACATGTACCCCAGAGGTATATTTTTTTTTTCCCTATTGAGAAGTATCTTCTGGCCATTTCCTAGCTCATACTTTTCCATAGTCAAAAGCAGCTTCGTCACTGCTGGGCGTGAACACCCAGGGCTTTGCAGTGCTACATTCAGGTTTGGGGTGCAGTTTCTTTCAAAATGGGGCTAGATCTGTTTGCTGAGGGTGAGCCGCCACCACACCAGCTCGTGCTTCTGAGAAATCAGACACATCACCATGAACAGCTTTAGCTCAGAGCCCCCCACAAGTTCATAGCCAAACTCATACCCTTGTTTGGGTGGGGCATTGGGTTTGGGGGTTTTTTTGTTTATAAAATAAAACTGAAAGGAACGAGGGAGGAACAGAGCCAAATAATTGTGCCCTTGTAAACATGGGTGGGTTGCCATTCATTGACAAACAGTACACTAAAGTATGTGTGGTGTTAATTTGTTCATCCCCCTAGTGATACTCTAATGTTCTTTGTGGTTTTGGTATCAGTGAAGAATACTAATTGCTGAATAATACAAAGGTGCCTGCACTGCTATCAGACATTAATGACCTCTACTTACTATGCTGTGCTGGAGCTCAACCACTGAGCTGCAGTGAAAGGCCACACACTCTCACTAATCCCCCTATAAAAGTTGCAGTCAAAGAAGGCATCTTAGTCTCCATAGAAACAACCAAAAAAATCTACACAGATATCACAAATAACCGAAAGGGCTCTGGTTGGACATCTTGAACTGTGGGTGCAACCCAGAGCCTTCCCCCACCCTCCCCATGCCCGAGGACCCCCTTCCAGCCCAGCCTGGGCCCAGCAGTCCCTGCCCCCTTGATGGGCAGCCATAGGATGCTGGTCTCCAACTCCACACCAGCAGTAAAGCTGGTGCCAAGGAGATGGGAATTAGTGGTGCAGTGGTGCTAAACACACACCGAGCCCTGCAGCGCTTCTGAGGAAAACAGAAATATCACAGATGAACAGCATCAGCGCAGGGAAAACAGAACCTTGAAAGGCATAGTCAGGTCCTCACGCTCACGCTTGTTTTTGATGAGGCAGGAGGGGAAGAGGCACAGCTCTCATCAGGGCAAAGACTGCAGCAGTGACCAGGTCTGCTATTCCGCTTGTTTATTCTGGACAGAGAAGACCAGCCACATGGTAGGAAAACCAGGGGACCTCTGTGGGCTTTAGTATGACCCGGAGAGAGAGCACGAGGGAAAGAGGGAAGGATTGCTCTCTGTAGCAGCAGAAAAGGGGTCATGTCAGGCACAACTCAGAAAGGGATCTGAATCTGACCCAGGAGCAAAGAGAAGAGAGCTGACAGGTAGCTTTAGCAGGACACCTTTGTCCTCTATGTCCTCTTACAAACCAAACTTCCTCTGGAAGACACTGAAGAAGAGAGGTAGAACTGTATTTGTGTAAGGAAGCATGAATGGGTAAGCAAGTCACACCTGGAAGATGTTTAGGGGCAGAACCACATTACAGGCCAAAGAATGCATCCATTGCCCATCAACAGAGATGTCTTGCTTGGAGATAACTGCTTGGAGCAATGTGCTGCTGGGCCAGACTTGCACTGGCACCCGAGTTACCCTGGGCATCTCGGCATGCTCCTGATGATACTGAAATGATCCCATCGTGGGCATCTGCCACGTCCTCCTTAGGGCCATTTTACAATCATACATATCAGTCTTGTCCTCAATTAATTTTTTCTTGCCTGTGTTCTCCTTGATCCTTTTTACCTTTTATACGTATACCTACTCTGCTACTCTAAATGTATTTTTCCTCCTTGCTGTTTACTGCCTTCAGGTTTTTCTAGAATGTTATTCTTTCCAACTCAAATCACCACAAGCCATATAAAATACATGTTTAATCTTTCTTGTATAAAAAAATTTTCTCCAGCCCTTTCCTTTATAATGACACTTTTCTCTGAATTCCCTCCAATTCATCCATGTCAGTCTGGCATTGATATGCCAGAGCCAGAGATACTGTTACACCTGTGCCATATACAGCTGGATCATCACCTCCCTGGAAGAGAATGTTTTTGCCTCTGTGTGTAGCCCCAAAATCATACTCTTTAGTGCCAATACAAGCCCACGTCTAATTGGTTTCCCACTGCTATCTCTAGGGTTTTTTTTCATTTCTAGTGCTCTCTAAGTATCTCTCTCCTGCAGAACAGCTGAGTCTCTGATTATTTTTCCCCAGATGTATGAGACTGCATTTTCCAAGCTGGATCTTTTCTGTTACTATTATTCCCTATTTCTAATCTTTACCTTCCCTTCTACTACTTCCACTCTAGGTAATCTTCCCAGCTCCTTGCAAGGCAGTATCTTCTGCTCATTTAGTGATACAGTATATCCTGAGCAGAAAGCAAACCTAGGAACACACTGTGCCTTGAAGTTGACAATTTGTTGCCTCATGAGAGACATCTGTTAACATCTATAGATAAATGACAAACTATTTTTCCCTCCATGCTTGCTCCTTGGTTCTGCTTGGCCTGCTGGCGAGAAACAGAGGGATAAAGCTGGGGGTCCCTCTCCCAAACCTTACTCCGCACGGCTGCTAACCCATCTGTGCGAAGGAAACAGAGGTGCCCCGCAGAAGCTGAACCTCCTCCTTCTAACTACAGATGCTCACTCGTGTCATCTGCATGGGAGAAGAGATGATCTTGCCCCCCTTGTGCTGCTTATGGCTCCTTACACCTCATCAGGGAAACAACTCCACAAAAATAAAACACAAATCCCAGCACCTCCCCCCACGACTCCTTCCCATTTATCATTTCTCCCTCTGTTTATCACCTTCCTTGCCAGTCTCAGGCAGCGTAAAAGTACTCACAGACAAAAAGAACTCCGAAACTTGTTTTGTGATTCAATGAATCAAAAGCTCTCCTTTGTGAGAGTTTTTCTAGAAGTACTCACTATTTCTCTACAACCTCCCACTGGAGTCAATGAGGGTGCACATATTTTCTAATCTTCCTCTTGCCATCTAACTCCCACCAGTGCTGATGGTCAGTGCTTCAGTAGGCAGGCTGGATGTACCGATTTCAAGTGCTATTCGTATGTTTTCATTCTCTTCCTCTGTATGTTCCCTAGCCAGGGAACAGATTTTTTTCTTACTAGCTGCTGTCAGGATGGATGAGATAGCATTGTATTCAGAACAATGTAAATAAAGATGCGGACAAGAAAAGTTATAAAGTTTAAAACCTTGAACTACAACATTGATTTCGAACAACAGGTATTAAACTTTTAACTACTTTTTTTAGATCTCACATCATCCTAGAGTGGAAGGAGATGGCCATCCCCATGCTGAGGAGAACACCACACAGAAGCACAAGGCATGTCAAAGCTCCCCTTTGGGTTCTTCTGCCCCCAGAAGCTGTCAGAGGTATTTCTGAATTTTGCCCGGAAAGATTAACAACAAAATTTTCTAGAGACCGTTATTTATTGTTGGTACCTGATGTGAAAGGCTACAGGGGTCTTCTAACCTGTGGTTCCTGTAGGAGCAGTGGCAGATCTCAGCTTGCAAAATTAGCCCCAAGGCATTTGATCAGGGGATATGAGAGGGGATGCCACTGGAGGCAAATGTATCTTTGTGGATGCTGCTGCCACTGTTCTTGATGAGCAAGAAGAGAGTGCAGGTCCACTGCAATGCTGGGAACAACCCCTGTAAATGAAGGGGTGAGGAGGAGTCAGAGCAAAGCTTGGAGGAGTTGGAAGGAAGGGAAACGGCTGAAATCAAGAAATGTGCTCGGGCAGCAAAATACCTCACTATGGCACTGCAGGCTCAGACTACGTACCTCCACTTGTTTCTTCCTCTGAATCTCAGGTATTCCTGGTTCCTTTTTCCAGGCACAATGCTGCTTTGAAATGAGAACTAACAGCATAAGACGTCTCAAAAGGCTACAGCTCTGAAGAGAAATAACCAGCTACTTCTGCAGCCAGACGTGATGGATGAATGCATCTAGCATCAGGTCTTTGGAACTGCCTTTCCTACCCCTGGGGAAAAAGAGAATGTAAATTGCCAGTGAAACCCTCAGGTGTCAGGCATAGGAGGGTAGTAAGTATGCTATTAATGGCCTAGAAAGCAACATAACATAAAATTTCCCCCTTTTCATGACAGTAATGTGAAGCAAAATATACATATGTATGCTGTGTATGCATATTTATCTATACAAAATATCAGACACTACTTTAATCGTTTACTTTTATAATAATAAAAAGAGAGACGTAACCTTCAAAAAGGGAAGGTTAATGAAATCTGCAAGCACCACTTGGAAAGCGGATGCAAAGAGAGAGAACAGTGGCCATTTATCTCTTTTTCCTGATGTCATGAAGGAAAAGATTAACAGAAGGTAGAAGCAAAATCTATGAGGTCAGCTTTGATTGCTTATTTGTTGCTGTGTTATGTCTGATGTGCCCAATGAAAATCAATGCACCTTAACACCAGAGCTGAGCAGGAATAAAAGATTTGCACACTAAAAGGAGGAGAGAGAGAACAGTAGTAATTCAGAATGGGACTGTGAGTCAGGGCAGGATTCATCTTACCAGATGCAGACATCTCAAGTGTCTATGTGTCCAAGAGAGGCACTTCAAAGGCACAACTCCTCTTATTCTAAAGTCTGCATCTGAAAGAGTGGATGGCTCTTACCTTGAAATTGTGTCTTTCTCCATACTGATAATAAAAAGGGTTCCCATTGAATATGTTGATCTATACCGCAGATTTCTAAAGTTACTCAAAATGAATATAGACCCAATATTAGTCAATGATGGCACAGGGACCCATCAGTAGAGCAGGGAATTTGCCCCTGGATCGTTCAGGATGGGTCAGAGTTGTACCATCTTATGATCACCAGCCAGTTATGGGGAAGCGCTATGGGAGCACAGGCATGAGGCTGCAAGATGGCAGGGATGGGAACCTGAGAACCAAGCAGGAGATTTTTCCAACCCTGTATCTGTATTAGCCACAAGAAACTAGAAGGAAGGGGAGAGAATACTTATACAAATGCTGTCTTTCAGCTGTGGGCTACAGCACATTTAAGCAGGCAATGTATCAATGTATTCCTGAGAACTTCTCAGGGACTATAAGATAGGAGGGACAGTCCTTTGGATGCAGTTAATACACACCCTGAATACCACCAAAGGTATTTCAGTGTCGTTATATAAATCACTGTTACTGTCACCTCTAGAACGCTGTGTGCAACTCTGATCAGTCGGTCTTGAGAGGAACATAGCAGAACTAGAGAAGGGAATATTCAAAGAAGGGCAGCAAGGCTGGTGAGGATGAAAATATTTGCACTGTGCATCTCTGGGGGTAAAGAAACAAGAAGAGACATGAAGAAATACGTAAGATAATGACTGAGATGGAGAAGAGGGATTGGGTCACTCTGTCTAGTTCATATAATATGTCTGAGATAGATGATTGTTGGTGAAGCAACGTGTGGAAGCAAGGAATACAGAAGTAGATCTCATGAACATCCCTTCCCTCTTCTCCTTTCCCTGCCCCTTCCTTCCTCCCTTCCTTGATTAGCTTTCTGCTGGACTGGGAACCAGACCACCTGCCTGCACAGCTACCCAAGCTCAACTGCCAACAGAAGAGAGGGGACAGGAATATGGGTTAGGTTTGTGCAGACCCCCAGCCCAGCACCAGCATACGTTACGGTTGGCTGAGTCAGTCATGATATCCCATCTCAGCTTCTCCAGAACAGAGACAATATTTTTAGCCAATATAAAATCCCTAAACTGGTTGGTTCTCAAGAAAAGAATCAGACAAGCACATTGGCATTTTTCTGCTAGCAGACTGTGAATAGCCAGAACCCTCTGTTTGACTCCAAAAAGGGAATATCCCAGAGATGAGCCAATACTCCACAGTTCAAGACCCCTCTACCACTAATGCAGTTCTACAAGACAAAGCTGTAAGCACTGAGGGCAGAAAACTCCAGTAGTCATATCAGTGTTGTTGGCTCATGCCTTTGCAAGTTCCCAAGTTCCTCTGGAAACTTAACAGAAATGAAAACTACATCCTCTTGGCTGTGGACAAAGCCACTGTTGGATTCTTGTGACTCATGTCAACCTATCACAAGTACAGTCAATATAACTGGAAGTGGGTATTTCCACAATGGAGGGGAAAAAGTTCTAAATAGAGCAGAATTGGACTGTGAAACTCATTGCTACAAGACACTGCTCAGATCTAGATCCTGGCTCAGTAAAACAAAGCAGAAGATTTTAGCTTAAAACAAATCCTTCTAGAATGTTATTTGTTTGATTTTTATGTACATGACTGAACTGCATAGGACATTGCAGTGATTCAGCATGACAGTTCCTGTATTCGCGTATGAAATAACATTGCCGATAAGACAAATACAATTCTTGGGCAGAAGTACATCATCATTAGGTTAGCAGGATAATTTTCAGTTTCCAAGAACAAGTTTACTCAGTAATCTCTGTTTATATTGAAGAATACATAATCATCCCGGTATCTCGTGAATGACATTACTCTTGCATCCAAGTCATTAATACAGAATAAAGCAAAATAATACAAAATTTATTTTAAATTAAATAGGAAATTACAAATTAGGCAACATTTTTTAAAAGTCCGTATTCATTCATTTGATGCTGAAAGAAATATGTCTAAATAGTTCAGTTCATCTTTCTTAGATAGTAAGTAATGCTTCCCATCATTCCTGATTTCCTATTTGCTTTGCTTTTCTCTGCAATTTTGTCTTATTACTCTTTTAAATCTGTGCAAATGGTTTTATTTTCCACGTTTATTTTTTGCTCACTTCACTTATTTCACGAATCGTTGCTATCTTAACCATTACATTTCCTCCCATCTGTGATTTCTCTTTTTCTGGAGATATATAATTTTTCTTTATTTGTAATAGCTTATGATTAGTAATTCAGTTCTTCTGAGGAAAGACTAAGTTACTTTATATGTGAAAGCCATTTATTTTATGAACAGCAAGGACCAAGGACTAAAAATGCTAAAATGATCCTGCTTGAAATACCTGAATTACTCAATCCCACATTGAGTTGCACTGATTTTAATGTATGTCCATCTGGGAAGAAAATGATGTGATAATTTCGTGCTACATCTCATATGCATTAACAAAGATTTCCTGAACAAGCATATCCAGAGGCCAGTGTCATAGACTCAACAGAACTAAAGAGAACAGAAATGGAAGATCTGGAATGGTGATGTTTAAGCAGGATGGCAAAGAGAAGCAGAGGGCAACTCAGTCTGCATGGACGTGCTAAATCATTATCCAATTTTCAGCAAGTCCATTGCCTTGTCTTTGGAGGAGTAAACCAGGAACCTGTCTAAAAGTAAACTGTGCAGAGTTCAGGGATCTCAGAATAGGAAAACTGAGATGATCTTCTCCGAGATAATTTGTCCCATGAGTAAGACAGATAGTAGATTTGGACTTTTTCTTCTGCAAACGAACTTCTAGCTGTGCAACTGAAAGTACCTGAAAATCTTACGTCATGTTGGGTATTCCACTGGCAAGGGAGCAACCATGGGTGGATTAATCTAATTCTTGCAGGTAGGGTAGGTTACCCAGGTTTGCTAGAGCAACCACTGACCGTAGAAAAACTTGAGTCAAAGAGATGCCTCACTGAGAAGCAGTTGAAGAGTTTGTTCTATTTAAATAGTCATTCCTCTAACCCCTCCCTTTTCTTTGGCACAGTACACGGTAACAATAAGCTAGGTATTAACAACTTCTGATCTACTAAAAGCATTGCAAGAAACAATGTCTGGAAGGTGTAATTGGGCAACTTCAAACCAGAAATAAGCCATACCTTTTAAGCAGAAAAGTAATTAACAAAGAAATTAATGATACAGACTACTGTGGAAGTTGCTGATTCTTCCTACCTTGACGCAATGAAGCCAAGACTGAATGCCTTTTTGGCAAACATCCTTTATCCAAATATAAACACTACTGGGCTTGGTAAAGGGTACTGCATAAAGTGCAATTGCTTGTGATATATGGACCATCAGGCCAGATGAGCTAATGGTCCCTTGTGGCCCTCTGCTTTATAAATCTGTTAACTAGAATTTAGGATTTATAGAGTAGTGGCTGAGAAGGACCAATTGTGATTGAGGTTGTACAATCAGTTCCCATGGACTTTATCATGTTCCTTTTGGAATTGTTGGCAAAAATCCCATCGTAAGGGCAGTATTTGCCACAAATCAAGTAAGGAAAAGGCTTTTACAGATGAGGGTGAGAAGGCTGAGAGTGGAGAAACAGCATTAGTTGTTAAATCTGTAAATATTTAGGAACTTGTTTCTTTGTTACCATTTAGAGAATTTAGACTCAATAGCTGTTGCCCTGATGGAAACAGAGATCTTTGCAATGACCCACTGGGAAATAACAAGAAATATGTTAATCACTGCATAAGATTGAACTTTGACAAATTTAAACCCACTTTACATTTTCTGTTCCATTTCTAACAAAACCAAAAACCTTAAATTTGACATATCTCATGTTATCTTACAGAACATTTTATTTGTAAAGCTTAACCTAAACAAAATCACTCAGGAAGAGGAACTGCATCACTGACCCATCAATTACCCTCACTGTAAAATATATATATTTAAAATGTCCTAACATTTCCTTTAATGCCAACTCTCAGAATGAATTTACCTATTAACCTCAATTTTCCTTTGGTGTTTAAAATGCAGAAGACATAAAGAAACAGACCACAGGCCTGGGTGCCTTTGAAAAACCCTGACTGAAAATGGGCTTTAATATAGACACAGACATTAGTAAACCGAAAACAAAGTCCAGGTCCTAGATGTTTAGAGATCTTGTGTGAATATCAACATATGTGTGTCACGTAACATTACTGTTTAACAGCTTCAAAATGCTGACTGTGTGTTCTCCATGCTCACCCACGTCTAACAGTGCCAAGAATAACAGCAGCACTACCACTGATCACTTGTTATGTTTCCAAAGTCTGCATTGTGCCCTGGACACTTTGAAAATAGGTGTATATCCTTCTTCTAGATGGCCTAGAAAAGTAGATGACAGGTTTCAGCAGAGTGGACAATAGGTCCAGCCTGGAAATAGAAGAAATAAAGACAGATGGGGAACCTGGGAATGAAAACCAACATGCAGAGGTGGGAGAGCATCTGCGGGTGAATGAAAAGCATCCTCAGCTTGGTTCAAAGACCAGTGTTAATACTGAGGGATACTTCTCTTTGCAGCAGTTGAATGGAGCTGCTCCCTTGGGGGTTCCCTGTGTTATCAGCCATGAGCTCCCACTGCTGTGGGCACAAAGCTAGCAAGACCCGGTTTCGTACAGACACGTCCAGCAATCAACAGCTCCAGCTGCCATCCCATATCTTTACCACTGTTTCTCCTCCAGCAGTGCTTGCTTTCTGTCATATATACCCCCAAACTGCTGGCAGGGAAAGAAGCTGGAGCTATGAATGTGCTGGCTAGCCATGGTAATTGGATAGCAGTAGGATGAACAGTATGGAGATGTATAGAGTTCCCACTTTTCTGGGAAGGGGAGGTGCTGGAGTGGAGGGGAATTAATCTCGGTCTCTCGCCTCTACCCAGCCATCAAATTTCACAGAGTTCATAAGCATCTTTGACAGGCCAACACTTACGGCAGATCTAGAAAAAATTGGTCAATGGGAGGGAAATGTGGGTGGGGGTAGAGGAGACAGAGTGACTGACAAATGCAGACAGATGACAGATAAGTATTCTTCAGCCCAGCAAGACAACCCATTCTTCCTGAAAAAACCTCTGTGGCATGGCCTTTGCTACAAAATTCCTGGCTCCTGTTCTCTAAAGAAAGAATAGGACAGATTTATCCCAAGCTCTCAGAGTTTTAATTTACCCGTAACTATCTAGCCCTGTAATAATATGGTTTTACTGTGTTAGCAACAGGCCTTTAGCTTTGTATTGAGTTTTCAAGGCCTCAGGACTGAGCTTTGTAGCTTGTTCTGACTGAACTTTTCTTGACTTGTCTGCAGTTTTAATTTGGTTTTGCTGACATGACAATTTCTTTAATTGGCCAGGTGTCTGGCTAATTTGTTTAACTTACATTTATCTTCATGTGGTTCAACTGTAGCTTTATATAGACAGAAATAACAAGCAAATAGTCCATGTAGAGTGAGATATTTACGACTGTAACACAATGATGTGGTATAGAGAAATACAAGCCTGGCACAATAGCAGAGACTTTTAGAAAGGGAGACACAGGACATGGTGTAGAGGATTACAGGCAGGGAATGGTAAGAGGTGCAGCACAGACTGGCACTGGAGATTTCATCACTATAAATCACCCATTAAAGGAAATTCAGACCTGAAGCTGGACAAATGTCGTTTTAGAGGTAACAAAAAGAAAAAAGAAATAATATCTAACATACAAAAAAGGCACCAAATATAGAATATTTGGATGTAACCTGGAGCTGCAGGCCAACTAAGAAGAAGCAAAGGCATAAAAGTGTGTTAGAAGAACAGCCCCAAGTGGATCCTAGAGGGAGGAAGAAGAAAGCATCAACACAATCATATTCTTCTCAGCAAACTATTCCCGATGCTGATGATTCGTTGTAAGATCCCGCACTCCTCAGCGCCACTACCAGACTGAAACTACCAACCCCAGGACCCAGAGAAGCACTGGAAGACTGAGCACAACAGCAGGAAAAGGGGTAGAAACTAAAAAGTGTGAGCATAACTATTGTAACTGATTTTTTTTTTTTCCTGAAACAATTACATCTAGCCTAATAACGATTAGACTTTTAAGATTTCAGTTATACTAGCACTGGCTTTACTTACATGCAACATGTGCTTACTCTTGGCCCATCAACAAGATTTTGAGCATAATAACCCAAACAACAGTGATTGCTGCCCTCCAGTCCCTTCCTTTGGGAGACGACAGATATTAGGAATCTGCATCCTCTATTGCAGAGGCCCATTGAGGCTAAAGGATTGAGCCTACCTAAGAGGTGGACAAGGTTGTCTGAGGTATCCTACTGTTCTAAGGAGTAGATTTAAGACTGGCTAGATTAATCACATTAATTATTTCAACATTAACACCTAGTAACAAATGGCTTTTGCCTACAGATGGTGATTTATCATCTTAGGGATGTTATACCTAAAGGCAAGGTCCCTTCACACATAGGATCTTGATCGGGAAGGACTACTGGAACACCCCAGTCAGAAGCAAAGCAATTTATCACCTCATGTTCCCATCTCTGCTATTTGCTGTTTTTCCAAGTGTCCACAAGGATTCAAACCTGCTCATCAGCCCCAAGGACCACAACTACAGCGAGAGAAGTCTCACTTCATTGCCTCTACTCTAAAGCTATTAGGATTTCCATATATTCAGCAAGGGGCTCAAAACTAATAAAGCCAGAAACCATCTTTATGATTAGGGATACTGACTGTATTCAACTAATTACCTTGCTCCAAATTCAAAATGGTCCATTTTAGGGTCTTTATGAAATTTGTTACATAATTTAAAATATAGATAATTAACTTCTGTACGTTGTCGTTATGCGTACCTTCATTTTGGCGGGCAGAGAGGAAGGTTAAAAACATACATTTTAAAAAAATAGCCTCTTCTTCCTCTAACGAACCAGCCCCAAAGCCTGGCTCTTACACAGATGTTACAGCGCTGACCCTCCCATTGTTAAAATGGACAGAAATAATGGTGCTCCTATTTTACCAAAGCTTTTTACATTGGGTAGTTTCTAAATTCTGTTCCTTCTTCATTGTGAAAAGAAAACAGTTGCTGTGGCACAAGGTGAAACCAAACAGCTCCCTTTCTCTAGGGAAAGGAGAACAGCCTACCTCACCAAGTGCAGCAGCTTGTGACAGGTCCTTCTCTCAGATCTGAGTGAAAATAAAGCAAGTTTCATTTCTAAGCTTTGAATTCCCCTATGAAAACCTGAATAGAAATACATGGAATATATATAATCCCATGCTGGCTGGCAAAGATACAAAAATGATTCTTCTAGGCCGGTAAGTTATTAAGACAACCTGCTCACAAAAACCTCTGGCTATAAGGAAATGAATCACTAAATCTCAATCAGGAGATAAATAGCCATTTTAGGGAAGTAATTGTGATCTCAAGAAGCTCCTACTTTGCAGCACAGGTGAACTGGGAATTGGAAGAAATAGTACTACCACCTTCAGCAGGAAAATCTCAGAGCAGTGCACAAACGACTGGATGAAATCCCACAGTGTGCTAATAAGATAGATGCTATCCACCTCTTATGGCAGACTGGAAAATAGCACACAGCAGTTACATGCCCTGCTGAAGTCTCAAAATAAGTCAGCAAGGGCTCTGAGAACTGAACCTAGGGCTTACAGGCTCCTGCTCCAGCCACTGTAACACCAGGAACAACGAAGGGTGAAAGTTTCAGAGTTATCCTGTGGACACAAAGATAGCAGGCCAGTTTTCCTGCTAGTGTGAGAACGTAGGCTTGTGTGTAATAGTTACGTACAGAATCCTCTACATTTCAGGCAGGACTTTCATGTGGGAGAAGTTAGATGTGCACAGACAAGCTGTTGTGGTTTCAGCCCAGCTGGTAACAAAGCACCATGCAGCCACTCGCTCACTCCTCCCACTCCCACTTTGGCCACAGTGGGATGAAGAGAGAAAATATAAAGAAAACGCTCGTGGGTCGAGACAAGGACAGGGAAGGATCACTCACCGCTTATGGTCACAGGCAAAAGACAGACTCAACTTGGGGAAAAAACAGTATCAATTTAACTTGCTACCAACCAAATCAGAAACAAGGATAATGAGAAGTAAAATCAAATCTTAAAACACCTTCCCCCACCCCTCCCACCTTCCCGGCTCAACTCCGCTCCCAGTTTTCTCCACCTCCTCCCCCCCAGCAGTGCAGGAGGACGGGGAACGGGGAATGAGGGTTGGGGTCAGTGCCTCACACCGTGTCCCTGCCGCCCCTTCCTCCTCAGGGGCAGGGCTCCTCGCTCTGCCCCTGCTCCGGCCGGGGGTCCCTCCCACGGGAGACAGTTCTTCACGAACTGCTCCAGCGCGGGCTTCCCCACGGAGTC
>JAVKLA010000026.1:20709869-20743736 GCA_034782735.1 Sagittarius serpentarius
TCCATGGCTGCAGGGGGACAGCCGGCCCTCCCACCAGGGGCTGCAGGGCCACCCCCTCCTCCGGCCCACCTCCTCCCTTACCTTCCTCACTGACTTCGGGGTCTGGGTAGGGGTTTCTCTCACATCCCACTCTGCTGCAGGTTCCCCTTCTTAAATATGTTATGGTGGAGGTGCTACCGCCATCACTGATGGGCTCGGCCTTGGCCAGAGGCGGGTCCAACTTGGAGCCCGGGAAGCTTCTGGCAGCTTCTCACAGAGGCCACCCCTGCAGCCCCTCCCCCGCTACCAAAACCCCGCCACACAAACCCAAAACACAAGCTCAAAGCATCCATCTACCTACAGTGCGAGTCACTTCCTCCAGCTTGTGATTAAAGGTATTCTTTCAAGAGAAACACCATAGCAGTTCCCTCTCTGCTGTCTGTCAGCAAAGAATTAATTCACAAAACTGATACTTTTCTTTTTTAAAAAAATAAATTTTAATAACAAATCTTCAACATTTTAAAATTATATTTTTACTCAAAAATCATTAATTTTTTCACAAACTCTTGGAGATCAGGGTATTAACCATATATAATATTTCTTCATTTAAGACAGAAGAGCAGATAGATAAAATGATTTGTGACTTGCAGCACTATGCATTCAGGACTGCAAGTTCATAAACCTACAAACAAAAAGAATTATTTCTTCAATAAAATGGAAAATCATAAATTGCATGGAACATTAGATTCCTGCATGCCACCACACCAGTCCCCTAAAAGTGAGGAATGTTGCTTCGATGCCTTCACAGCAACTCATGGGCTACACTGTCTCCTTTTTTCACTCCAGAAGAAATATGCACCTTAAAGGAATTTAGGACTGGGAAAGCTCATAAACATGCTGAGTGATTCCCTAAAAAATATGGCCTGCTAAGAGAATAGTGATGACTTAGCGAAGACGGAGCTGACTTCTTGAAGAACGTCCATTTGGTACTCTGTCACACGTCAACTGCATCATATCAGTATCGGTTTCTATATAGCTCCATGATTCAAATGAATAATGTTCAAGAACCACGTGTTTCCCCCACTTCAGGATTTTTTTTCTGCTGTTGATGCTTCTAAATTATGTTTCAGGACCTTATCCAATAGTACACAGCTTTTTCCTCAAGTGGAAGTAATTCAGGGACACAAATATGGAGGCTGGTCTTTATGTCCACATTCTTTATAGCAGAAGTATTGAGTTCTCCTGGGTATTGAAAAGCGCCATGGTGCAAGTGATGCAGCAAACTGGAGTGGTCAATAACGGTCCTACGGTGCAGGCTGATGACTGAAGCTGAACTGTGAAAAATACCAGAGCAGAAGAATCTGTCAAAGAACATTCAAAACTAAGCATAATATTTTATTCTCTTACGTAAATAAAAGCCATTCATTGGGAGTTCAATATGTAAAAATTGCTAAATAGGAGACCTTGTCAAACACAGTCTGTACTTACTAGTGGCAACTAAACCTCACGAGCTACTGAGATGATCTTGCCCAGTGCTGTTGTGACCCTCTATATCCTACTAGCTCCAACAGGATTTAAGAGTGCTTGTGAGTCCCAGGAACAATCATTCCCTTTTTAAACAGTTGCCTTGACTTATGCAGCCAAAGAATATTTGCTTCCTAATTAAACTTCCTTTGCTACTTTCTTTGAGCTGGGTTGGAAACACCACAGCCAGATTCTACCATCCCAGCTTCCCAATAAGTCACACTAGGTAAAATTTTCCTTTACAGGAACTTGGGAAGACAGTATCTGGAAAAAAAATAAAAATAAAAAATTGATGTGATACTGTGACACCTCCCTATTTGGAACAAAACTATGGCAGTGCAGCACATGAGAATGAGAAACAGAATTGGTAACATAATAATTCTTTCTGAAAACTGCCTGGATAAAAGTCTGAGTTTGCTTCAAAGGTGACTTTGCAGACTATCGAACCAGTTGTCCATCCCTCCATACTAGCCACATCCAAAACTACTCAATTAAAATAGGAAACTTGACTGAAGGAAATAATTTCATATTTAAATAGATGACATGCTCATAAATTAGTAAAGGAAGACTTTTGCCATTTTAAAACAGCTCTAATGGGAAGTAGATCCTTCTTCCTCCTTCTTAGACCTTCAGCAATCATTTGGAAAGCAATATACATTTTTCTGCATATTCTCCTCTAACCAGTAGACGTTGAAATCAATGGCACTAGCAGAACAGAAACGACACCCTTATTTTTTGTTGTTGCTAGTGAAAGTTCTTCCCATTTAGATTATTAATTTCTCAGCCTCAAGTAAAGAGCAAGATTCAGACAGTAACTGCTAAGCCCATTGCCACACTAAAGCACCAGGTCATTTGGCAACCACGCAACCTCAGGAATGGGGCTGAGTGCTGAGCTCCTGCAAGGCTGTGAGAGAAAAGGACTGCAGCCATTGGTTTTTTTTCCCATTCTACCTGCACCCTCTTTAGTGGTGGGGAGGGATTACAAGCTCATCTTTTCTCTGCCTCCTAAAGTGGAGTTTGGCTTTACAAGTCACGGGATAGAGGTATCTGCATGGCATCCATGCATGCCATGAAAAAGGCGTGCTTCTGCTCTAAGAAAGGCTAGTCCATCGATGGAGGAGGGAACATGTACCATCTCTGAGCTTGTAAGAGTTTAATCAGCCTGCTCTGAGAGTAAGTGTATTTGACCCAAGACTAATGAAAGCTCCTGTGCAATGTTGTTTCACATGCCTGTGCAACATGCCATCCCATCTTGCAAACTCAACACCTGCTTTAAGAACCTAATAAATCTTAGAAAGGAGGAGAAGACTGGGTGACACCAGCATGGCTGCCTTTTGGAAAAACTGTCAAACCAACCTGTCTGATAACACTTCCTTTCTGGGACTACAGTCACACATACAACCATCTTCCTCCAGAACAACCCTTCTGGGCAGAGCTTCCCACAATACCATAAGAACAGCCAGAGACCTCTGCTGTTCCTGTGGGATTTGTGAAGAAACTTTGGCCAAATTAACGTCAAAAGGATTTTTACAATAACATCATTAACACCCTGTTACTGACAAATTTATTAGCATTGAGCATGCTCAGATACTATATTGACATACTCCAGCCAAATAACCTAAGACAGCACATCAAGTAAAATGTCTAAAGTGCTGAATTAATGCCACAGTGCATTACAGAGGAAAGTTTAACAATGATAAGTCTGTGTGTTAAAAGGAAGGTTTTTTCCCCCTATGAGTTTATCATTCTACTAAGAATGCTAAGAACTGAATTCAAGGTTTAAAAAGCTAACCAAACCAGTGAGACAAAGCAAGATGTTTTCCTATCTACATTATACTGAATAACAAGTCTTCCCTCAGCAACAGCTCCACCTAAAATCAAGCATTAGGCAAGTAACAGAAGGGTGGGGGTTTATTCAAGAATCCTTTTCATCTGCTCTTTCCCATGGTAGTAGGGTGCCTAAAACACTCCACCTCGTTTGCTCCCATCTCTGTGTTTCTCATTACCCTGCTGTTCTCGTCCCATGATACAAATGTACTTTCTCAGTACCCTAAGAATCCAGGACAAATTGAACTATTAATCTTGTTTTGCCACAGAATATGACAGTAAGTGGATTAAGTTTCCATATCCTGCCTTATTGATGTCTGTTAGCACTGATTAAGAGAAGAAGATTTGGAACAGTAGATCATTTTATGAGACAATTTCGTCTTTGGTTTCTCTGCCTGCATTTGCCCAGTTATTGCCAGTTTTAATTCAGTGGTGTGGATGTCAAACCATTAAAAATTACAAATCAGTCACTGGAAAGCCACCATATGGCAGTGTCTTTGATTAGTGGTCATGAAATCATGACTTTTTTAAAGGTGCCTATGAAAGTTTTGCCAAATATCCCTGAAGGACCATATCTTACCTTTTCTTTCCTCTTCAGTGCAATAGGAAGACTTACAATTGGCAGACACGTAAACCCTATTACAGTTCCAGTAAGTCTTCAAGAACTGTAGCAAGATGTCAGACCAGTAAGCAAATAATAAGTGACAAAATAAAAGAATAATGTTTCCTGGAGCAGGTTCTTCTAATTCTATGAAGACTAAAATTTCACATGTAGTCTTTTCTAAGTGAAGAGTATGTCATGTAAGTGGGATGTACCACTACCTCTTATAGAGTTGCATTTGAATTCCTGAAAAAAATAATTTTATTTTGTATGGAGTGAGGGGGAAAGAAGACCCAGAGTTAACAGCTTTTATTGAATGAATGTAGAAGACAAACACCTAGAAGGTGGATTTTAAAACAAAACCCAAGGGAAGAGTATAGTGTGCAATTTCTATCACAAAACATAAAAAGAAAGAAAAAGCAAGTGACACTATAGGAAGAAAATAACCACAAGGCTTTATGTGTGCATTGCCTGCCTGATGAGTAACATTGAAAGAGTTATGCTTAGATATGTGGTACAAACAATCACAAGATAATGTCATAGCTGAACTGTTCATACTGAACTGTTAATGGAACTTGTTTAGAAGGGACGAGAAAAAGGGACAATGCAGGGGCACATATTAACAAGCTGGTCTGAGGGACCAAGACAAAAAAAAACCCGCATGTTTGCAGTCTGTTTTGAGACAGAAAGAAAGAAAAGATTAAAAGTTGCAAGAGTGAAGACAGTAAAGTCAGGACAGTAAATCTAAGGCTTGAGATTTCTGACTTGTGAAGAGGCTGCAATTGCAAATACACTTCTGGATAGCACACCAACACCATCTGACCCATGCATGTATTGATAATCATTGCTCTAGAAAGTCCAGGTAAACAATTTATCTTAACCAAGAAGCAATAGCAAAGAATAATGAGGAGCTGAAGGGAGTGAAAAAAATTAATTTATAGCAATATATTATTCACGGAAGTAAAATCTCTTTTATTAATCCCTGCCAAATTGGTAACTGTAAGAAACAGGAGCTAACAGAGATATTTAACATCAACTATTCTTCACAGGTTATAAATAATAGAAGGAAAACAGGGATTCTTCCTGGGAAAAACTAGTGATGCATTATCCCTAAAATAAATACAGTGGCAGCAGCAAAGGTGGCTTTGTAAGAAGGTAACACACAACTGCTTTGAGTTTCTCCTTCCTATTTGTATTAAAAATATTTAAGCTGTACTCACTGAATGTGATTACAGATGCTTTCAAAGATCTTTAAATATTTAACTAGTTAATCTTCACAATATCTCTATTAAATAGATGTTTCTTTTTACCCCCAATTTACATAAGAGAAACATCTTTTAAAGCTTATTTTTAAAAGCGGTTTTGTTTCTTTCATGTGGTGCTGGAAAGCACAAAAAAGGCTGTGTAGATGCCTTTGCAGGTGCAGCTTTGTAGATGCAGACACAAATGAGAGGTTTTCAGCTCTTTGATTATTGCTGCCAGTCAAGCCAATACTCACTACAGGCTTCAAAACGTGGATGCAATTAAGTAAAAGGACAAAACCATATCTGCAAATTTCCAGTCCAGCCTGAGGCTCCTTCAAAGTTCAGCATGGAGAAGAAGGGCCCTGCTCATGACTGCACACCACGAGCACTGGGCTGTGCCAAGAGCAGACTTTGCAAGTTCTTGGCACTTCACCTCCAGCTCAATCTATTGATGGATGCTGCTTTTCTGAGCCAAATTTCCAAGGCAGAGGGAAGGAAAGAAAGGCAGCGGGCTTATTTTAAACTTGACATTTCAGCAGAGGAAATGTATAGAATAATTGGAAAGACTTGCAAGAAGCATATAAAATTTACCCATAGATTTTGACCAAAGAATTACTGGTTGATCTAACACTAGATTGAGAAGCTTTTTACAAAAGAACATAAAAATAGTACAGGTAGATGAACGAACTTGGATGTTCCTAGGGCATACTATTTTTTCATAGATGACCTGAAAGATAAGTCACCTGTACCTTAACTAAATTTTCAGAAGTTACCAAATGAAGAGCGGCTGCCAGACAGCAAGAGAGAACAAAAGGAGAAAATGGGGCTTCTGCTCCCGAAGTACTTGCACACAACTCTGCTTAGTCTTATTGGCTATTCTGCTTGAGCATCTGATGGCAGAAGCTGAATCTTAAATGAGATAACATTTAATCAAGTTTATTTTCATTTAAAAAAATAAATAAAACAGATCCAGAAAAAATAAAGCCTAACATTGTTTGTCTCATTTTAAGCCCAACACTGCCTAGCAATAGGGCAGGACTATTGGGTGACACAGAAACACAGAGCGTGCACACATACACATGCACGTATGCACAAAAGTCCTCCATACTGCTGAAATAATAACTCTAAAAGTGCAGTGTGGTGCAGGCCTCATGGCAATGGGAACAGTTACATTGGTTTACTAAGTTGTGGACAGGGCCAGCTCAGCATGACTTTGAAACTTAGGATAAAACTCAGTCAACTGGAAAAAAACAAAAAACAGTCAATAAGAGTCATGTAATAATAAAACTCACAGAATAAAGTAATACATAGTGATTAAGAATATTGGAATGAGACTTTACAGACTGATATGCAATGCTGCATAAACACTAGTGAAAGTAATTTAATAGATACAAAATTGTAATTCTGCAAGTATTTGACAACAGTGAAAAGCCAGGAGAGGAAATGTTTGCCATAGCTGGTAACAGTATTGCAGTTACAGAGGGAAAGACTAAAAGAGAGCCTGGCTGGATGTTTCTTTCACAAAACTGATCCTCCACAGCCAGGAAATTTAGACAAAGGGTACAGTGGGTGAAACCACAGGATAAGTTTGCCGAGGACCAATAGCTCTACCGGAAGGCTTTAATAGAGTGCTTACTGTGCTTAAGAAACTCTTTTGACCAGTGGCATCACTTCTAGTCAAAGAGAATTATTATGCCCTCACTATCTGCTCCCCACCTGGACCGCTGACTGGTTGGCCAGAGCTACAGCACCTGTGCAGTGAGTAACAGACACTATTATATCAAAATTCTCAGCTGCTTGTCCCAGAAGTAGCATTTTTCACCTACTTTGTACTCACATGATTAGAGCGGATAATGCTCCAGCTTTTTTGCACTTCCAAAAACTTACAGCAGCCATAAAAGCATCTTGACTGGCTGATTAAATTGCATTTAGAGCTGATTTTCTTTGTTAGTGTCTTTAAGAAGCCAAACCATAGCTATGAATGAATAAAAGCTGGCCTGCTTTGTACTCATGTAAATGATGACCTGAGTCACGAGGCTGAACAGAGTCTGATATCTGCTTGGAAGAAAGTGGAGGACTCAGTGGTGTTTACTATTATATATACATGTGTGGAAGTATCTGTATGAAGAGATTTATGACCCTTGGTACACCAGCAATCCTTGGGCCAGATTTTTGAAGGCACATAAATAAGGAAGTGATATGGCTAGTGGGATTTACCAAAGCATATGTAAACCTTAAGAATTCAAATTCCACCAAAAGTCAGTGTGTGCCAAGATATTTTATAGATCCTAGTAGGTGCTTTCCTGCAGATACAAGTGCCTAAACACCTTTGTCATTCTGCACTGAGGCCCCATGAGGTTGCTATGAGACAACATATACGACACCATGATTTCATACAAGGCAAAAACATCTGGAAGCCGTAAATATGTAAGATGTCAAGTCTTTGGTCCACAAGTCCACTTAAGCTGAAATTAGTGGCACCTAGGGACCTATGGTCTTTTGTGCATCTGGCCTAAAACGCCTATTTCATGCCAGAGTTCTTTGTCATAACAAAAAATGGTTGAACAAAGTATCAACAAACACACAGAACTGTCCCTAGTTTGTTTCTCAGATGCGTGTGAAGTATCAGGTAGGTTAGTTAAAAACTGACCAAGTTTGTAGATGCTCTGTCTTGTTTAGGGATCCTTTCTGGAATCCAGCCTGAACTAGGTTGAGCAGAGTCACACCATCATTGCTTCCAGATGCTCTCAGAGTGGTGAGAAGGTTTCTATATGATTAAGTAGTGAAGAGCTGCCTGAGGGAGCACACTGTAATCAGAGATGACACTTTTCAGATGCAATGTAGAATGGAAAAGCTGATCCATTTGTTTGGCCCAGAGTGAACTTCATGAAGGATTCAGCTCTGTGCCTCACTCAAGTAACTGAAGGTCTCCCAGAATACTTAATCTGAAATTTTTATCCTCTGCTTTCTAAGGTCTTCCTGAAGGGCAAATTAGTGGTCTTATGCCAATTTCTGAACTTGATCAAGCCTCATCATTTCTGTTAGCTCATTTCAAAGTGGAGTTTCATTAGCAGACAGTCTTCCCTATAGTGCCATCTTTGCTGAACCTTTCTAGGGGCATTAACATGCTGGAGCTATAAAAGGACGGCTTACTTCTAATGTAAACCTGATGTAAAAGCAGGGCCTTTCAGTAGAGATAAAAATAGCATACAATTACAGAATGCTTGAAGAAGCAATGGGATGTGCCTACTACTAGCAATGTGTCTACTACTAGCTAGAGGATCATTAGCATTCATGAAAGACTGATTCAGAAAGAAAAAAGCATCATCCCAGATGTAAATGACACTACTAGAAATCTTTGTCACTGAACTTGTGTTTGGTTAACCTGATTACAACTTTGAAAACTGTTGACTCAACATAGTGTCTCCAGTTTAACAGGTTCAGGGTCAAAGCCATATGCTCTGACAAGGATGTAATATGAAAAACACTCCCCATGACATGGTTCAGAAGCACAAATCTGTCTAATGCAATCTGAAGACAGGTGCTGGTAGGCAGTGATGATCAGCTGGTGAGCAGCTATGTCTCAGGACTGACAAAGTAGGAAGTGTTCAAAAGTCAACATATGCCAAATAGTACCATCTTTCTTCAACTAGCTTTAATTATTGAATACAAAGGAAAACTGTGGCAATGCAAGGCACTGTTGCGTGGTAGTTATGGGAAATGCTGGCATCTTAAATAGTGGCTAACAGTGTTCTCAGTTGCTTTTAGGAGAAACTAAACAGATAGATAAATTAAATCTTCCCACATACAAATTTTATCACTGAGTTTCAAGATCTCTCAATGAAGATGATGGCACAGGCTTCATTGCATTTTGTTTCAGTCTGTTGTGAATGCAGAGTGGCACAGGGAGAATGCAAGCACAATATATTACTGAAGGACATTTGAAGAGTGAGAGCATAGCCACTTTGCTACTCGTACAGCTTTGACTTACAATGTACAGAGGGATACATTCAGAATTGTAAGTATAAGGCTAATAGGCTCACTGAAGGTAGGGGATGGCTGAAGGGAAGAAAAAGCGATCACAGAAAGCAAAATTCAATAGCAGAGCAAAAGTATAGTAACTGGTTTGAAAAGAGCTTTGCGTTTCTGTGGGGCATGCATATGTGAGTGGAATGTCTTGAATCAGAAAGTGTTTTAACATAATTAAAGCATTTTCAGATTTTCAATGTCCTCTAAAACACAAAAACTGTCAAGGTCACACCCATATGGAGCATTCAGCAACACACACACACACATATGCAAAATAAAAAGAAGTTAGCAAAGCCCTGATGCTGCGAGATGTTGAATATTTGGCGAGAAGTGCATACCACAGGAGCGGGTCACATGGGTGTGAACTGATACAAGTGCAGGCTGCAGTGTTATCTATGACGAGTAATTCCATAGTCAGGGAAGTTGCTCTACATTTATATCACCGTAAGAGGAGTAAAGAATTTGTTCCACTATTTACAGCTACAACCAGAGAGTGAAAATATCAGCTCAAAGACACTTGCACTGAAAAAAAAATATCCATAGCCTACATATGCACAGAAAAGCATATGCATAGAGGCAAAAACTGACAGCTATATTTATATTGACATGTAGGATTGGTTTTGAGATTATGCTCACCAACCCTAAGACGGATAAGCCATCCCAGCTGTATCAAGTGATGACTCCAAAACCATCAAGGTTACATTTAACCGAAGTTCAGGGTGGCCCCTTACAGAAAGCAGGAGCATGCAGCTGGCTGATTTTTCCTGATAGTAAGTCGATCTTATATCTCAAGGAGGGAAGGGCAAGGAGGTGAATAGGGTTGAAGATGGTCTTGTCCATCAGCAGAGATCCAAAGTGTAAGTTTAGTGGGAGCTCGTGGTCAAAGTGAGTTATCAGTATAGTCACAATAGCATGGGATAAAGGGAAGGATCTGGGATGGGGGCAGTCAGCTGAAGAAGTACTGCTTGGTTCACTAGCAATACTCAGGAGGAATTCCTCTACAATTCTTCTTCCACACATGGCACCCTCTCCGTAAACCCATACATCGCATTTAACTGTGACCTATCTCAGAGAAAAAGCTCAGTCAAACCAAAACCGCCCAAACCTGGCTATCAGTGCTAACAACTACTTTGAAAACTGTGAGGAAGTGCAGTTTTCACTAGGATCAATCAAAAAGGCAAAATTCAAACAAAAAAAGAAAATAGTTGTGAAAATGTGTCTATTATACTGAAAAAGTCATTGAAATTTTGCCATATGATTGAAACCAGAACTGGATATCTTTTAGATTTTGTTCTCTGATTTTTCAAATTGTTTATTTTTCTGTTTCATTTCCAGGTATATTAAACCACAGAAATTTGTCAAGGCTCCTGACTGCTTTTTCTTACCTTACCTGCCCTGAATGATGCACTGAATGCTACAAATGAAATGGTTCAATCCTTTCTGTGCTTTTACATAAAAACATCTCAAGTAAAATAGAGTGTTTTCACAATTTTTACACAAAGCATTTTATTTTGACCTTATGAATATGAAAAAATTTCGTGTTAGCACTTCTGAAATGAGATGGGTTTGACTGTTCATGTTTTTTTATATCACCTCAGGCTGAGATACAATTCTGAATTCCCAGTTCAGAGCCCCACTATTATAATACCTTTTCCCATACCCCCTCCTCACAGTTCCAGCAGCATGGGCTGTCACTGACTTTCCTTGGACAGGGTTTTATCCAAAAAGTAATCTTCTTACAGCTGCAAAAATGTCTCCAAAAATGTCTCTAGGGATAAAAAGTTCCTTACTTACAGGCAAGCACCACAACACTGCCTGCGGTAGGCAGGTATGGTGGTCTCTATTTTGCAATTAGGGAAACTGAGGCATGCATTTTAATGATTTGCCAGTCTGAAGGTTTGTGGCAGGGTCCAATATGACACCTGGGGACAGGGATAAGCAAGAATCTACAAACTGACTGCAGCCACACAATTCTGTATGATATGCATAAATATTAATGTAGGAAAGGGGGACAGCCTGGTTCCTTCTCATGACTGTGAATGTTCAAGCTACTCAGTGTGGACTATGAGAAATGATAACACTGACTTCGAGGAGTCTTGTGAGGAAGCAACATTCAATTTCTTTCTGCAGTTGCAAACAACCTGTGTTACACTGAGGAAAATCCACTGTATCTTCCAAATGCATTTTACCCACCACACAAAGTAACAACTCTGAAGTGACACATTAAAAGCAAGCAAGAGAGTAAGCCAGAATGATTTACACACGGAACTCTGTCACAAGCAAATGCAGAACTTTGGCTTTCACTTATCTTGTGCCTAACTAAGATGCATTTTTCTCTGAAGGGCTGGATGTAAGGATTTGTAGCAGAAATAATAAGGTATAAAACATAGTTTGGTTCACATCCTTGTCTATCCTACTGTTTGGGGGGGGCAACCTATACCCCTACTCCTTTTTTATTTTGTCATTGACCATTATTTGTTCAAAGCGCCTAGATATCCAGCAGCCCAGTCAAGCAGGAGCTGCAATGGATGCCCCAAAGACCTTCTCAGGAGGTCAGATGATGTTCCCAGGAGACAGCTCCCATTCAGACTCTTTGGGGAAGGAAACTGGCATTTCTGAAGCTCAGCCAGTTTCTGGCAATATTCAAAGCAGGTTACCAGTCAAACATACCAAGCTATAGAGACCCCCAAGATAACTTTAATCATCATAGTATTTGTGTATTTTTTAATAAATGTTTTCAATGAGAAAGAAGCAGTCCTCCTGAACCCAGGAGCTTACAGGTCTTGCATCGCTGGTTTTGGCAGCTGCAGTCAGACAAATGGGTATACCTAATGTCTCCTGGAATGCTATTAAATGCCAAGGGAATCATATAATACTATCCTAGGTGTCTTCAGTAGTTCTCCTGTCCTAGTTCTCCTTTACACTGAGCTGAGCTGCAAGAATGGAATTCCTGCTGTGTCTCCCATGTTAAAGAAAGGCAGGAGGGAAGTCAAGAAGAGTGTCTCAGGGGAGGGAAATACAGTAGTTCCTTTTTATACATTCAACATGGAACAATTATAATGAAAAATCTGAATATTCTTGTACACTTGGTAAAACAGAGTATATATTAATGGTACACCTTTCAAATGAGACAGCTTACTGCAAGGGAAGACTTTTGTAGTGTAGTGGTCTACTTTTGAGCTAGTGGTCTAGATAAGATTTTTACCCAATGGAGAGAAATAGACTCTTCTGTGACAGGATTCATCTCACCCTGAGACGATGGAGGAGACTGGATGATCCACACCTTATAAGAGGTTATTTCTTTCCACCAATAACAAAAGGACCTTTAGACGACCAGCTCAGAGGAGGTCACTGCGGAACTCCAAAACCTGGAACAATAAAGCTCACCCTGCCATTATGATTTCAAAATCCATCAGTCACCAGTAAAACTCATATTGTGGCAGGACAATACTCTTCTCCTTCACTATCCATCATTATTCCACCCCATCCAAAGGCAGTTAGACCATTTATACACACATATACACATACATACACAGAGTCTCTCTCTTCACTCAATCTTTACTTTGCCAAGTTCTGCCTCCTTTCAGATAAAAATGAGAAAAATCTGAAAAAGATAAATCATCTAAATTGAGATGCTATGTACAATCATTCTCATGCCCTCCTTTCACTTATGCATTTCCTTTTCTTCTCTTGGACATTCCTCTTCAAAGTTTTAATCTTATGACTTTTCTCTCCTTTACTTTCTATGCTTTTCCCCTTTTCACCTTTTTTTTTTTGGCCATGTTTTCTTCTCCTCCTCAGTGGGCTGCTTTTGAATTCAGTTTCCTCAGGCCATCTCGTTTACCTTTTTGCCCTGACTTCTTTGAGTTCTTCCTCTGCCCTTTTTTTCTCTGATTTCCCAATACCCTTCATCATGACTCTGAGAGTATTTCCCCGGGACTCTCTCCCAATCTTATTCCTGCCTGTTGCTGTTACATAGAAGAAGTTAGAAAGGCTTAGTTATCCCAAATCTATGATTCTATCTAAACTATTTAGCTGCTATCCTATCTGGTCTCAGTGACGTGCACACCTCTGCACCATTTAGATGTTTATACTAAGCATATTTTATATCATGATGCACAGCTATAAAATACAACATCGAATCATAGAATCATAGAATGGTTTTGGTTGGAAGGAACCATAAAGATCACCCAGTTCCAGCCCCAATGCCATGGGCAGGGACACCTTCCACTAGACCAGGTTGCTCAAATAATCAAATATAAGATAAAAACTTCCATGGATGGAGACACTGAATCAGAGAGAAGGTGATCTTCATTAAGCCAAAGAGCAATTGAATAGCCAGTATACTGCAGGAGGTGATACTTGGTCTAAGGTATTAAGACCCCTCATTTTAGCTAAATGACTGAAAATATATTACGTATGAGGGGAAAAGAAGTACATATGTTGAGAGTAAAGATTAAACCCATTCAGATCCTTTGAGGGACTTGCTAAAGATCAGCTCTGATAAGCTAATGCTTTCTGCTAGGAAAAGGTTCCCTTTGATGCATGTAAACCTGAAATGTAAGATATGCACAGGTAAAAGAATTCCTTAGAAGGTGTGCATCAGGAAAGCATTTAGAGCAAGTCTGCAAGATAAAGGCAGACAGAGACCTTTCCGATTTAATCTGGGTGTAAGAAGAGTAAGTCTGGGTTTTATTTCTTCACTTATGTTTGCAGAAATATTCACTCCTATTACAGTCCATTTGATCTTAAGTAACCAGAAACTTTATCCAAGAGCATTCTTCTCCCAAGGATGTAACCTGAGGCACTGGGACATCTTAAGTGCTGTAGGAAAGAAACAAGTATCTTAAAATGACACAGTAAGCAGGAAGGCTCTTTGACATGTAAAAAGACAATACAGAGCACAGCTAAACCAGAAGTCTTATGTGAATTTGGTAAGAGTGTCCCTATAGCCTCTTCGCACCACAAACTTTCTCCATCTCCATGCATCCCAATCCTATTTTCAGACTCGTCCAAGCTCCCATGACTTTCTAGCAATGCATGAGCCCCTGAAATCTTCATGTCACTCTTCCCACTGCACACAGATGCATTTTTTTCATTAGCAAGAATTTGACCCTTTTCTTGCACAGGCTAATTCCTCTGCAAAGAGTAATGAAGTCCCTTCACAATGACGGACTAATACATCTAGAGGTAAAGAGAGTACGAGGAGTGCTCTGAAGTGTGCTTTTTTCATGCCCACCTGTATCAACCCAGTTTGAGTGGAAATTCAGCTGGGAAACTAGCAAAGATATAAATGTGCCTACACGAAGATATATCCAAAAAATGCCAGTCTTACATTTCAGAAAGGATATAGAAGAGCTTAAGAAACAGCTGCTGTACTCTGCTAACAGTCTGTGTGTAAGTGGTGGCACAGACATCTCATGGACCAGTTTCCCGGCCATAAGGAATAGACATCTTGTGAGAGGTCAGCAAGAAAAGCCCAGTGAAGACTGTTCCACCTTCTTTGGTCTCTAGAGAAAACATTTTGGTGTCGAATACCTTCAGTAATTCAGAATCCAAATGTGATCAAACTTAACCTTCAGTGTTGATGACAATGTGGTTACGATGACAGAATAGTTGATTTCTCAAGAATACATGTTTTCCATTAGATTAAAAGCAGTTATTTCTTCTTAAGGGGGAGAAAAGTCTTGGTAGTTATTAAGCTTGCATTAAGAAAAATAGAAAAAGACACAGCACCAAGAGAGGAGAATACTTTCTTCAGGTGTAATGAGTGTTAAATTAGAAGTTTAATAATCCAGTGTAAATCCTCCGAATTTAAGAAAGGCATGTGGTATCCAGCTGGCCAAGAGCGATTTTGACTATGTGCCACCACAAATGTAGACTCATTTAATGTCTGTGGAACCAGACCCAAACAGGACCACAAATTTCACACCAATCACGTGCAAAACACTTGTTCGGTTTCAGGTCTTTGAGTTGATATTTCATATGTTGCAGCTGACAATCAGATGCCTTTCCAGCTGTCAAAACATGATCTTATTCTCTGCCCAGTCTGGCCCTGACTGAATGACCACTGAGATGCTGAAACTTCATCTAATTTCTGACTTTCCGCTGTAAATGAACTGTAACTGTGATTTAGTAATTGGGAGTAGAGGTGCTTTTACCTCAAGAGAGAAGGAAAATGTGCTTGCCATACAAAGACTATAATTTGATTAAATGGATAAAAATACCACAGAAGAAACTTCCAGATTGGTGACTATATTGAGACAATCAAGTCATAGATTAAATCTGGGTTTTTTTGCTTTTGGTGGTTTTTTTAACAGAGTTCTACTTTATGAAAATAAAAACTGAACGTAAAGTTCCCAGTGGCACATGTTCTGTCTGTTCATATGGAGAACATGAAGTAATTTTAAATGATACCTTTTTTGTTGCTCATAATGCATTGCCACATGAGAGGACTGGTCCACAATTTTGTCCCCTCAAGAGCCAGATGTCCCTATTAATTTTCTCAGACTATAATCTTCCGTTTGTCCTCTTCATTTTCAGAGAGCTGAAAAAGAAAAGAAAGGAATATCAGCTCTTGCACTTCATGATACATAGTCTTCATGAATATATCTTTCTTACACTGTGTTACAGCCTTTCCTTCATTTACCAAATTCATAACAACTGGCAGATGCAAACAACTTTGTGCTTCAGTGTAATTACACCAAAAAAAAAAAAGGCTCTAACACTGTTTATTAGGAAAATATTGTGCAACTTAGTAAAAGGATACACTTACCATGAGCTTAAGTTTGTAGATGCAGAAATGTCTTTGATCCTTGTTACATGGGCCAGGTGGATCAGACTGCCTAATCTTTTGGGCAATCAAGGACACCACACGCAACAGCCGCTGGCAGTGAAGGGTGGGAGATGGTTCCATGTCTGGTTGCTTTCTTTGTGAAGCTATCTCAAAAATGAAGAGATTTCTTTTGCTTTTTTATCACCATCTTGCAAAAGGCACAGATGCAACTATTGGCAGGATTTCCCTTTCAGGGTATTGTTCCATCAATGTAAGAGAGAATTTTGGATGTATTTTATTTTCTTTCTAATCTTCTGTCTTTTAGGCTTACTTAAATCCTAATCTAACCAATTTCCAGAAGTAGACAACAGGAATGAAAAGAAGAGCAATACTGCCTCTTATTTCCCAGGATTTTTCCATGCTGCTTGTATTCATCCTCTAGGTTTCTTCATGAAGAATCACCAGTATTTCAGCTAAAACAGAGATGCTTAAGTGACATATTTCCTTTGAATATGACATGTTTGAATGTTAGAACCAACTAACCACACAGAAAAAAATTTTCCCTCTCATTTCATAGGTCTGTGCTGACGAAATAAAACGTCTTGAGTACAGATGTACTGCGGGAAGAGAAGTCTGAGAAAAAAAAGCAATCAAATAAACACTATGCAGAGAAAGCATGCATAGCTGTAACAGATCTGATTGATTGTTGTTTCCAAGTTTCTATAGAATTATCCACTTGCTACCTACATGGCAAGCACAGCATCATAGTCAGGATTACACTAACAAATCCAATATGGAAAGGAACTTGTTCCATTGAACATGCTTACCCACCCCTGGCTCCTACCAGGCAGCACGTCAGCCACTCCCACCAGTACAACACCTGCACCCATGCAGAGACAGACAGAGGCAGAGGCACCTATGCCCAATTAGTTTATTTTCAGTTATCGTGTTGACCTTCCCTGTGAACTACACCCAGAAAGGTTTGTGTATTCAAGTGATTCAGAGGCAAGCTCATGGAAATTTTAATTTGTAGCAGAGCTACAAGTGAAACAAAACAAGTAGGGTAGAGACCAGATGAGAAGCAGCCATCCTGACTGTGAGGTTAGCAAACAGCCTCTGGCTGTAAAGAACTGGACTTAGGCAAACTCAGTGAGGTGGCCATTCCTCTCACACATTAATAGTTTAATGATGGCAGAACATTTTTCTTGGTCGAAAGGATATCTGCTGGCACAGGAAGGAATGAAATTCAGAGGAGTTTTCTGAAGAACAAGCTCCAGGCATTGCCCAACATGTGCAGGAGGCCAGGACGCAGTTTTCAGGGGTACAAGGCAGAACGGAGAGTGACATTGCATTGTCCTCTTATCTCGGTGCACAGTAAGTGCTCCATAACTACACTGAAAATAGTTGTGTACAACTGTATCTGACTTGGAATTTCATTTCTCAACACTCAGAAATAATGATTAACTTCCATGAGGAAGATACAGCTCTTTGGCATATTTATAAGCCTAGATTTATTTGGATTTTGTGAAAATGTGGCCAAACATCACTATGCTCACCTTTCTGTGCATCTTCTTTAGACCCTGCCTCTGCTGGACTGTCTGTCTTTCCTTACATTATACTGTAAGCTCCTTTAGCCATAGCCATGGAAAAATGCTTTCACAATCATTTGGGTGCTCAGTATCCTTTTCAAATTTGATTTAGGCTCTTAATCAATTATGAATCAGAGCATGCCAATGATACTAAAGTCACAGAGCTGCCTGTGAAAATTTTAGGAGTTTTCTCTACCAGAAAATTCTTGGATACCTCTGATGTGTAGACAGTAAAACAAAGCAGAAAAATATGCACATTTATAATTTACAAGTATTTAAAAAATTTTGTAAACAAGCATGAGTCAGGCATTGTTGCATTTTATCTTGCTTTGAGAAAGTGGTTTTCCCATTTCCCACCAGCATGGCAGGGAGCAGGTCCAGCATGGAGGTATGACCAAAGAGGAGCTGGTTAGAAAATTTAAAAGGAAGGATAACCAATGGCTATGGTTTTTCCTTTAGGGTCTAGTCCTCTCAGAATAGACTTCAAAATATACACAGAAGTGGTGGAAACCTTGAAATATCCTGTTGGATGACCTAGGTATGTGTGCAGATCTCAATGCCTGAACAAATTTGACATCTGCTTTTCCTGAACTTCAGTTCTTCATCTACAAAATCTAGCCAATGGCAGCACCCTTTCAGGAGACCAATCACAGCACTATTTTTTAGTCTAAATTAGTTAAAATTGATCAAAAGTTACAAATGGCATGGGAATAAGAAGAGGAAACACATCAGCACATACCCTACCCATATAGATTCATAAGCTCTGGTTTCTTAGGAAAGTAGGCTAAAATTTATTTTGTGCTTAATTCACTGCTTCATCTAACCTTAAAATAGAAAACACTTCTGCATTCAGAATTAATTGTTTCCATTATTTTGGGGCTGGTAGGGTGTCAATTTTTTAAAACATATTTATTCTATCAGGAAGCAAAATGCCAGATTTAGAAATCATTGACTTGAAAAATCCTTCTAATGTTTCCTTCTTCTAGTGACCACGGCACCAAGCCTGTCAGAGTTCAAGGAGCATCTGGATGATGCTCTTAGTCATATGACTTCGTTTTAGGTAGTCCTGCAAGGAGCAGGGAGTTGGACTCGATGATTCTTATGGGTCCCTTCCAACTTGAGATATTCTACGGTTCTATGATTCTTTTTCAGCCAGAAGTCCTTGCCAAATACGAATGTAATTTATAAATAATTTTGGTTATTTCAGATTTAGTTTCAAAAAAAACCAAGAAAAAAAATCACTCATGAAAGATTTCATCCAGATCAGGATTCCTGAAAAACTCCTATTTAAATTTATGGTTAGTTTAAACCAGATCTACTCCATTTCAGTTAAAGTAATCACCTGTCAGTTCTGCTACATTTTAGATGAGTAACATAAAAATAATAACCTATATGCAAACCCCTAACAGAAGAAGAGATATAAACTATTCATGCATTGTCTATACATGCACAGGTATACTTCTGGAAAGCATACAGGAGGTCTACAGGTCATATAGACACTTTGACCTGAAATCACGCTTAATGAAACTGCCACTGCCACAGTTCACCACTGACCAGCCATTGAAAGATTGTCATGCACTGCTAGACTGTCAGTGATGGATAAATTTCTTTCTTCATATGCTTTGTCCACAGTTTTCCTGATATATCAAGGCTTGTGCAAGAATTTCAGTTTCAGTGAAGGCTTGCAGGCAAGCAAACAGCAATAATTTAAAGCTGTCAGGAGCAGAATCAGTTATGAGCACAGGCAGCTGCCTGCAGCATGACGCCCAAGAAAATATTCCGGTCTTTGCGGTACATGCTGGAAATCCAGACAATGCCCTGTACAAAATCAATGAATTGCAACTGACCACAGGAAATTAAGGAAAAAAAAAAAAAAAAAAAGGCGGCAAACCAAATAAAACCAAAAAACAGAAAGATGTGAAAAATATGGAGAAATAAATAAAGAGGAAATACAAAAATTAAAAAAAACCCAGGAAAACAGTGAAAAGAAATAGGTTAAAGTAATTATAAGTGTTTTATGACACCAATGAATTTAGGATATATGTTTAGGATTTATATTATTATGGAATTTAGGTTTTATGGTGCTGATGATTCTACTGAAAGCAGCATGCTAGATAAAGAGTTTTATCTACACATCAGGTTCAGTTCTCTTTTGCTGCCATGTCCATGTCTCCATTTATAGGTGAGAGAAACTGGAAAAACATAGACAAGTACAATATCATGACTCAGGAGTGATACTCCTGTTGCCTGATACATGGTTTGCATCCTTCAAACAGTGAAAAAAAAAATAACATTTTTTTTTGGACCTCGGATGCATTTGATAATGTCAGTTTCAGATTGCCTTTATTACATAAACCAATCTAATCAGAATTAAAGCAGCTCTCTTCCAGGCAATCCCCTCTTCAATCAAAAAATACCTACTTGCCCGATCTTGTTCTCTCTACAAGCCCTGGCTCACTCTCCTCCTTAGTCCGTCGTCGTAATAACACTATTACTGCTGCTATTTAAAATGTCCACTGAGTCAGCACACTGAAACTTGGAAAGGTATGTATGTACATACAAGGGTTTTTATAACTGACAATATTTTTGGAAGATGGTTAATGGCACTTCTTTAAGACACTGTATTGCTGAATCTTTCTACTTTCTATTCGCTATGTAACCATGCACATTTTCTGCTTTGTTAGGGGATGAAGATAAATAGGCATTTACAGTATCTATTGTGTTGTAATGGCTAAACATCAGTTAAAAACTGCATGGTAATGCAAATCTGGAGAGAATTGTTCTTTCCAAATGCTCTGAATATTGCTTTTATCTTTATGAGCAAGGAGTCTACCTGAGAACAATTCTGCAGTTTCCATTCAGGGCATTTCGCAGACTTAATTAGAGAAGTTCTGTTTGCCAAGACCTTTCTTCTGATAGACACAGAATTACGGAGTGGTTGAGGTTGGAAGGCACCTCTGGAGACCACCTTCTCCAACCTCCCTGCTCAAGCAGGGTTAACTAGATCAATTTCCTCAGAGCTACGTCCACTCAGATTTTTAATATCTCCAAGGTCGGAGACTCCACTGCCTCTGTTCAACCATGCACACAAGGACTGGACGCTGACACAAAGACTGCATAATCATTGACTTTCACAGCTGACCAAAGAAGCAAGCAAAGACAAGAAAACACATAAAATACGTATGACTTAAATTACAGCATGACTTGCAATTTAGTACGATACAATCCTACCTAGTAATGCCCCAGAAATCACTGAAATGAGAGCATATGTTCTAGCATAATCAACCTATTGTTTTAATGTGACCTTACGCTTCACAGTTCACATGAACAACATCCATTTCACGGTTTCACTATAATAAAAATTTAATGAAATAATCTTTTTAAGTATAAATCTCTGTTTTCCTTCTTACTTTTATCAGCCAAGTAGGAACTACAAGCTGCATCCTACAACCATGCTTTTAAGAACCCCAAAGGTTGCTAGCTAAAACACTGCTCACTTTAAATATTCCAGCATATTCAGAAAGAACTAGCTGATGGTTTGTGTTTCTTTAATACCTGATCAAAAGAAGAACAAGAATTTGCTGTTTTCCAAGAGTCACCCTAGTCTCCTGTCATTACGTTAATGTCATTGTTTAGAAAAAAAATCACTATAATGTTTACCATCTTAGGATCAAGCTGATAAAATTCACCAAAAGCCATTTAGAAAGGAATCCAACCCTACCAAAAGAAACTCTAACTTTTTTACTCAAGCTATTTAAATGTCTGCTACGGGAAAAGTTTTGTTCTTTGCTTCAGAGGACAGCTACACCATCCTGCAAGTGCCAAGAAGCAGCACAAGCAGATACAGGCTGCAGCAGTTCCGACACGGAGCGGGGCCACCAGCACCACTTCTGAATAGCAAGCAGCGATGGGACTCATCAGCTGCTCTGCAGCGTGTATGGTGCTACTCACTTGGAAGCAAAGGAAAATCGATTTCTTGTTGTTTGGGTTCATAGAATAGAGTCTAAAAATGTTCAAACAATATTTAGACACAAACATTTCCATATGAGAATTCCCTGGTCCTGTTCTGGGATCTCACTAGGGAAAATGTAGCTTTTTGATGCACCAGATGTGCAGTATATTGCAAAATATGTAAGCAGGAAGGTGTTTCCTGGAGAAATACAGGCATGCACTTTACTTACCATACACAAAGTGTGGAAGATGCTTCACCAGATTATAACACTGCAAATGCATGAAATAATTTTAAATGTGCCAGTGCAGAAGAAGAATTTGGGCTATTCTCTGTGCCGTGCATTTACTTAAGACTCTGAAGAAAGGTGAAAGGAGCAATGTTTCTACTAAATTCCTTTTGAACATAAACTTCATTGCAGTCACCTAGCTGAAACATAACTTAGGTTAATGGTGCCACCTGGTGACAAGTCATACTTGCTGTTGCCATACCGCATCACGCAAGAAAAAAGAAATGCATACGCTATAAATCTTCCCCTCGAGAGTAACCCCCCAAAAACTGCATCACCTGCAATAATTACTTGTCCTAAGGAGTGTAGTGTATTGCACACATAGAAAGAACAATAAACACTAGGAAAGAAAATATTTCTTAATGGACCTTCTTTTTAGACACTACCACCACACACTCTTGAGTTATTAGCTGGTGAAAAGAATGCACTTAATAGTACACAAAGGAAAAAGGGACAGGACACTGATTTATCTGAATCTGCTGATGATGGGGGAGCCAGATATTTTGTCTAGCTCAAAAACTTCTTGTTTGCTGCAGTGGTGTGTGAGACTCTTAGAACAACCTGGAAGGATTTTATGACTCCCATGACTGCGGTCCCTAAACAAAAAATGAGCGTTTGAGCCACATGCTCTTTGCACCTTACCTGTCAGTAATAACTCACATGAGAAATTAATTCTGAAGCCATAAATTGTTCTGTGCATCTCTCTCTGTGTTGCAACACTGCTGAATGTGATCACAAAACACTGAAGGGGAGGTTACTTTTGTGGAGTCAGACTCTTGCCCTGTTTCCTCAAGGTAAAACAGGATTTACACTGCATGTTACAGTATGTGGTGGGGGAAGGACCTGGGGCACGGAGGGGGCAAGCATGGTCATGCCAAGCAGGGCTGGAAAGCTTGTTCAGACAGAGGCAAGGTCAGGGGGATGGAGCACAGCAAAGACCTGAAGCCTATTTGGTATCTGCCAAGGTGTATAACCAACCTTATTGTATTACTTTTTGTCATATGTATAAAATAGCAAAGAATTTACATATGATAGCTTTAAAATGCTAATATATAAAGAGATGGGTACAGTAATAGAAATGGACACGGGAGCTTGTATTTTGCAGGAGATACCTGGGCATAAAGTGGAGAAAGACAACATCATGTCACCCAACTTACAGTCATTATAATAGTTGTACAATAAAATAGCCAGGATTTAGGTTATGGATCATATCAATGATTTCTCTCCAGCTTTGCTTGTATGCAAAACACAGGTTCCCAACAATCACTGCACAACCACCAGTTTAATTACATTAGAGTGATGGTTTACAGGTGAAACCACTCATTTAGGAGTCTCATTGCAGCTTTACTCCTACCCAGCTGTTACAGTATCCTAGTTAACACTTACAGTTGCAAACCTGCACAACAACTTCAGCAGCAACATGCAGACTAGTCCTTCATATTTATAAAAAAGCTGATATTTAGCAGCAAAAAGCTTACTTAAAGGCGGTATACTTGCTTTATGTTTCACCATGCTCACCCAAAATTTGCTAATTTTTTGCTAAACTCAACATTTTGGAAGGGCACGTGAAAGTACTGGATAACTTTAAGTGCATTAATGTGCTCTTGAATAGAGGAAAACTGTATCACTTCACCCCCAGGACCCCTGACAGACTGGGATTTCCCTTCTATGAAACCTAATCAGGGACATCCTTAATTCAACAAAACAGGAATATCTCAGCTGAATTATGGATATTCATCTCTTAGAAGCCTACTTCACATAATAGAGTCACATGCTGCATATGCAAATTATACAAGTATCCATATGCTTAATTTATATGACTATTTAACCAAACTGGCATAATAAATATGTCTAGTTAGATACTTGCAGTAAGTGTGCAGCTGTCTGGAAGGAGGTACAAAATCACCATCAGTGAAATCCAAACTGCAGCTGTCATTAATCAAAGCTTTGCCCTTGAACATTCATCATTGTGATATTGCTGTGACAAAGTGGACTTTTACTGCCATTTGGGACAGGAAGATTTTACTTCCTTAAAATAATTCAAGTTCTTTAATGGTGCAGATGCTGTGAAAAAGCCAGTTTTCATGTTTGCTCTCAACACAGCGAATAAGCAGATGAAAGATCATCAAAATGTTATAGAAAACTAAAATTATCTGTAAAATGCTGCAAACTTAAATGCTGAACTTTTGCATGGTATGTAGAAAATCCCTATTGAAAGTATTTGTGTTTAACAGAAACAAATGACGTTTCTTGGATCAATGACCTGGAGATAATGCAGTCAGGAAAGATTTGATTGTTAGGTCAAATGGAGAATTTTTTACAATACTGAAAAGGTTGTGTAGAAGGAGCTTTAGTCAAGATGAGGTTCCATTTCTAAACATACACCATTCACTACATCCTTTGACCAGAAAAGAGCAGTGGCTGGCAAAATTATTCACCCACTGGACTGACAGTGAAGGAGAGGTTTGCACAAGCTCAGGGAATGAAACCAGAGCAATCCAGTGAACTTTCTCATGGTGAATATGGCCAATATTCACGTCATAGAATCATAGATTGGGTTGGAAGGGGCCTTCAAAGGCCATCTAGTCCAGCCCCCTTGCAGTGAACAGGGACATCTTCAACTAGACCAGGTTGCTCAAAGCCTCATCCAACCTGACCTTGAATGTTTCCAGGGATGGGGCATCGGCCACCTCTCTGGGCAACCTGTTCCCATGTTTCACCACTCTCTTTGTAAAAAAATTCTTACTTGTTATCTAGTCTAAATCTACCCTCTTTTTGTTTAAAACCATTACCCCTCATCCTATCACTGTACTCCCTGTTAAAGAGTCCCTCCCCATCTGCCCTGTAGGCCCCCTTTAGGTACTGGAAGGCTGCTATAAGGTCTCCCAGGAGCCTTCTCTTCTCCAGGCTGAACAACCCCAACTCTCTCAGCCTGTCTTCATAGGAGAGGTGTTCCAGCCCTCTGATCATTTTTGTGGCCTACTCTGGACCCGCTCCAACAGGCCCATGTCTTTCCTGTGCTGAGGACCCCAGAGCTGGACACAGCACTGCAGGGGGGGTCTCACCGGAGCGGAGCAGAGGGGCAGAATCCCCTCCCTCGACCTGCTGGCCACGCTGCTGGTGAAGCAGCCCAGGATACAGTTGGCTTTCTGGGCTGCATCAAGGCTTCACTCCACTTAGACTATGAGTCATCATTACTTTTCAAAGATGAATAACAACTTTGCAAAGATTTTGGTTTTCTGTAGTTGTTAATATGAGCCTTATTTTGTATGCATTGACTGGCAGTTAACCAGGGTTCTTCACAGACAACATACTTGCCCACAGAAGCTAACGGGCCAGTGGATCTACTTGGATCCACTAAAATCAAATTTAGCTACAAGAACAAGGTTTGGGGCAACTGCTATCAATCAGGTATATTATTTAGGCTAGATAAAAGATGATACACTTAAATAAGAGCAATGGGGACAACCTGCAACATCTGAAGAAGTGCCTGAAGGTATATTCTGACAATGCTTGTGAGATCTCTCCCAATACCCTCAATACACAAGCCATGCCATGGAAATTACACAAGCTTGGGACCATCTTCTATCACTGAGCTTGGATTCATACTTAAAACTCTCTTAGCCTCCAGAACAGAGCAGCCACATCCACCACTTTATGGGGGTGATCCCTGGGCTGTGAATTGTTTGGGACAATGCTGGTCAGATGGGCCAAAACCTTGTCAGAAATGATTCAAGCAGCTTTACAGTACAGATGACTGAGTCCCCCTGTGTGGAAACATGCCTGTTCCCAGGGTAATTCATTAATAAAGACACTTCCAAATAGATTTCAGCTGTCAGTATGTTCTCGGAGAGTATTTTACTGGATGGTGAGAGTGTGCACATGGGCAGTTCATTAACTTGCTGGAAATCCATACTCCTGCTTGCCTTGCAGTGACTTTGTCATTTAACCATACTTGAAGCAAACTACTGAGAATTTGCTGACTGCAGCTTCTTCTGTATTTGTGAGCATCTGTTCGGTCCTAGCACTTGTGTATATTGCTTGCACATGAGATCTGCACCACTTTACTGGATGTTGTTTTGTGAGAACATTATCCAGTCCAGAAGGAGCAGAGATTCCCCGTCACCCTCAGCTGTGCAGTCACCCACCAAAGCTTTCAAATTCACTCACGGTACCATTGAGAGCCTTTAAGGATATAACCTATGTACAGCAAATTCTTGAAGTCTTTCACTGCACTATGGAAACTGTACTTCAAAGCAAAATGCTGTGGATTAGCTGAGAATTATTGTAAATCTATTGTTTAGTGAAGGCCTCCCCAAAACCTTGTTCTTTGCCTAGTATTTGTCAAATAGCTTCTGGTTTGGAAAAAAGCATTGTGACACAGTTCTAGCGTACAGCAATACGCAATGGGCCTGAGATAGATGGCTACTATGTCTCTCATGTCCACTGATTTTCCGGGAAGGCAATGAAGAGGAATTATCATATTCTCTGAGGCTCTTTTGCAGCAAAAAGAAGAGGTCTGGCAGAGCAACTATCTCAAGCTATAACATTTTCCTTTTCATCATGACTATTTTCGTACTACTGGTTTTCAAACAGATGATGAGGACTGGCACTGAAGAAGCTGGAGGAAGTTGACAATTTGAATGAATGACAATCCTAAAAAATGCGTTTGAGAAATGTGAAGAGAAGATTTCCATGCAGGAACATCCACATCTCCTATCCTTTGGCAGGGCTTAGCACGTGTTTGCCTTCCGCAATGATACAAGTCCTGTTTCAAAGGAAGGTTCTTCCAGAAAGTTTCACATCAAATTTATTTGAGTCCAAAGCTTGCAGAATATTAATTCTGACTGAAAAATCTTGCTGGTTTTGTATTTATCCTTAAAAGTGGTGCTGGATGAGAGTACTTTGCCAGCACAGGTTATCTCACAAACCTGATATAACCATACGACACAATTCTTATTACAAGTTATTTATAAGTCTATTCAAATTTGCAATCCACTATCAAAATGTGTTTATCCTATTGAGAATTGAGTATGCATTCCTTTGTCTTCATCTCTAATCCTTTACCTACCACCCACACTGGTTAGCGGAAGTTAGGAGTACCCCTTTTATTTACCCAGATGTCCTCCACTACCTTAGGGTTGTCTTGATTTAAAGCCAATTCCGCATTTAAATGCAAAATATACCTGGCATAACATCATTACTGTATCATGCCTCACAACCCTATCCCTATTTCTCCAGAGATCCATCTCCTCACCACCTGAAAATCAATATACAAAGCTACAAGCACAAATACAAATCTGGTGTTTGACAAAAGGCCACTGGAGTTCGTTTCTTAGACCTCTCTTCAGTGAAAGTAAAGCCAGCCTCGAAGAAAACAGGAGAGAAACCCAGCAGTTCTCCAGCTGCATGGCCTTATTAGGGACTTGCACAATATATCCTAATGCTACACCAGGAAAGCCCAGATTCTGTAGGCAAATGCTGAAGGAAACCCCACAGCACTGTGGTACTTCAGGAGACAGTTGACATCCTGGGGCTGAGGAGCAACATGTCAAAGAAGAGGCGATTCCCCCAAAAAGGCACAAATCCCACCCTTCTATCTCAACTGCAGAGGCCAAAGGTGAAAATGTAGTGAAGTGAAGAAGATACTTAATTCATAATCTCTTTTTTAAATTTACTAACTGGTTCTATTGATTTTCTCCTTCAACTGAAATTTGAAAAGGAAGAAATGATCTTGAAAGAAAAGGTCATGAGTGACACAAAAGATAATACAAAGGCACTCCAACAGGAAACTGGTGCTTGGCAGTAAGTCCCAAGCCAAAATGTCTTACATGATAAACAAAACACTTAGCAAAGCTAAACAAATAGTGCTGTCCCTTACCTTCCCCAGAGCCCTGGCAGTGACTTTATCTCATTAAAGTACTGGATGTTCTTATCCAATATTTACAGTCCTGTTTTTAGGTTACTCTAACAATCATTATAGTCCCAGATAAGTAGTCAATGAAAGAAGCATATATTTTAATTTGTGTAGAGTATCAACTGGCATTCTTATGATGTCACCAAGACACCTCCCTAAATACCCAGGAGTCACTGACAAAGCTTTTGAGAGATCTTGTCCTTCTCACTCACATGCAACCTTTGCACCAGGCACAGGACAGATTTTCTTGGCTTGGTGCTTTGTATGTCTCCAGCTCAGACTCTTTAAGTAAAGAATATTGAAATTTGTGCAAAAAATCAATTGCACAACTAGATATAACCTCCCAACTAAAGATGATTCCTTCTCTTTGGGAGTACCTCCTCAGAAAAATAAGGATATTTCAGAAACAATGCCAGCTCCACCCAGAAAAATATTTTTTAAGTAGTAGTTGTTTTCACTGTTCTTATATGTTTGCTGTTGTTATTGTTCTGCTTTGCCTGAATTCTTAGTACACAGTTTAGCCAATCTAACCAGGTCATCTCAGCTCAGGCAAACAGGATGTCCTGCTTTCAAAGGCACCACCTCTTTCCATTCCCTACAGAGATAATTCTTTTATTACCCTTATATTTAGGGGTATAACCTTCATTCCAAAGGCCAACCCAATTAAGGTGCAAATTATGTGTACTGAACCTCACCCTGCAGTTTCTTTTGGCCTTTGGGTAATACACAACTGTAGATTGCAGTCATCTAGGCTGACGTCTGCTCCTAGCTCAGCTCACAGAAGACTGGGAACTAAACAAAATCAGTGGACCCTCACCCACAGGTGGTTGGGATAATAGCAAGTTTAGTAGAATATTAATAAAATCCCTGTTTTTAATTTTGCATTCCCATTAAAATATTGATCCTTACTGCATTAGAGTCCATGAAGCTGGTTTATTCAATCAAAATCACTCCGATTCCATGTTACGAGCAAGTACCACCCAAAGCAAGACTGGCAATAAAAAGTCTCATGAATGGCAGCTCCATCCACAAGTAGAAAAACATTTGTCCAAACTGTAAGACAAATAATTTCCAGTAATTAACATATTTGTAAAAATAACAATTTATCACGAACAATGTAAAAATACAGAGCTACATATTTATTAATAAATGGTACACCAATAAAAGCTCATTGTCCCCTCCTATTTTCATATGTTCCAATTTCTAATTACTGCTTGCCATTTTCTGACCCACTCTTACTCTAGGTGGATATCCTATCCCATCTTCCACAGCGAAGATAACAAAACTGAACAAGAACAGGGCCTTGACTGGATCTAAATTCTCTCCAAGAGAATGAAGTCAGACAATGCTTTCCATTATAACTTGAGCTTGATAGCATAAATCCGGATGATCTCATGGTATGATGTAAACCTTGGATTCCTCAGTTAAGCTCCGTGTTCAGTCACAAGTGTCCTACAAGGTCTTGGGTCAGTCACTAAAGCCTTTGTTCAGACCAGCTGGGTTTCGCAATCTGCAAACAAAGTCCCAGCAGTGCCATGGAGAGCTGGGCACCATGCCACCAAGGATGGGACTCCTCGGGGGGCTTCTGTGGTATTTGGACATGGAGATCAGATGTCTCATTCTCACCAAACACACGTACTGGGATGCTGCTTAGGTGTCAAATGGAGACACTGAACTGTATCCAGATGCAGTGTTAGAAAGCACTGTACACACAGACACCTAAAACTTCTTTTTGATGAAATGGGGAATATTAGCTATCTCCCTGTTCCACTGGAGGGCTGTGAAGGTGTGGTCTTCCAAATAGAGGCACTCCTCTGAAGACCCATCTAAATCTCTCACTTTGGTTGTCCTTGTTGCAAACTCAGGTATCAACTCACAAAATATAATGTTGACCTCAAATAACACTTCCATTTTAGAATGCTTTACACACCCTGTGTTATGAGCAAAAATTAACAGTCTAAAAGGGCTCTCTAATTCCTCATCTAATGAGACTTTATACAGAAAAGCAGCTGGAGCTCCTGCTCATAAACGCCTTGCTATAATTACAAGATAAGCAAAAGAATTAGGCTTTCTAATCATAATAAATTGCCAAGCAGAAAATGTAATAAAATCTAACAAGGTCTCTCTATATCGCATTGTGTTAACACAACCTTTTTATATTACCATCTATTGCAAAATGCTATGCATGCAACTAATTAAGTGAAAAGCGTTTTTCTCAGGTTAAGTAGAGCACCTACATTCCTGCAATTATTATACCTTTGGAAAGTCTGTCCTGATTCTGTTCCCATTCAAAGACGGGAAGAGAAATCAAGTCAGCATTATAGCAAGTTTTGTGTGATCGCTCTCAACTGCATTTAGTAAACGGTCAAAATAGTCAGGTAAAAGAGCTCTAAATAAACAAACAATGCTTTGCACAACCATAGTGCCTCTCATCCAAGGGACTTCAGTGCATTTGATAAATATTAATTAACTTCCATTTTGCTGCTTTGATGTAGGCAAGGGATATATTTAAGTATCATTTCATTTGCTACTAAGATGCATTCCCCCTTTCCGCTCTTGAGCAGGATGCAGCAGCTGTTTAACAACACACATGAATATTAAACAGAATTTTATAGAAGAAGTAAGGAATACTTAATCCAGGGGGATTTACATGGGTAGAAAGCAATTACTTAAAGCAATGGCCCCCAAACTTCGTGGCTGATTTTGCTCTCCTTCAGCCACCTCCATTTTAAATCTAATTTTGCTGGGGCTATTAATAATATTGGAGGATCTTACACACAGCCTGTCACCTCTGAGCTGCAGAAAGGGGAACACTCGCACAATATCTGGGCTAGAACTGGGAGAATCTTGCTTTTCTTCTGACAAAATGAGCCAGGGGACATAAGTGATCACAGTACAGTAAGATTTTGGCTTTATACTCCTGAAAGAAGATATGAATAGCTGGTTGGAATTCAGAGGATTCAATAATTAAGCCCTCAAACAGCTATTCCTCCTACCCAAACACTGCCTAACTGATGAGACCTTATTTTCTACACATCCCACCCAGTATGGAGTACTGTACTCAGGAGCAATGGTCACTGACTGGCTCAGGGTTATTGCCCATTTCTCTTGGTGCTTGCATCAATGGGTTGTGCATGGCAGGGGACGTCTCCTGCCAGTGCAGATAATTCACCACCTGGAAGTCAGTTTTGGGGAAAACTGTGGTTTGCACAATGTCATCTCAGCCTCATGTCCTGCATTACAGTGAAACCTCTTTACAGTCTCACAGTGCATCATCTGCTTAATATCTAGATGTCTCAGCATGAAGACTAAGTTCTTGCTCAGGCAGATGAAAACTATTAGAGAAGATTCAAATTCATAATAGGACAAAAGTCACCAAGCAGCCATTCAAAAACTGCAACAGAGACATTGTTGTCTGTGCAGCAGAAACCAGATAGAAAGACCAGACAGCTTTCCTTTACCGTGAAACATCATCACCAGTTGTTTCTTGTTGTGACAAAAAGAGAGGGCTTTTAAAGAATCAGCATTAGTTTGGTACCTAACTGCATCTACAGATTTCTTTACTATTTCAATAGTCTCTCTTAGAATGGGTGAAGGCATTTTGCCAAGGAAATCTCCAGTTATCCCTGTAAATATGTCAATTAAAAACACTTTGTGTACTCCAAATACAATTTTTACAGGTTTTCCTAAACTATATTTGAGAAATTTAACCAGCTAGCACATTCCAATAGGCTATCCGAATTATTTGCTTAGTTTTACACCAAATCCACATCAGTGCTTCCAGTTTCAGTATTAGGATTACATTAACAGCTTAACTTGTACTTAGTTATTAACGAGAAACAATTCTGGCAGGCGAGGCAAACATTCATCTTAATTGAAAACATTACGTCTTTATTTTTCCATCAAATTAATAAATGAGGTCACCAGATGGCCCTTTTAGGATCATCGAGTTGGGCTTCTTGGGCCTAATGTTCCTTCTGTGCTTTACCACAAAGCTAAAAATCCTTAACATTGCCAGCACATCACAGGAATCATTTGTCCAGCACTGGCACTCTCACATGACCAAAATACCTCCAACAAAAACCTGAATTACACGAACACAGAATCCCTTCCTGAATCAGGTCTCCCATATTCACAACACACAACAGCAGACCTGGGACCACACGTTATAGGTGATGCACCATGAAGCAGTGGTAGAGGGACTTTCCATTTGACATGCATTAATGAATCCATCCCCCTAAAAACAATTATTTCTTAAAAAGGTCAAGCGTCTTTTACTGAACAGTTGATTTTGCAACCAGGTATTCAACCTGCCAGATGGGCACTATGGTCACATTAATCACTATTTTATATAGTTCAGACTTGACCTAGCAGAATATTAGCATCTTTCCCCTCTTCAGTATTGAGGAACTGGAACACACCTTCATATGGCTGATTTGAGAGAGAGCATACCAGGCAGTACTTTGCTTGACCTGACAGTAACTCTCTGTAGGGACACTACTCCCGCATTTCTGAAGAGGGCTTCCCGAAAGAGAAAGCAAATCTTACATGTTTTGCCAAATCCTTTAAGGTTCTGCACATAAAACTGTTCTACATCCCCACCTTGCACTGAAAAGATTTGTATTTCGTTTAGATATACTGCACAAAACTGTAGTCTGAGCACGTGCTAGGCATTTGGATGAGGCTTGTTGGTGGTGCATTTACACCACCTAGTACCTTGTAGGCTGATCTGTAGGTAGAGAGCGTACACACTACTGCAATTCGGATCTTAAATGGGCTTACTCATTTCTACGTTGACAGATCCTCCATGCTAGCTTCCTGGACATACTTATCTTTATCTAAAACTAAGCAAATCTTTGGGCAGCTAATGAATTAGCGCAAACAGATGTTGCTGAGAGATGTTGTGCTCCCGCTTGCTTTGGCGTCATGGCTAGCTGAAACTTTTTGAGCAATTCCAAAAGATAGTCAATGGCTGGAAGAGCATTAAAACATCTTGAACTGGAGTACAAAATGCTGGGAACTCACAGGTATTTACAGGACAATCTTCATGCAGTAAAAGATAAAGCATATATGTAGGACCCTTACACCACATAGCAATGTTTTCTCTGATCTCACAAAAGCCCCAGTGATACTCAGAAGTCATTATACACTGCTGCTAGGCAAACCATAACATTTTGAAACAGAAAACACTATGCTTACTGCGGACAAAATAAAATAATACCAACAGATACGTATATTTGAAATCAATGTTACCACAAGATGTCACTCTAAACTTTATTTAGAGAAAGGGTTTGACTACTTCAACATTAAAGACACCGAAGTTACTTTTTTCCAAGTATATTTGTTTTCTTCCAAATCTTATTTACAAAACTTAAAACATAAACTAATTGCTTGTAAAGAAAAAACAATTAAACATGAGAAATACAGTCTACCACACCAAAACTCACTAATAAATCCTCAGAAGGCAGGCTGGGTATGAAATGATGATGAGAAAAAAAACAAAGCAGTCTTCTGGTCTTAGGGGTTAAAGAAGAAAAAGAACGAAGTTACACTTCTACATTGCAGTTCAACACCAGAGATTAAAAATAATTCCAGAAAAGGCAAGACTTGGGAGAACATATCCAGTACACGATGCAACTCAGTATCTATCCCTCTGTCTCACTGTAATTAGGTTAGATTTCTCCTGCTATCTAATTACTGTTTTGAAAGATACTCCCCACAACCGTTCCTACCACTACCTGCTAGTACTTGGATTCTGGGAAGACAGTGAGTCTAACAAATTCCCTGATGAAAATGAGTGTTCATACACATGAGTGCATATATATATATGTGTGTGTGTAAAAATATGCAATTATATCATCTCTGTGTGTATATATATATGTGCATGTACATATATATATGTAATATTGTGAATATATGTTGGGTTTGTTCAGTTTGGAGAAGAGAAGGCTCCCGGGAGACTTCATCGTGGCCTTCCAGTACTTAAAGGGAGCCTATAAACGGGAGCGGGAGCGACTGTTTTACATGGCAGATAGTGGTAGGATGAGGGGAAATGGTTTTAAACTAGAAGAGGGGAGATTTAGGTTAGACGTTAGGAGGAAATTCTTTACTTAGAGGGTGGTGAGGCACTGGAACAGGTTGCCC
>JAVKLA010000026.1:20743836-20772261 GCA_034782735.1 Sagittarius serpentarius
TCAAGGCCAGGCTGGATGAGGCCCTGGGCAGCCTGATCTAGTGGGTGGCCCATGGCAGGGGGGTTGGACTAGATGACCTTTAAGGTCCCTTCCAACCCAAGCTGTTCTATGATTCTATGATATATGTAACCAGAATTTTGGCAGGAGAAGTCAACAAGAGAATCTTGGGCCACATCCCCACCTATCTGCAGCAGAGGCAGAGGACCAGCCCAGGACATGCAGCAAGGCAGCAGCAGAACCAGGATCTGGAAGTGAGTTCTCCCAGCAAAGCCGCTCTGACACCATCTGCTCTGACACTTCCATTATCAGTAGCGCATCGAAAATGATGGTGATCCCAGTCCCAGTACCTCTGAGAAATACGCCTTCAAAACACTTCTTTTGCAGAAGAAAACCATCTAATTCATCTAAACCATCTAACTATTGGGACATTGGGACAAAAATCAGATCTAAGAGAAAGAAAACGCTACCTTTGGTAGTGTCAGCATCTGTATTAGCTCAAGCAGTGAAGGCTGGTGTGAAATGTCCAACAGTTTTGACCTCTCTTTAAAACGTGTGTTTCCAATATCATCACACAATGGAATTTGCGATGAGAAGCTCTTTATACTATCCTTAAAGTCTAGGAAATCACCATGTAAAATTACCTTCAAAACACTGATAAAGTTGTAAAGGCAACTCCCAAAATTAGAGTGTCTCACAATTTAAGTATATGGTCACACACAATTTTTCTCTCTGCTCTAACACTTTATTCAGTATATGGAACGGGTCTGATCTGGGGAAGCTGTCTGAGCAACCTTTGCACCATTTACCTCAGGAGCTGAAAGGCCGAGAGCAGTAAGAAGATTTCTTGAAGGTTCTTTAGCTTAAGAGCATTAAATGCCACCCTGGGAATTAGACACTACCTCTGACTCCTACAGAGAGTCTCAGTGATGGTCAGGAAGTCACATATGCTGTATTTTTCCAAAATGATCACCCATCAGATGATCCTCATGCTTTAAGTGCCCATTTAAGTGCCCAAAATGAGACACTGGGACAGTCTTGCTGGAATAGTCATACTCCCTTTTGCAGCTGGAGCTGTGGTCAGACATTAAAAGTGGTGTGTGTGGTGATGTATCAGGTCAGAAGTGTCTCCAATCAGGCCTCTAAAATAAGTAGATATTTTTACCTCCGTTTCTCAGGGCTTCAGTACCACCTCTGTAGCACAGAACACAGTAAATCATCACACAGTAAATAATGATGGGAAAGCAATGGATTAAATACCTGCTCATGAGCTGAGTCCTGCCCCTTCTGCACGCTGAATGAAGCAGGATTTTTGAAGGAAAGCAGTTTGAGGTCAAATAAATAAGAAGCATCACACGGTATGTACGTACAGGAATTGAACTCAGTTTGCAGAAGCTACCTTAGTTTTAGCACTGCCTTACCTCTGACCACAGTCCTAATTCTCTTCTGTTCACATTGTTGTGAAATGCCACAGCCTTTCTGTGTAACATAAATAATGATAATTATTATAAAAGGTATTTTCTATTTCTAATGCCTGGGATTTTATGCAATAGTGCCTTAATCAACTACAACAGCAGAAATTCAAAACCACACAACTATGATGACAAAATGGAGACAGGAAAGAACAAATGAAAGACATAAATTCAGTCGTCTTTGAAAAGAGCTCGTAATTATCTCAGTGGTAGATCAGGGTGACAGAGCCCAAACACAGTCGCAGAAAATGGACCACACAACAGAATAAACACACAATGGGAATGAACAACACAGTCTGCAGTATTTCTTGTCAAGACATATTTTAATATCCAACAGACCTCCAAAGTACAGAATCATACCTGAGAAAACTACAGTAGAAGTTTGAGATAAATATGATATCCATGGTTACCTATTACTATATATATATAAATTTATGTAAGTATTATATATGTCTATATATACATTATATATATGTGTATATGTAGGATTACCTTGTTTACTTTTATGCATCTTAATATTCAGTGCTCAATCCCAATTCCACTGACTCCCATGACACTAGAAGCACAGGGTTAAGAAAAAGAGTGCTGAGATTCCACAAGAGCCACCAGGCAACAGATTTGGCTTATTCATAACAGCTTTGAAAACTGTAAGGTATAACACTCTTCAAGGCTAAAATGTTTCTGTAATTTCAAAACTACCATGCACTTTCTTAAGAAGTTATATCCACTAAGCAAAAATCACATCACAGTCTAGCCTAAAATGACTCCACAGACCAAAACATTAGAGAGGGAGAACAGCTCTGCTATTTTAGAGACAAAAATAAACATTGGGATTACTGATGGAACAGCTTGCTCCAGATTTTCTTCCATTTTATTACTAGATGTACAAAGTACATTAGCAAGATATAAATCCAGCATTTCTTTATTTAACGCCAAAAAAAATCATCTCATTGTTCTTTTATATTCCCTCAGCTTGAAAAAGGAGAATACATTATTCAAAATAAAACCAGATTATCTAAATACATCTCTTAATAATTTGTCTCTAGTTCTCATCACAAACCAATAATAACGGGCTATCCCTCCTTAATGCAAAGAGAAAGAAAAGCTTCACACTGGGACAGCAGCCACACAGCCACAGCTGCTGCAACTGCATTTTATTAATTCTAATTACACATGGAATCCATACGGCCAAGACACACTTTAAAAAAAAACACTACAGGAACAAATACTGGCTTTTATTCCTTGCTGGATATTGAAAACTAACAAGATCAACAATTATCACAGTGCTCATATTAAAAACTCATCTTAAAAATTTTTTTTTCCAATGCACAGCTTTTGCATTTTGAATAAGAAAAGTCCACAAAGCTTCTGAATTCCATGTCTGAGATGTAAATGCTATCATTCGCTGGTTAAAAGGCAGCAACACACGAGCAGAGGGTTGCATAAGGATTACAAGTGATTATGTATTACCTAGGTTGTATCAGTGCTGTAATCGGTTTCTTCTTGTACACAGATAGGTTGAGAATCCAAATACAGACCTGGGCTGGGATTCTGAATTTTTCAGAGTCCATCAGCATTCATATCCAGCGGGTTTGTGCAATTCTTTAAGGAAAAGGTCAACAGCAAATATGAGATCCCAATCAAAATTCCCACAAATGTAAGAGGTATCAGAGCTTTGCTTTTGGGTTGAGGTCTTTTGTGATAATTCACAAGCTTTTAATATTTAAACTTTTTCAAAAAAACCTGATTTGGGGTACTCACACAAGATTCCCACATCTTCACACACACCTTCTCTCAAGGTGGAAAATAACCAAGTTATTTTAATATTAAGAAGTTCTTGTGGGAGGGCTACTCACATCTTCAGGCTGGCCAGCAAGAACGGGGAGTGCCACGCCCTGTCTCTATCTGCTCTTTATCTCTAACCAGTAAGGCATCACTGTAACACCCAGTAAGTCCCAAAGGCAAAAGCAATTCTGAGATTTTCGGAGATACAGTAATATTTCAGATCCTCTGTCACAGACACAACTAAGAAAGACTGGGTTACATTTCAGACCCCACTGAAACTCCCCTCTCTGGATATCTTCAGCCTGATTTCCCTATAGTAACGTGATGTCTGTCTTCTTCCTGCATGTGCATCTGTCTGCCAGCTCCCACCAGCTAACTTTGAACCCTCTGCCCAGTGTCAATGCAACTTGATAGAAGTGAAGAAGTCTCGCATCCTCCAAATGATCTGCAGGTACCATGGGGTGAGGAGAGTTAGAAGAGCCAGCGAGAAATGATACTGCAGGGGACATTGCACTGCCATGGAAGCAAAAATAGTGGTGGGTCAAAATCCACTGGAAACCAGTTACATTAGATTTGCCTTTTTTTTGTTGTTTGAACAAATGGTTCACTCTGTGTGACCAAACTTTCACCGGAGAACCATGAGGGTTAGTTCCTCAAGCTGGCTGCTATCCAGCCCCCAGCTCATAAAAAAAAAAGATCATACAGCTTCAAACCATCCCAAAGATCTAGCACTGCTACCTTTCGCTTTTGAGAGAAAGCACAAATTTGCTTACTAAGAGAATTGGACTTCAAGAATAAAAGCAGCTGCAGCTGTCTTCAGGCAAAACAAAAGCTGCCCTTGAATTTAAATTTCAGTTCTGCTGTAATTTATGCCGCAACAAAGAAAGATGCCAGTTTGGGAAAGTAGGACTCTGTGTGGAGTAATAACAGGCTTCCCCATTGTCAGAGATGTCATTTGAGCGCCTCTCAAATGTGACAGAGCACTGAAGGGTTTTTGCACATTTCTTTTGCTCCTCGACATCTGTAATAGTCAGGGAGGGTTTCAATATTTTTAGAAACAGCTATAGAAGAGTCTTTATTTCTCAGTCAGGGAAGGTCCGAATATGAATCTCTGGAAGAATCACTCCGACACATGATCCAAGGCAAGTGAAGTCGATGGGAGTTTTTTTCTTTGACTTCGTGAATGCTGGACTCAGGCCCTCAGCGAGTGGATTGCCTAACGTGCCTGGGCCGGATGCAGGCTTGGCTGCGTGGGATTTACTCCCGAGGAATTCAGTGTCATTACAGGAGGTGAAATAGCCCTACATAACCAGAAACCAGCTCCCTGAGATTACATTTAGAGAACAATGACATACGAGCTCAGTGACCTTACATTGAGGAGCACTGCAAGTAGCTAAATGTGTCGAACACATAAGTAGGCTAAAAACATCTACCAAGAGCGAGCTTGGCAAGTATGAATAGATAACACCCAGTTGTGCTTTCCTATTGAAAAATTTCCCAATACAGGAATTCATTTAATATCCTTTTGGTCCCTGAAACAGTGACACAGCACTAAGTGCTGAAACATGCTTCCTCCTGTGGATCGAGAAAGATTGGTACTAGCAAGGGCCACCATTGCCTTAGAAAGGTAATTGTCAATCACATTCCCCATTTTGATATCCTCAACTCTAGCAGCTTTATCAGGAGCCTTGTGAAATTTGGTGTTGCCTTGTTTTCTGTGGTGCCATGAATGTCAAATCTTACGTTCGCCCAAAGGAAGAAGTACAAAAGAGGTCTTGGTGGTTGTGGAAAAAAGCCTGAAAGTATGACTGCAGTATTTCTTAAAGACAGATCATAGAAGCAGACAATAACAACTTGCGGTGTTTTATAGATTATTTCTATGCCTTTTGTGCAAATCTCATAAGCTTTTTAACACTGAAGGCCAGTGCTACCATGTATGACTAGCACTGGATTTCTGAGGTGCTGCAAGAGCCTGACTTTTCCTCTGACATCTGTAATTCTTCAACAGCTACTTTGGTGCAGGCTCCATCTCCAGCCCAGGACTGTGTTGCAGGTCTCCTGCTTTTCTCACCATTTATCCTGCTGTTCACACATCTGTTCCCCAGTCCTGACCCACCTCCTTCCCTCCAGTCTCAAATATCCTTCTGTCACTATTTAAAGGCTTTCTCCTTAAATACAACATGCCTAAACAAATCCCTTGTCTTTCTATTAATTGCCTCTACATTCTTCTTCTCTCTATACAGTCAACAGCATAGTTATTCTTCTCAGCATTAAAGCTTACAAATGGGCTTTATTCTTAGTTGACATGCATGGCTACGTCTATCAAAATCTTTCCCATTTTTCATTCTTAGCATTTTTCTTTCCTGACAGGGGCATGTTTCAACATCCCATCGTTAATCCTATGATAGGTTCCTCTCCAGTTTCTTTCATATCTGAACTATCCTGAAATTTAACCGTTGCCCTAAGTGCAAGGGGAGTTTCAGTCCCAGCTCACAGCTTTGTAGGCACCAAAGTCAATCAGACCAAGACAAATTCATAGGAAACCAAGCTCTTGACTTGCTTCATGCGTACTATGCTAAATGTTTGCATTTGTCAATGGCTATGCTATTTGTTAATAGATATGTACATCCTAAAATAATTAAAGCAAAGAAGGACTTGCTTTGGCTCTCTTAAATGGCTGTATTTTATGTCCTCCTCCTATACCCTACATATCCTATAGCACTCTCCAGTAACATGGAGGATTGCAAGATATAAATAGATTCCTGGAAGTCTGGATACTAATATAACACCATTGAGTTATACTGCCACTTAATTTGTTGCAGAAGAATAACCTGACTTCCTTTTTGACTTGGTTTAAAAGACATTATCGCTGAATGAGGTAAAGAGTCTAAAAAATCCCTCTTACTAAAACCACAAAATCATATCCTAAGTCTCTAAATACAGGCTGTGGCAGAGATCACCAGTAGATTCTGTAATATTTACTACAGCAATTTTTAAGACAGGAGGTTTTATAACATCCACATTATTTTGCAGAAATGGTACAATACCATTAAAAAAAAAAAAAAGGTGATGCAGATTTTAGTTGAAAATAAGCCATTTTAAAATTCAGGCAAAGATACACAAGCATGAGAAAAAAACATAAGACATGGTTTCAAAGTCCTCAGGAAATACGTCATCCACTACAGATTGGGTTTATCTGAATTTTAGAAAAACCTATTGAGATTAGTTTTTACCTAATACTGCATAAGATGATTACAGCTATTTGTGGCACTTTAATTCCTGCTAGAAACAAAATGATATTTTATAGAGATGTATCTACAAAAAAAACCCAGCCCTGACATAAACCTCTTTCGTCCATTCGCATTCTGCAGAACGGCCTTCTAAGCTGTAAAATCATGCACTTTTCTTAATGAAATGAAGGCTAGACAATACATAGCAGAGGTTTTTAGATATAAATTGTACTAAACTATGTATTGTATTACAAAAATTTATTAAGTTTCATAAAGAACGGAACTGCAAAAAAACCATGTTTGGACGTTTTGATACATGCAGATGACTATTATTACCCTCTTTCATGTTTTTCCTTTTTTATCTCTGCACAATGCCTCCAAGATGCGCCATTATGAGACAACCCCAACAAATGAGGCATTTGGATTTCTGTAGGTTTCATTTCCTCTTCCTTGCAGGGTTTTAACAAAATAAATGTTCACATCAGAACAGCATGTGCTACAATTTGAGAGGACCCTGTGATTTTAATATCATCTAGCTATGGATGACCCTACAAAAAGCAAAAATCCTTATGAGCTCATAATAACAACAGTACCATAACTCCTCACCATGCATTCACCGTGCATAGACGGATTGGTACAATCCTTCTGGTGAAAATAATTCGGAATTAACTTAAGAGTAATGTCAGTATCTAAATATGCATGCTTCCCTTTGCATGCTCCTTCTGAAGAGTTTCTCCTCCTCCCTCCTCTTAGGGCTGGATTTTCAAAGCATTGTGTTTGGGCCACTGGAGTGTAAATGGGACTCCAGAGACGGCAGCTCCACATGTCGCTTTGAAAATGTTCCTCTTAGCAACTAACTCAGCTGTAACCGAACATGGTGACTCTAGCAAGAAGTCCAGCAACAAGAACAGCCCGAAGGGAGAAGGAGATGCTTTTGAACCCAAATTAAAATGTTAAAGGACAATCCTTCAATAATCCTTCTGTAAATCATTTACAGAACTTTTACTTCCATATTTGTAGTCACTTCTTGCATGTGTGGAATATGCATATGAAAAATACTGAATACTTATTTTTCTCATGTTAGTATCCTGTTCAGTAGTCAGCAGTTAATATTTATGAAACACTTTGAAGATAAAAAACAATCACGCGCGCATTGAGAGCCCAAGTTCAAAGATGGCTGGTTGAATCCAATGACACGAGCATAAATTTGAGAACAAAAGGAACTAGACAACATTAGATTTGAAAAGTGCTCTGATTATAATTATTTTTCTTTATCTGTTCTTGTTATACTCAATTTAAGACATCCTACAGATTTTTAAAGCATTTTGGAAGTTAATGAGAACTGACCACACACTTAAAGGAAAGGGATGGTTACAACAGCTGAATTTATTTGTAAGGAAACAAATTCTACCAAAGCTGTAGGACCTACAAAAACTGAATTGGGCTCATAAAATAATGTTAACTTTTCGCCTGGTAGGAATGTGCACTTCTGCATCCAAGTTAATGACTCTGTACAAAAATCACATTTTTCAGTAGTAGTTACAGTCTAAATATTCAAAAGGTCAAAAAATTCTGGATAAAACTAATGTTTGACAGCTGTAAATGAGATCAAGTTTTGGAAAGTGATGAACACTCGGACTCAGAAAATTGAGTGTAATTAAGATTAGATACTCAAAAATGGACGCTTTTGTGACCATTAGACATTCTGTAAATACAAAAGACAAAGGAACATTAGCAGTACAGAACTTAAAAAGAGACCAGAAGCTCTGCCTTAGGTATTTCTTTGTGTGGTGGTCTGATTTATAGGTGAATGGAAGAAACTATGACAGAAAGCTAAAAGAGATGTCATGGAAGTGTTTTTTTTTTTAAATACTGATTATGCAAGAACCTCATTATTGGTTGCATAATAGCATCATCTACCACACTTAAAATACTGATGAGAGGTCAATCTTTTGTATTATTCCAGAATCTAGACCAACCAAATAGCAAACCAAATGGAACAATGAGAGACTTTGAACGTCTTGCGATTCCCAAACCTCTTTTGCAAAAAGAAGTCTTTAAGAACAAGGAAAAGACATCCAAAGGCCTACAAATTAAAATGCTATCTAACTTTCGTGACACCACACTCCTCAGTCTGTTATTGTGACAACCAAAAGACTTCATTTATTCTTTGGATTCAACCTTAATGTAGCTATAATCACTTTTTCATTTCTGGCATATGTAATACATCAACAAATACTGCGCTGTAGCCACACACAAAGCACACGTTGTTAGAACACTTTAAAGGATTACTTCAAAGTACTGCAGGAGTAAATGTACAGCTCATATCACTTCTATGACGTGTATTTCTTCAGCACATACTTCTATATCCATAGTTATCTTCATAAAAATAATATAGAAATGTCCCATCATTTTTTTCATTCTTTAGTTCAAATCTATTTATAACTATTTGGTAAACATTCAATTATGAATCTATTTCCTTATTTGAAGAATACTCAGCAATTAAAAATTATGTAGGGTTTATAAAATAAAGCTAATCACTTTAAAGAAGCTGAGAGAAATTACAAGTAAAATAGCACTGGCATTAATTACTTCCATTTGCAGGAAATTTTAGAGACTGGTAACATACATTTTTTGTAAATGCTACAGAAATTACTGAAACTCTTCCCAGACCTCCACCATCTTCACAGTAATAGTGCAGTATTGATGCGCTTCTATGATGTGCTTTTATGATATAGAATCAAAATTTTTCCCTAACTGCTACTGATTGTAGCTCTGCAGTGAGCACAATTGGTACTCTGGCTTCAACCAACCATAACTTAAAGGTACGTGTGCTTCCACAGACGTCATTTGTGTTAAGAAATGTGCCCTTCTGACTAGTTCTGCACAAAATGTACAGAAGTTTGTGAAGGAATAAAATACCAAGGTGCCAATGCAATGTGAGTAAGAGGGCAGAGGGAGGGAGAGCAAGGGTGATGCACAGTTACTGTCACCACTTCCCATGACTGGCAGCACAGGCACGGCACGGCACAAGGGACAACAGGGATGCTACAGCAACCAGGTATGTTCATGACCTTGAAAACATTATACATAATAACTTATGGAGGTTATTTTATATAAAGCTCCAAAACACCAAGTGCTTGATTTTGACAAATACCATCATTTACAAGGTGAAATGGGGACCTTCAAGTAAATGGAAGAAAGACTGAGCGATACGCCAGCACACCTATTTGAACACTGCAACATCGCACAAATGGGAATGTTCTGCCAAAGTTTCACTGTGCCCTTGAGTATTTTTCTTGACTCATTTCCGAGTTTCTTTGGCTGACACTTTTCACAAAAACAATGTAAAAGACACAAAGATTTCAGATGCTACTTGGTGCCAGTGAAATCAATGAAACTTTGGCCATTTTCCTGTGTGGAGATGGCTTCATCTTCAACTTTGCATAAACAGTTATATCCTACTCTGGTTCAGTAACTTCCATTAAACAAAGGAAAGCAGCAAGGTTTAGGAATAATCATTCAATGCCTTAGCCTGCATGAGTTTTTTGTTACTCCTTCTTACACTGTAAATAAGACAATACCTTTGAAACATCAGGACAACGAGTTTCGCCGCAGAGAACCTGGAAGGATCATCTCAACGTGCTGTTCCATTGTAAACACAAATTAAATAGTGACCAATGAGGAAGTTACTAGTTCTGACCTAGCTCTGGCCTTCAAGAGAGTACATCTACTATTAAATATTAGTACCTACCTAGAAGTGCCTGAAACAAGCTGCTCTTAAAGATGCCCATCACCTTTCTGATGGCTTTTTTCAGTTGTTGCTCTTCTGGCTTCCTTAGTTTTTTACAATATTCTTCCAGCAGCGCTAAAGCTCGGTCAGTATCTAAAAATGAACAAGTACAAAAAAAAGTCTTTTATTGGCTCTGGAAAGTATTTAAATGCTCAAATATTAACTTCACATTTTTAAAGGCATTCTTCACATATGTAAGGAACATTTACAACAAATGTTGTTGCATTCTGTCATTAGCTGTATGCCATGAGCAACACAGGCAAAATGGAGAGATTAACCCAACACCAAAACAGGAAGATTACTGCGTGTCTGAGATCTCCCTGCAAAAGGAAAGTGATCTTCTGAATGGCTTCTACAACAAGTGTTCAACTTTCATTTATCCAAAACCAGGTGGAACCTATGGGGTATGGACCAAATTACAATTTGCAGAAGCCACAAAATTAAATACAATAACCATTATGAATACCCATGCAGGAAAACTGGCCTTAAAACATATTCAGAGAAGACATAAAAGTGTTTGCTTTGCATCTGCAGCACTCAATTCTCTGCTTTCTGAACAGCAAATGTGTATCTGAAAGGCAGGTGTCCAAGAGCATGGTTGGGTTTTTTCTGTTCCCTCACTGTATAAGATTGCTACACACCTCTTTGGTAAAAATGAGACTTTGACAGCAGACTTTCATTCATATGTTGGCTCAAATGCAACAATCCAGCCTTTCTGTAAGAGTCCAGAGAAACAGAGCTCTGTTTCTCCTGCTGCTATTATCTTTGTGTAGTCATTTGCCAAGAGCATGAGTGATATATAAAATTGTATGAAATCCAAACGTCTCCATCTTATGTATAAGAAAATAGATGAAAATGGAGAATCAGACTTCAGCTTTCCTTCTCCCCATCCTAACTAGCTCACAAAAATGTCCACACACATATGTATATGACACTGAAATATCTGCACACACTTTTGTAATTACATTGCCACCAAGTTTGCAGTAAGATTACCAAACAGTATAAAAAACACAAATTAATAATTATAGTGAAACAAATGCCTCAGTCTAAATCTCTTACAGTAGAGTTCAATGCAAGCTTCATTACCAGGAGAAGTTCAGACTCTTTAGTTAGATTAAACTCAATAAAGTACTCTAAAAAGCCTTGGAAAGGCAAAACAGACTGTTTTTATCATTCTTTTTTCTAAATAACTGAAAGGAAACTTCTTTTTCACTACATAAAAATTGATCATCTTTCTTCATCCAAGGATCTTGAACATGATCCCTGTAGCATGGGCCTTGTGGTGTGACAATTAGATGAGTTCACAGCAGGAGCAGAGACATGACTTGTATTCTGTAAGTTGATAACATTCTCAAATTAAAAAGGGGAAATATTTAATAAATGATTAATGTTTAAGAAGATGCAATTTCTTTTATTTCTCCTCACAGAAATTCTGGCTGGTCACAAGCATTTTATCAGAGAAATGAAAAACATAATGAATAAAAAGGAATGGTATTTAAATGTGTATATATATATGCACACACATATATAAAAATATATGTAGATATCATATATAGATGAAGATTAGAGAGCGTTTTAGAGCAGTGTAGACATTTATACAATGAAGGAGCTTACAATTCCCTGCTGCAATCCCACCTTGAGGGGGTCTCCAAGAGGAACCCCTTCTTTCTATGAGAGCTGTCCCTGGGGCAGGTATGGGTTAGGCAATCACCCTGTTTTCACCTAAAGCCAGGAGTGCACTTAGGACACACTTATCACCTACAGAGAGAGAGATCAGCTCTTTTAAAGGCCAGGTCACAACACCAGGGCTGGGCTCCCACCACGGATCACCCAAATCAAAAGCACAGCCTCGAAACAAAGTTCTGGGTCCAAGTGGGATATGGTTAGGATATTCCCAACAAATGGCTGGGAATAAAGAACTAATGCTGCATGTGAGCTCAGCTTCTTTTGCCTTGAAAATGCCAATCACATCATAACTTTCACTGACCTCATGACTGTGTCTGACCCACTTGTGATGCCTGTGCTTTCATTTATATACTTTGAGTTCTGGCTGCCCTCAATAAAATAATTAGTTAATAACTTCAAGTGTGGGTTGGATCCAGGCATTCACCCTCCCCCCAGTACAGACAGGCATATGTAATGAATACATGATTATTTATATTAAAGTGAAGCAGCAGAGAATGGTGGAAAACCACTGCAAAATATGCAGTACTGAGGACACTTTTCAGAAGTGGGCTGAGAAATCAGGAAAATGGGATTTGAACATCTATTCCACACCAGAGAGATGCCCTACCACTCCCTCTTTCTTAGTCACTTGGTGAAGCGTGCTGATATCCCCTCCTTCATTAATCATTCCTTCCCTAAAGTGTATGGTTCTTATTTTTAAAAATAGCTACAAAAAAGTAGCATCCTTTGGGGGTATGAGCAGAGGTTTTATTTTCACTTAAATTATTATTTTTTAATTCATCAAGATGAAAAAAGCTTACTTTTGGCTGACCCCAAAACAGTCCTAAACTCTTCAAACTGAACAACCAGCAACAGAGCACAGCTCTAGTGTTAAATCTAAATCCTGGCTAAATCCCAGATCAAGTAATTATCTTCCTGCCTAATTTTCCTCTCTAGCTTTAATAGGATACATTAATTTTTACTCCCTCCCTAAGCTCCTGCACAGCGTTGCAGCTTTTTCCTGCATAATTGCACTCGGTAGCCAAGTATCTAGTTTTCCAAATAACCTGTGATGTGTTGCATGTGCTGGGAGATCCAGTCACTGCTAGGCTGCCCTGCTTTTGCTGAAAGCCACCACTGATGTTCTGGTATCAAAAGGAAACATATTTTGACCAAGAATATTGCAGTATGTCGGGGAGGGGGGCTGCATAACCACTGCTACTGGAGCGCTCCTGAAAAGCCGAGGGGCTTACGGAGACTATTCACATCTCTGGTCATTTTGGCACTAGATTAGGTTTTAAAAAAAAACAGCTTTCAGCCTTTTTGACAAACTTCACTGGTTATAAATTACTTGGGACGAGATCTTCATACGGATTTGTACAGTATTTAGCATGATGGGGCCTAATCCCATTCAGCACCACCACACAACATTCATACCTCCGCACAACAAACAAATATGAAATAATACAATATGGTATGTCTGAAGAATACTGAGCACTGTCTCCAAGATAATAACCATCTTCAACTCCCAGTTATACCCAAAGTAGATGACGACATCCAGTACTTTGCCTTTTGGGGCTGTCTGACAGCTACAAAGTTTAAACAATATTCGGCAGCAAGAATCGACTGCCTGGACTGCAGCACAATAGTCAAATAAGAACCATATTCCCTGCCACCCAAATTAAACCCAAGTTTCTGAAGCTGAACTCCTGCACATTCTTCTCATCAAGAAGAATGGCAGACTGGTGGTTTTCGTGAAGGACTGGATCACTGTATGTATGGGATTACAATATCCAGCGGAGCACACCGTTAATTTTTAGCAGCCAAAATAAGTCCTGTACCTTACAGTAGGAGTATATCATAAATACAACTAAAAAATCTTTGCTCTATGGTATCATTATTCTTCAGTGCTGATACCAAACCCAAACTCAAGCAAGACCACAAATCCACTGAACACACAATTTAATATCCCAAGTTGTGAGCCTCTGTGTTGATCCTGAGTAGGTCCTTTTCTGCTAACAAAAGACCTCTGAAAAGTCAGCATCAGCCGTGCCCTGTGAGGTCTACTGGACATAGTTCTAGTTTTTCTTACTGTTTCTTTGCATGTTATGACACTATTTCTAAAATGATCCTGTTGGCTTTGAAATACAACTGTCAAGAACCATTCAGTAATCCTAGAAAAACTCACATATATGCTAGACAGTATATGCACTACTGTTTAGTTTAAATAAATCATACTCAAAACATCTTAATACAATAACAAGAAAAATTTCTTTAAGGATAAAACAGCTTTTATGGTCCTACAGTATCTTGTCCAAGAGCTTATCAGTTAACCCAAACTAACAATTCTATAAATTTTGCTGCTTTATCACTCCATAATTTTTTAACTGGTTCATATATGTTTGTGGTTTATGTTACTGCTTGAGGAATGGGCAATTGCTACAAAATAACAAATCAGAGATATATGATACTGAAACAAAACTGTAGATCAGTAACTTTGCTTGTTGGATTTCTTTCGAAAACTTTTTCCTTCCTCAAACAACCTAAAGTTTTACCATGCAAGAAATTATGTAATTTTTCTTCTACAGAATGAGTCTCTGCTTAATGTAATGTATTGATATATAAGAATCAAAAAAAGGCAAATCCTTTCCTTGGAGTTATTATTCTAGATGGGATCATTATAGAATAATCCACGTTTTATAGCTCCCACACTTTACAGACACACTTTTATGTAACATAGATTTTTAAAGCTCCATAAGGAGACAGCTGTACTACAGAGACAAAAAAATCTGTTGGGGCAATGTTTATACATCTGATGAAACAAATAATAAAATGATATAGAAAATGCATTGTTAATACGACCCAAGTTATATTTTAACAAAACGTAGCTTCAGTTTAACTTATACAGAAAAAGTTTTCCAGAGACACTGTCAACAAGAAATGAAGCCATACATACAAGCAGGTACAGAGTAATGTGTATTTATACATCAGGAGAAATTAAATTCTCACCAATAAAAAATTGTTTCCTAAAGCATTGCTCTCAAAATGTAAGCTACACATATGAAAGACTAAATGTCATAATTACACATATTTAAAAGCAAGAAAGGAAATTCTGCAATTAATTTATCATGTGCTTTGGTAAAATGATGTCAAAATCAGTTCTACCTTAGCTACTTCTCAGGGTCCATATCTGAGATCTGGATGCCATTTGCAATACTAACCAGCACCTTAAAGCAGAAGGATTCCCCTCCTCTTCTGGTTTATTTCTGGGTCTTTGCCATGCTCTCATTTTTTGCAAGCACATTTTAGAATCACTGAAACTCCATATAGGCAAGCAGACAGAAAAAACTGAGCTTCAGTTTTTTCAGTAAGACTATAACAGGTGGGCACTCTGCTTTCGATTACATAAATGTGTTTAGGTGACTGAAAATCTTATGGGAGTAATGTATACAAAATCTGAGTTACATGCTTACATGGTGCAGGTGCACGGCACTTGTGAGGACAGTCATACAACTGCTGAGTGAGTAAAGGAAAGCACGTAAATGCTGTGAAATCAAAATGTCATTATTTTAAGTACAATTTACACTGGTCTGAACAACTACACAGCTCCAGCACTACAGAGGAACAAGCTCCATGATGTACTTTGAAATACCTGTACATTAGTTTGACCCTGTAGACCCAATGCTCAACTATTTACTTAAGCAAAATACAAACACCCCTGCAGTTGCGCTTGCTTGAAGTCAGCAGGATTGGACTTCACTTATATGCCATTTGGGTTCACCTAACTTAACTTACTGCAGCATTTAAAGTATAGTACTGGTAGAGTTGAAGCACTGCAGCTCTGCTGGTGTGGAGACAGTTGTGTTAAAAAGTCTTTGATACATCCTGTGCCTTCACATGGGACAGAGGATGACACAGCCGTGCCCACACACGGCAGTTCACACAACACAACATCTGTGGGAACAGCTATAGGATATAGGAGACAGTTTTCCTATATATCTCCCAGATGTTATTCAAATCATTTATCCTTTCGATAAACTAAATATATTAGAGCTGAAGATAATTTAGGAATATCTACAAACTTCAATAATTAAATTGGAAAATATTTGACTAAGAGGATTAATTGAAACTATATGAAAAAGATAAAACTGACTGAAAAACAGTCTCCAAGAACCTCCATTTTCAAAATTCGTCAAACCAGGGTATGTTGAATGATGATGACTCAAAACAAAGAATCAGATGATAGAAGCACCACATAATTCAGGCAGATGCTTTTACATACCTATTTTCCAGCCCTTTGAGCTCCTTCTGTCCACAATAAAGCCATATAGGCCGAACTCTATATGGACCTGTATACAATACCGGCCAGGACCAATCACTGGGTTTGCGGACAAATTGCAATGCTTTGAACACTCGCAAGTAAGGGTAAGATCCTCTCACCCAACTCCTGCTATGAAGCAAGGCAGCTCAGAAGATGGAGAGAAAAAAAACAAATACGATGCCAAACTCAGCAAGAACTGGAAACTTCTGCCTTGCACATGCCAGAAATCACAGCCAGCACCAGCACAAGGTAGAATCAGGCAGCCAGTGCCTCTCAGGGAACACTAAGCCTACAACAGTCTGTTGGTAAGTTTAGGAACATATTTGCATTTTTTTCCTCCCATTGGCATCAGAGTTTGTGAATGAAAAGACTTTTGGGGTGCAACAGTATGGAAAAATGTTGACTTAAATGAAAAATATTACTGTTTCATCAGTGAGAGACGTTTAACAGTAGCTGAGATCTAAACCTAACTGAGTTGATAAGATGGAGGGTTTTATTTCAATTTCTTTTATTTTTTTCTAATTATATCTGCACCCTTTCCTAAGAGGGAGCATTTTCTGACTTGTGAAGTCTGTGGCATAGGCAACTTTTTAAAGAAAAACATGCCAACACATTTCAGGAGACCCTTTCCAGCTTTTGGACAACCAGAATTGAGAAAATGTAGGGCACTGAAGCTGTAAAAGGCATGAAGAATGGGGGAGGAAAAACACAGCAGCCAAAATAGAAGTGAGAAATGCAATCAGAGCACCGGGAAAGAGAGCAAAGAAGTTTCCTCAGTGAACTTTTATAACTTCAGAAGAAAAGGATCTCAAAAACTACTTTTACTTTTGGAGAGTCTACACCTTTGTTTAGATGACCACTGACAAAAGAGCTAGAGGTCTGAGCAAACACTGTTCCCTGCCTCAATTATTTGAAAATCTCTTGATTTGATCTGCTACTCTGGAAAGCTCAAAAAATTAAAATGAATTTTTACGTAACAACAGAAGAGCATGCAGTAGTTCACAAATTTCCAGGCAACCTGCCTTGGCACTGATCCGAGCCAAAGCTGTCAGTAACTCATTTACCTTTCTTAATCTTCACACGCAACAGCAAACACAAAGGAATAAATCCTGTTAATATGCAATGCCCTGCACACACAGAGGAGGTGTAAGCCAGTTAAATTTTAGAAAGAAATAAAAGAAACAGTACACTAAGATGGTTGAGAAAAACACAAGCTGTAGGCTCCAATGCTTCAAAAGGCTAGAGAACTATTAGACAAATGACAATCATAAAATATTTACAGATAAACAACAATATGAGATGGAAATTAATCTAGCAGATTGCACAGAGGGAAAGCAGACAGGGAATATGAGGTCCTGTACAAACCAGTAAGCTCTCAGCATCTCGGGTCCTTCGTATCCACAATAGGACTTTCATGAACTATCAAGAAAAGGCAACATATGGGTTATGCAAACTTGAGGAAACATAAGGCATTACGTATGTGACAAATACTATCACCCAGTGTGAGAAGCACTCACAACAAACAAGCAAAAGGGTTAAAAATAACAGGTCCTGAGAGCATGCATGCCACACAACCTCATCTTCTGTCCTGCTAGAGAAAACCAGTGGACAGGAAAAGGGGGGTTTCATCATTTAAGGGATTACCAGGCAGGCTTATTTCTGGGGTTTCAGCTTCTAGGAACCCGATCAGCATACAGAGGAGACTGACACATGGTTTGTGAGAATTAATCTTGGGCCCGTGGAGAGACTCTTTCAAGGAATGATATTTAAAGTTAAGGTTGCATTCTGAGCTGCCCTTGCTCTCCGTTAACTGTAAAAAGAAGTGCAACATCCCTAAATTAACTGTAGTCTTGGTGAATTTTCTGTACAGACTGCTTTCCTGCAGTTTAGGAACAGTTTAGTTGTGAAGCAATGTTATTCTAGACTTGACACTGTTAGCAGCTAAGAAATGGGCCAGATAACTCTGTGACAATAACTGCTATGCAAGTACAACAGCAAATTTCACTGAACAAGGCAATAGTATATGCTCAGGTGTATTAAGAGAAAACCAGGCATCCAAACGCCACGGGAAACGGGACTAGACTAAGGAGGACAGGCAGCTCTGCACTGACCAGTGTTAACATGCAGTTGTGTTACTGCAGGTCTCTGCTCCAAATAGCTAGTGCAAGAGACTGCAATCAAACAGCAGAAGCTGCACAGCAGTCTCAGGTCACAGAACACTGATTTGTGCAGATGATGCAACAAAGAGGGCTAAATGCTCTGCAAGTCAGATTGCTCTGAAGGGCAGGAGTTATGCTAGGATGTGTCAGCTGAATTCTCTGGGAAACAGAAATTACAGACACAGAGAGCCTGGAGGTGCCCTATTAGGTTTTCAGTTTACCTCCCTGCTGCGCAGGAGGACCCAGGCTTACATCTGTCCCATAGATGCCTGTCGAACTACACTAGTAACCTCCTACAAAGTCCACAAGATTCCTCACCATCTGATTCCACTGCTTGAAGGTTCTAGTGGGTTTTGTACTATATAATTTCCACCTTTTTGTTATAAATCAGGACAACTACTTCTTGTCCTCCAGATGTTGATGTGGAAAGCAAACCACCATTATTCCCTTTATAGCCTCTTCTATATTGTGTGACTTGTCATGTCCCTCCCCTGCTCAGTCCCCTTTTTCCCAGGCTAAACAGTTCCAGCCCCTGGAACTTTTGTACATGGTTTACATTCCCAAAGCCTCTTACTCGCTTTTCTGGAATTAAATTTATCTTAAAGCACAATCTCTAAACTCTGGCTGAAGACCCAGTAATGCCACAGAACACTGACTGGTACATGTAGCTGGACAGAAGTAGCATCAGCTTTATGGATCACGACAAACACACACAAATGATCAGGGAAGTGATGATAAAAAAAGTGCTTGGGTTCTTTTTTTGCTTGTTTGTTAAGAACCAGACTTTTTGTCTAATTTACTATAAGGAAAACTGGTTCCTTAAGAAAAATTTCAGTTATCAATGATGATTAGCTGCAACATTGTTTGTTGTCGAAGTATCTTCACGCTTGATTTTACATGTAAACATACATACATCTATTCTGTTAAACTGCTGCCTTTACATATTTTTTAGTCTTAAATATATTCCTTTAAACTTGACTAACTGTACTTACCCAAGGAATAGGATAACTATGTAAAGATCAGTTAGTGACTGGCTTAGCATAAATCACAAACTTTTCGCCAGCAAAGCACCTTGAAAACCAAGCTGCATTCCTGCTTCAGTGCCCCCTGATGGGAATATCTGACCCCTGCAATCCCACAGATACCCCTCTTCTACTCACCCCTTCCTGTAAACTACAATTGAATCTTGAAAAAATACTTGTTATTTACTGTCTAAACTGTTCATTTTATGCATCACGCTTTACCATAACAAGGAAGAGCCCACTTATTGCTTCACTATCAGTGTCTCACTCTGGGACCCGGATTCTTCCTACCCCATCACTTCTTTTCAGGGACCACAGCAACAGACTTTAGCAACTGCTGCTACCAGCTGCTCATCCCACCAGGGCCCTTCCTGGTCTAGAGTGAGCTCTTTTTTCCCAGCCATGTTGAAGGTAATGTGGGGCCTGCTCGTTAGTGATCCTTTCTCAGATTTTGTGACCTGGCTACACAGGCTGTTCATGTCTCAAAGACTACAGCAAGCAGATTCTGGGGCCCTGAGACTCCTTCTCTAACTATAGAAACCCTGCAAATATAAGAAGCTTCACCTGAACTTCTTGTTTCTGCCTTTCAAGCGTCACAATGTTAAAATCTAGGTGTACAAATGCTAATATCAAATCAACAATGCAAATAGGAAGACAGACTGAAAAATGAAGCTGCAAACCCTCAAAATGATGAAGCACCAAATGAAAACATGTTATTTATGCAGCAGAATAAATGCAAATTGACATCTTAACAGTTTAAAATTATTAAAGAGCCCTGCTTTGAAGAGCTTACAATCTAATTGCATGTAATACACAAAACTAGTGGAACTTGACCACTTGCAAGAGTAAAAAACAGGAGTTATACACTTAATACAGCTGCTGTGGTTTGGGGTTTTTTTTGCTTTAAGAGAACATTCAACATCAAAATTAACATGAATGCGAAAATTGGAATGAGACAGAAAGCTAACAAAAAGATGTCTGTTCAGTAATAAATAACTCCAAAACTCATACAAAAGAACTATTATATCATATGAAAGAAAACAATGCGGAATTAAGAAAAGTCAGATCTAATTCAGTAATACTAACATTTTTCTAGTGATGTTAAAAATTAAAATGGAATGAGATTGAATCATCTTTATTTATCACCAAAATACACACTATAGTCTTACATTTTCTCACATTCACGTCGGAATTTTTCGTTTAAGAACCTTTGTATTATACTAGAGTCTCTGAGTTAATAAACAAAACATGTGCCTCTAGGCTATAACAGAAAATTAATTCTACATTTTGGACATTAAACAACTGAATCTGTAGATCTGCAAAGTTCGGTTTGGGGTTTGTCTGAGGTGCTTTTGAGTTTTTCTTGTTAAAAAGCACAGCTCAGCAGGTATCCATCTGCAAGGCAGTATTACTGTAGTGCACAACACCTAGGACTGAATTGGAAGGTGACTTGAATTATTCCACTACAGCATAACACGATATATGCCATATAGTCAGGGGAAAGAAAAGCATTGCAAAACATAAAATATTGGTTTCCGTTTGTAAAACCATAAATTGTCCTGATTCCCTCTTTCCAGGAAACTCTACATGATTCAATTCCCTGATAAATGTGTTTTGAAGGAAGCATTGACCTCTTCCATCTCAAAACTGAAGACAGACTTGAGGACATTTGCACTAACCTGTCCTGGCAAAGACAGTTTAACGCCACCAAAAGCTCCTCTGGACCATAGCCATTAAAAAGCAAATGGTTTCTTCACATATTTTGCATGTTAGTTACTACTGTCACCACCCATCAGGTCAATATGCCAAGAGAAAACATGACCTTTATTTTTAGAAAGATGTTGTTTGGCACTGTTTTAATCTACAGTAAATACAAGAAGATACCATAGCGAAACAGACTTTAAATACCTGTAAGAAGCAAGAACCTGGTATGACCTGACCAAAATAAGCAAATCCGAGTAAGGCAAATTTTTCTCATTTTACTAAAGCAGCGACTGCAAAATCATCTTTTATCACATTTGGCCACTAGTTACAAATTCAGCTTTTTCTCCATGGTCACCCTCTGACATCTAACTTGGCCATCTGGAACAAATTCAGAAGGAAAGAAGAGAGAATGAAAAGGAGAAAGATATGCTTATAATGCAAGACACCATTACTTCCACTGAGTACAATATGCACTTAACAGGAATGGAGGAGAGGATGTACAGCTGCCTCTCGTGTCTGTATCAACGCTATGGTTGCCTCCTCATCTAGTGACTAACTGTACAATAATTTATAACACTTTTCCCTACAAAAATAATGAATAGTGTTAATTTATAGCACTCATAGAACACACAACGTCAGCTCTCATAAATATCTTGGATAAGGAGATGGTTTTTCCACTAAAATTTATATGAGAGACTGAGACATCGTCAAACTGAGACAAGTGAGTTCATGTGGTTACCCTGTGTTCCCTCTACGGTCTACAGGGAGAGAGAAGATGACAATTGTCAAGAAGACAATTCAGATCTTAGGTGGGTTAAAATGCCCTTTGAATGTGGATCTCTCTCTCCTGACCAAAGCAGCCCTCCAGGACAACAAGCTGGGTACCCTACGTAGCTGAGGCAGCTAAAATGGGATGGATTTGCATTAAATATCTGACAAATACCAGAACAATGGTAGAGATGGAAAAAGAATATAAATTTCATTATTCCCAGTCCAGAGCCCACTTAGCTTTGCAGCCTGCACTTATATAACAAAGACTTGTTCTTCTAATGCCTGCTTCTATAGTCCTTTTGTGTGCAAAACATCTCACTATTTCTCACAGAGGAAGCAATGTCTGGCTGGAAAAAGACTGCTGCCATAAAAGTAGCTACATCTTTAAATCAAAGCTTTATGATGAAAGTTAGCAAACTTCAGATAGCAATTTTCTGCCACTTGTTTGTTTAACTCTTGGAAAACTAAAATTGTTCTTACCACAGTCTGTAAACATAACCTACAACTTTGCACTGCTCCCATTCAATTCACTGTAAAAACTGAGAGGCAGTTGAACAGAACTTGGAGTGAAAAATGTGGCCCTTTAGCCATGTACTTATTTGAGAATGCTTATCCAACAACTGAAATGACAAAAAGCCTTCAATACCAATGACTTATTACAAGTAAAAGGGAAACAAAAATCTCCAGTATCTGCTGGATTTCCTGCTGTAAACTGTACGGAGCCTACAACTACATTCACTAAGATTTTTCAGCACAAACAGTTATGATCCTAAATTTAAATTTTTTTATCTAAAAAGAAGTTGCCAGTTTTAAAGAGATTTAGGGCATGAAGAACTCCAATGCATTAATGGGAGCTAGCTTTGTCTGGTCCTTTATGAACTTTGCTTTAAAAGTTCCTGGTGAGTTGTTTTTAGACCCTTTCCTTTCAACAGACCAGCCACATAAAGTTAGCATTACCACAACAAAATCTAGCATTTCATAAAGCACATCCATCAGATTCTTCTAAACAGAGTAGTCCACATGGGATCAGACTAAGATTTTTTAATTGACATTGATGTGCTTAATAAAACATGTCGTTGAAAACATTTCTTTATATAAGAGGTATGATGAAAAAAGTTATTCCATGACAAACAGAATCAGCGTGCCTTTATAAACTGGCTACAAGGTGGAGGGAGTCAAAATGACATTAACGGCAGCCCACAGGTTTAATCTGGCTAAAGATAAAATTCCTTTCACTCCCAGAGACAGAAAGCGGGATGAGGGCAGTGTAAATCCCAACATTCAAGTATCTCTTACTGCCTAGACATAGCTAGATGTGCAAAGACGGTGCCAGGGTTAGTCTAGAAGCACATGTGTATCCAGGCACCTAGATGTGGGGGTTCCTGCCATCTCCAAGTGAATCACAAGCAGGGCTCCAAAACTAGAATCTGGTCTCCATCACAGAGGAGCATGGATTTTATTAGTTCTTTCCATCACTGTGAAAGACATGAATGAATTACAGTAACATTTTATTCTCTTAACTATTCCGTAGATGAATCCAAAATATATGCAATTACAGATCTAAATATAGTCCCTTACAGTTAACAGAAATCAACTCGGTTAAGTAATTCAGGGAAAGAAGACATCTAAAAACACACAAAAAGCTGACTTCACTTAGTAACCTGACTTCACTTCTTCTGTATGGTAGTATTATTTTACTTTGAAGTGAAGCTTTCCTCAAGAAGTTCCATAAATTTGTTATGAACAGTTCTATTCAAACATAACCTAGTTTGTTTGTGAAAGTAAATTAAAAATTAAGTGAAAATAATGAATTTATTTACTTCCCAAATTTGTTAATCCCGTCTCATATCTAAATGGCACCATCCAACAAACAATTTTGTAACTAAAATCAAATGTCTGGTTTGATTTAAATTTCTTAGTGTACTTAAGTGAAAGATGAGCAACCAAAAGCCAAAGAGAAGAGTCACTTGCTTAATCACGCAGCAACAGTGCAATAATCCATACAATGTCTCGCCCCATATCTAAATGGAGCACATTCAATGCCTGCAGGGTACTCTGTTCTCCCTTTCCAACCTTGTTGGGGGTTTCTTTGTTTGTTTTCTGAGACTGACAGCAAGCATGCCAGCTCTGTGAATATTACTGGGAATTTGGAGCCTTATTTCCCTCCAGAACGAAGTCAGAAAACAAAATCCTTTCACTCTAGCACATCAGGAAAGGGCAATCACATATTGACACAAACATGAGCAGAACCAGGTGCAAGCCTTTTTTCCCACATCCATAAGAAATCAGTGTTTCCTCTAAGTTATATGCTTTTTACTATGAAGTAAACTACTTTTTTCCTGACTAAACAGGCCTAGACTTTTAAAAGCAAGATGGCAGACATCGTATCAAGCAGTAAGGTAAAGTGTAAATTAGGTCCAAAGCTATGTGAAATTTGAAGACCAGGAGAGCTCTTTCAAAGGCAAATTCTCAAAATGCATTCACTGTTCTTTAGAAAGACCCAGAACCAGTCAATGCCAAGGAAAGCAGTGTTTGGTAGCAACTTCCAGTGATAAATATCAGGATATTTTAAAACTTGTTTTTACAGGTTTTTCTGTCTCAATACTGATTTTAGGAGACTATTTTGATCAAATACAAAATAGCAACACATAAAAAAGTGCTGAAAGGGAAAGGGATAATCCTGTCCTTAATGCTACTATTGAAATACATGCTTTTGCACAGCCTAGAAGAGAGTATCCCATAGAGATTTCGACAGATGGCATGGGTGGGAAAGACTGTAGACATGAACTCCCGAATACATAAGACCAGAAAGGGAAAATAAATCAACAGAAATATGAAACTAGTTAGACACTAAGTGCTGTCAAAAGCATAATGCAAATAAATGGGAAAAAAAAAAACAGGGAAAAATCCCCTCAATCTCTCTACTATTCATAGGAGTAACAAAGATTACATGTAACAATAGCAGATTTTTTTAAAAATGGAAGCATGTTTCAAGCTGCCAGCATGCTTTTAATTACATTTAGAAAGCTGAAGTCTATTGCATGAACTAGACAAATTAAGTAATTCAAGATAATAATAAAGTTGCTGATTCGCTAACATTTTTAATCCTGCAATTTACATGCTTAAATACATTTTTAACAATATCCTTTTAATACTCAAATACATTCACACTGGCAACTTCAGTACACCGACTGACGTGACAGTTTAAAGTACTTCAAGGAGGATATTTGGGTCTCTTGAGTTTGTATTTTAAAATTGTCAAAATACATCTCCTCATAAGACAGCAGAAGAATTAAAGCCTTGATGTGCATTAAGACTAATCCAGACTGTCTTGAAACAAACAGGAAATCCACAGACTTTTAAGGCCAGAAGGGACCGCTGTGATTGCCAGTTTAACTTCCTGCACAAAGGAGCCCATAACATTTCACCCAAAAAACACTGCAGCAAGTATTTTGAAACTGAATTGTAGCTAAATATCCGGCACAGAAACACCCTTAGTGTAAAGCACCTAATTCAGAATTAAGAATTAAAATATGAAGAGACAGTCTTAATTTTCTTTCTCTAAACAGGTAGAGAACGCAAGCCTCACCAGTACATCAGGGTGACATATTTACAGCACAGCAGGACAAATTATTAAGGGTTGATACTCCATACACGTTCCCACCTTTACTACACATAATTGTAGGTAATTACATGAATGACAATAAGATTCATTAAAATATTTCAGTTTGAAAATTCATTTCTACACTGTCATGTTAAAATACAATCATAAAATCCCATTTATTGGTTTTTGTATGAAAATAATTCTATCAATCTGCATGGGTTTATCATTACTTACATAGTAAATGTTAACTCACAACTAATACTGAAGGGTTATTTCCTACAAGGAAAAGAATCCATAGTCACATCGACTATATCCCCATTTCTCTTGTGTAACATTCACTTTTTGCTCCTTCCCCCACGTTTTGGTATCATCAGATCCAGGGATGAATCAGATCCAGGGACGTATCAGATCCAGGGACATCTGGATAGATGAGCTGAATAGAAAAGGTTCACGTGCCATTTATTCTATTAGCATATTCTGAAATTTTAAATCGGTGTCATATTTGCAAGGAACCAGAAATAACCTAAGGTCTACAAGTGTTTTCAGAGTAAGAATTTCCTCTCACATATTCCCCAATTCTTGTTTGAACACTGGGAACCACGTTTTCCAAAGCTGCTTCTATACTTGCTGTAATCACAAACTTTAGGAGAGAAGGGGCAAAACATAAGGCCAGTCATCTTTTCTTAAATGCTGCCATACTACAGTCATAAAAATAGTACTTTTATATTGTATTAAAGCATTGAAATCAAAGGTAGTTAAAATCACATTTATAAAAAACACATTCAAATCACCTTCAAAACACAACTCTCATAACTTATTTAAAATTAGCCTTGAAACTTTGTTATTTATTTATGCTGCTACTGATGGCTGATGTTTATGCGTCAAATATGTAAAGAATAGACAACAAACTAAACCTATGATTTTAAAATTCATTAGTGTTTGTAAGAGAGGCTCCTCACAAAATTACATGTCAAGCTTTTCTCTTTATGTCTGTTCAAGATCTCTGATGGCTGATCTTTATCAAATAACTATTTGAGGCCAAATTTGACATGACAAGTCTTAAAACATGGCACAAAAATACTTTTAAAATTATTGTAAGTGCACAGATTTTTCTCCCATTTTCAGTGCAAAAGAAAAACAATTTCAATCCCCCATTAAAACACTTCTAATTTGGAATTGTAAGTACTAGAAATCAACAATCTAACAAAATGAAGATGCAATATGAGATATGAAGCTTCATAGCCCACCTTTCTTCTTGACTGGCATTCTTCTTCCTACTCCTGAATCTGGTTGCAAGCACTTATTTACAGGTATTAACGATGTACTACTGGAACACTTTGCGAGGTCAGGAACTGGCTATCTATTGCAAAACACTTTTACAGTTCAGTTAGGAAATGCAGCTTCAATCTTCATTTCTATCAATGCTTGCCGTTTTCTTGTATTGGACTTCCAATGCTTCCCACAAATCAGAAAAAAAAGGGAAAAAAAGCAGCTTTTTTTTTTTAAGAGATGTTTTCAATTTCTTTAAAATATATTTGAATCTATAAAAATACAAGAGAAAATGTTCCTTGGCAATATAAAACCTTATTATAACTCCTCTTCTGGCAGCAAAGTTTGAAAATTAAAAGATTTTATGTAATACAATTAAGGCACAGTCCATCTCTAGGCAGCTGTGTTAATACTCCACCTGAACATGCTCAAAAACATATTATTTGCAGGACAAAAACGCCCAAAAAATCCAAATAAGGAGGAAGACAAAAACAATCCAAAGTGACTCTTTGACTTCTTTCACTTCTTGAATGAATCTTGCTAGCTATATATTAGGTGACTACACAGCAGACTGAAAAGGTCCCTTTTTCCTCACCAGACAACAGCCTTCAAATATCACCCTCTTACCCAACAGAAGTCACTGGCCAGTCACTTTCATTTTTATTATCTGCAAGCCACCCAGCCTTACGGTCTTTAATGTCCCTCTGATCCTCCCATGTATTAAAAGAGAGGATTGAAAACGAGGAAAGCAATCCCTTGACCTGGAATTATTAAAGTGACAGTGCTGCTCACTGGGCACTTTAGCAAAGCAGATTGCTTTATACTGGAGTCATTTACTTCATGCCATTTCTTCCTTTGCACAGCAGCCACCTCGTGAAAGAGGAATAAGGAGAGTTAGGAGACGAGCTTCACAAAAGGTTCATTTTCAGAGATAATGAAGTATTAATGAAATAAAAAGCAAGCCATGAGGTCAGTCCAGAGTTTCCCACTCAGAAGCGCAGCTGGTTGGCTTCAATATGAGCCTGCCTCTCTCTCCCTTTTTCTGGAAAAACAAAAAGAGAGAAACAGAAACGGGATAGATTTTCCTCATCTAGCTCGTTAAGAAAAAGTATGAAAAAGGTGGACACGCTCCAAACGCTTCCCTTCCCCGCATGAGGAGCTGCGATGCACATGACAGGGCTTGGCTTGGCTTTGCATCGTCTTCTTTAGGAGATGGAAATTGTATTTGTGAAGGGGGAGGTTCTGTTTTGCTCTTTAATGTTCACAATTGGGATCTGTTTTTCCCCGCGTCCCTCCAAGCAGGGACTCTCCCCTCCCCCCTCGCTTCTCCCCGTCCAAAAAGGGACCGTCTCTCTGGTCTGGGGGGGCACACGGCAGAGAGGGCTGGCTTGGGCGGCGGCGGCGGCGGCGGACTGGGATGGGGTGCAGGTGAACTGGAGGACCCGGGCTAGGTTTAAGGAAGGGGACGACTTCCCCCGGGTTGCTGAGGGAGAGGCAAGAGGCAGGAGCGGAGGGGATGAGGGAGGGGATGGAGGTGGGGCGGGGCGAGGGGGGCTGGATGGGGGCCGGACGGCGAGCACAAAGGAGCTGGTGGAGAGGGAAGCGGGGGCGGCAAGGCGGGAGGGGAGCGGGC
>JAVKLA010000026.1:20773461-20789129 GCA_034782735.1 Sagittarius serpentarius
GGCTCGTCTCTCCACGGGGCCACAGGTCCTGCCAGGAGCCTGCTCCAGCGCGGGCTTCCCCGGGGGTCACAGCCTCCTTCGGGCACCCCCCTGCTCCGGCGTGGGGTCCTCCCCGGGATGCAGGGGAATCTCTGCTCCGACACCTGGAGCACTTCCTCGCCCTCCTTCTTCACTGACCTGGGTGTCTGCAGAGTTGTTGCTCTCACATGTTCTCACTCCTCTTTTCCGGCCGCAGTTGTGCAGCAGTTTTTTGCCCTTCTTGAATATGTTATCCTAGAGGTGCTGCCACCATTGCTGATGGGCTCAGCCTTGGCCAGCAGTGGGTCCATCCTGGAGCCGACTGGAACAGGCTCTTGTCCGACATAGGGGAAGCTTCTGGCATCTTCTCACAGAAGCCACCCCTGCAGCCCCACTGCTACCAAAACCTTGCCACGCAAACCCAATACACCTGTATGCTTTCTGACTCGATGTATGTCTGTGGCTAAGAGTAAAATAAAAAAAAGTCCTTGTTTGTGGAATATAAAAGCAGACTAGATCTCTTCATGATTTCTTTACATCTTTACGTGTGGATTTATTTGTTTTTTTCTTACAGTTCTGTTTGACAGTTAAGTCAACTTAAACCTGGAGTATTGCCAAAAGCCATTGTGCATTTAACGTGCTCCCTTGTGCTGCAGGCATTAGGGATTGTTGTGTTAGAAGGTGATCCAGCTGGAAAAAACGAGTACACTGCCCATTGTTCCTCTGAGCAGTTTTCATCTCTCTGTTTCCTGATCCAAGCTGCTGCATGGCACCAGTGTTGGAGGTGCTCAGGCAGGAGTATCTGGAGGGTGAGACTGTCCATTTTCATCACAACGAGTACTTAAGTTGGCTTAGAGCAATTGTCGAACCACAGCGGGAACATCACTAAAGAGAGCAGTTTCTTAGGGTTCTTGTAGTCGTAAATATCATAGACTTCTGTAGCTGGATTGTGCCCTTGGCATCTGAGAACTCTGCCATGAAAAATAGGAAATGCATTTGTGATTGCATAGTGCCAAAAGAGTCTAAATTTTTTTTGATACATACAGGGGCTGTGTAACTTTGATTACGTTTGTTTGTTTGTTCCTTATGATCCAGGACTTCAAGATGACAGGAAGAGAGTTTCTTGAACAAGATTCTCCACAGCAAAGACTATATTTGGAAAGATTTAAGCGGATGGAAGTCATACAAAAGATGTTCAATGAGCTTCCTAAAGCCGATCAGTAAGTGCCGGTAAAATAAATGAAGATAAGTGCATCAAACATTTCAAGTCTTTTGGAGGCTTTTCTTTTCCTTTATTCTTATGTTAGAAATCTTCCTTGCAGTTATAAAAATATTTAATTGTGAAGATGCTTCTTATTGTCCAGAACAGAAAACTGTTTTGCATTTTTTAAATATGGTAGTTTACTGTTATCTCTGGTCCTGCTCAGATGGCTTCTGGCATGTGCTCCCCAGTGCTTAAGGTTCTGGGGTGGCTGATCAGCCCTGACTGGCTCTGAGCATTCATACAGTCTTGTGCTAGAGCTAATGAATTTTCTAGGAAACTGGAAAGTTGGTGAGCATAAGGCAGATACCTTTGTGGTTCTGCGGGAGTCGTCTTGTGTCCCACAGGGCTGGCCTGGGGCCAGAACTGAATGAGCATCAACCTGCTAGTTCCTGCGTTTCATTCCGCACTGCTCCCCATTTCAGGAAGGTGAGACTGAGGTATTCAGGTGGTGGTGGACGAGTCGGCCAGAGTCGTGCAGGCTCATCAGCAGGGTTCTGTGCAGCACAAAACCAGCTAAATGCCTTCTGGGCCTCACAAACAACCTTTTTGTGTTTTGTGATACTGTGTTTCACTGCAAAACCTTACTGAACCTGCGCAAATAGGCCCCTTTCTTCTTCAATCCCCCAAAAAAGAAACATGGCTTCTAAATAAGGGCAAGAGATCTGACCAGGCAAGTCCTTTCGCTATATATAGTATCTGAATTGAATTGTTAGTAGTTTATTTTCATGTTTGAAAATCTGATGCATACCAAGATTGAAAGTGTTTTCCTATTCAAAATGAGAAATAGTTGGTGTCATTAATGTCAGATGTTTTTAATGTTTTAGGGTTTGCAAAATTAGCATCTACATCTGTGAAGCCTTTTCTGTATGGTTTGTCAGTGTTTAATGTCACTCTAAGCATTAAAATGTGGAAGAGTTTTAAATAGGTGGATTTTAAAAAATCATATATTTTAATTGCTTAATGGTTTAGAGATTGTCACATTTGATAATTTTGCAAATAAATATGACATTTGGCCTAGCATAAATTTTGTGACTGGTTAAGCATTTTATTTTCTTTGGGGCTTTAGTGGTAAATCCAACTTATGACGCATTTTAAAAACACACTTTTAACATAATAATATTGGCACAGCCTCAGAATCGGGAGTGCCTTCCAGTTAATTGCTTTGCCTGGCAATAGTTGTCGTTCCAGGAATTTTAGATTTGTGGATACCTAAAGCAAAGAGTTGTTTCCACTAATCAACTGATTATGCCAGGTATAATGCTATAGGTAATGTACAACTTCCTTCTGCAAGTCAAACAAAATAAATCACAAACTGCTCATCAGGCTTGTAAAACTGGCATGCTTTTCCATTCCCTCTCTTGCGTTACCTACTGTAATGTAATGTACTCAAGTGGGACCTGTTTGTCAAGATATTAAATGCTGACTATCTCTGACCAGACTTTGCTGCCGTATTTGTCCCACCTGATCTGTTCTGTAAGCTCTTATGTTGAAACTAAATCTATACTTTTGGGTAAGCAGGCTAGAAACAAGGTTATGACAGGAGCTAGCTGTGATTATATTGTTTTTTAATTTCATTTAAGAACACATTCTCCTTAGAAACATGCTGATTAGGAGAGCAAATTTCATGAGGTTTCCATTAGCCATAATTAAAAAAAAAAAAAAAAGTAGAAAAGACTTCTCAGCCTGTCACTTCATTCTGTCACCTCATTCTTGAGATGTGTTAAACTCAGGCATATAGCAAAGGATGCTGTACAGGTTGCTTTTGAAAGTAGTTACTCTCCATTTTGCACCAGTGAGAGATTTACATCTCTTACCTCTTATTGTAGGATATTAATAAATGAATTGTAGCACTGAGTAAACCAAACTTTTTTACAGTTCTCAATTGCTGAAGCAACTTTCCTTCTCTCACAGGAACCTTTGTAATCATGGATCTTACTTCCTTGCAGCAAGTTCAAGCTTATGTGGCTTAGCAGCAAACAACTTCTTCAGGAACATCCTACATGTCAGAAGGGCTTCCTTTGTGTCTGCTCTGCCCATGGCTGTTATTCCATTTCTTTCAACAGCAGCAGTTTATGAAGTTTTTGTGCATGAGCCTTTGTTTTCAGGTAAAAACTTCATTATTCCTTGTTTTTGAAAGGGCTTTGCTTTCTGTACACAATGTAACGCTAGAGGAACTTTTCCTTTCTGCAGAACAGTGGTCTTGAGCTGTGGTGGTCTTGGAAAACCCGAGTTTGTAAAGCAGGGTTTGAAAAACAGATCATTTAATGCATTGGGCAGCAGTGAGTTCTTGAAGTAGAGTGCGAAAAGAGATACACATGTGTATTTGTATATGTTTATAAAAAAAATTCTGTTACACATCACTGATTTTTAGCATTTTTCACCCAAAGTCATGTAAAAGTGACTGCAACAAAGCAGTTCAGTTTCCCCCGTCTGTATGATTTCATTTAAAGGTGAACTTTAGAGTGATGAATTCTTCATGGGTTGGAATAAGGGTGATTTGCCCCCCACCCCCCCCCCCCACCCCCCAAGAAAAAAAGAGTCCTGTTTTCAGAATTTCTTGCATACCGGTACAGCTTGGCTGTTTCTGTCAAGCACCTGTTTCCATGTTGTTGCATGCAGCATATATAAATTGATGTGGTGGAGCTATGTGGATATTGACAGGGAAATACTGTGTCATGCAGGTGAGCTAAACTGTGAGGTCTGTGCTGTGGTCAGAGGAGGATTAATAGGGGCTGTTGTGGGCGGTCTCTATCCTGTTTTCCTGGCTCTCCCCATGAATGCAAGCCTTGCAGCCAGGTACGTCTTATTAACCTGAAATAAGTGAAACGTATTTGTTGGTCAAATCTTCAGTTCTCGGTTTAAATTCTGTGGATTTTTAGGCTATGCACACCTGTCTTCTTGTAAGCTTTTAGTATATGGAAGGGGATTTACATTAGGGTCATCTAATTGGAAGGCAAAGTTCCTAAGAGATATACCAAGCCTCCCAAGCGGAACAAGATCTGCAAAGTGATACACTGTAAAGCACTTGTGCTTAGCTGGAACCTGAGGAGCTACCCAGGATGTGCCGGGGTATGGTAAATAGTGGCGGCGGGCCTGCCAAGCGGTGAAGATCGCTGCTTAGTGTCATTCAGCTGGACAGCCAAGAGACCTTCCTGATGCTGCACAGTGCCTGGCAGCCAAACTCCCGGGCAGGTGTAATTCTGTGGATCGGCTCAGAGCACAGCGAGGGGATGGCGAGACATCAGTACGCTCAGGTTGATTTATAGCATTTATCCAGAGAGCTCAGTACCACCAGGTGAATTTAACTTAGGATAGGAAGGAAAGGATGAATATCTACCTAAATATTTTTAATTACTTTAATGTTAAATCTTGATACTTAAATTGGATGGGAAAAAAAAGTAATTTTCTACCACTGTTTGTGTTGTTTAGGTATTCTTCATCTCCCTTGCCAGGGAAAGAAAATCTGTTACGCTTCTGGCTGACAACTGCTCAGCCTGTCTTTAGAAAGATGAGTTTAGGTGTACTTGTACAGGGTCTAACTGGATTATATCTTGCCACTAAACATCATGGAATATATGTCAAAATACTGCAGCAGATGAACGCTAGCAGGGATCCTGAAGAGTTACAAGCATGAAGTTAAGCAACTTTTCGATTGCCTTGGATAAGTAACCATAATAAACAAAGAAAGATGTTGTTGCTTGCTGTCTGGTGTTTAATAGAAAAACAAAGTTAAGACCCTGCACTGGCATTCTTTTCAGTTCTGAACTTAAATGCAAGTTAAGTTTTTCATTATGTCCAGCTGAGTGTGTACACCTGAATACCAGCTTTATAAGGACAGGTGTTTTTCTTTGGAAATGGGGGGAAAAAAGCGCATTTATATTGCCTACGTAGTGTTTGGCTCTAAGGTGATGCTACATCTTTTAGAAGCTGTATAAATGAGTATTATTGAAAAAGCATTTTTTGTTCATAATGCAAACCACAGTAATTTAAAAAAAAAAAGGGGTGGGGGGGTCAAAGCAAGGTTTAGAAATTCCTCAAAATCTGAGTATTTTTCTCCCTGAACTTTCCTCCATTCTGCTAGCACAAAATTTCTGTCACAAGATTACCCCCTTTAGGCTGTTACAAGGGTCACTCTGTACACTATAGAGAACACTATTATCACAGAGCAATCAATCAGGAGTGATACTCATGTCAGACTTCCCAGCATATAGACCAAGTGACCCAAAAAAAGCCTAGTCAGAACACACTTTGTCCTTGCAAACAGTTTGCCTTGAAATTACGTCTTTTCCTGAAGCAAGGAACTGTGTTGAGAGGCCTCGGGTGGCACAGCTACCTCTGGTCTGGAGTAATTCATTTACAAGTCAGGCTCATCTTCACATTGCTGACCGTATGTTCTAGAGCAATATAAACTGTTAATTTTCCTACTGCGCGAGATACCTGTAGCGTGTTCCAGTTTGAGAACTACATCAGGATTTCTTCTACAGAAGCAATCATCTTGATTTGATGTATGGTCTTAACTGTAAAACCTGTACGATTACTGGTCAACAATTGCACACGCTTCAATGAAATTCTAGTATCCCCCAAGATATTTATTAATGAGACCCTTAATTGGCTTGGTTTAAAACTTATGCTGTAGCACTGCTGCAAAATGTGTTAAAGGAGTTCCATCACGTTTATCTACTTTTTCCTAACAAATCTGTTGTAACAGCAGGAAGACCATGCACTCTGTTTCTCGATAACCGGAGTTGATTTGTGCAGGGAAGCAGCAAAGACAGACTACCTCACCTCCACAACAGTTGTTCTGTAAAGTTAGTGTAGTTTTCCTTAATTCAAAGTATTACTGTATCGTATGGTGTTCCAATACTGGTCTGCATGTAAACAGACAGCTTGGCCTTACCTTCATCACCCCCACTTTAGAAATTCTCACGGAGCAAGTATTTTACAAGACAGTGAATTATGGCATCTCCAGAAGTCATTAGACTTTAACCAACAGAACCACTTACCCGTGATAATAAAAACATAAAATAAAGCTATTAGTTTGCAATAGTATCTTTAAGAATGAAAATGAATGGCTTGGTGATTATTGCGAGTGTTTAACAAGATCTAGTTAAGATATTGTAAACAGATGCTTGTGCTTTTTAAAGTGTGAGATTCAAAACCATCTTCCATTCCATACACTATTTTCATTTTGGTATCAATTCAAGTGATAATCATTCTCAGAGTAATCAAAATGCATGCTCAGATACCTAATGATCTGACTTGGACAAACCCCATTTTTTTAGATACTAATTTCCTAGGGTGAAAGGTGAAGATTGTATGTAACAAGAAAAAAAGAAAATCACATTCCTCAATGGTTTTTAATAAGTTGCAAAGATCAATACTTCTTTCTGACGTAACAGATGAACAGACAAATTGCAAATATGCATTTTAAGTGTTCAGCATTGGTCGTGTCAAAGGTCAGCTGTACACTCCTTAGGCAAGAAAGGTGGTGTGCTTATACAAAAGGGAACTTTTCAGTTGTATGCTGTGTACGTCTCCTTAAACAACTGGGGAAAAAACAGTTCTCAAAAGTAAGTTAAAGACTGAAACCACTTCAAAAATCAGCAGGATGCCAAGATGCTGTCAGTAGGTTCTAGCATGCACACGCGTGAAGGAGCACCCTCACAGAAACCTGGAAACGCTCCTTCCATTCTCCGTTTTGTGCGGGGGATACGACATACCTCGGACAACTCTAAAGAAGTCAAGGACGAGCTTTTACCAGTTCTTGGCCTTCTACCAACTGTAACAAACTCCTTGCAAACACTGCCTCCCCGCCGAAAACCTGAGTTAGAACAGGTTTTAGTTGTATCCTTTCTTCTGCCATTTTAGTAGAAACAAGCCAGTCGCAGGCTACGTATCACAGCAACAGCTTTTATTGCATTCTTAGAAGAATGCAAGTGTCTAATATATAACCTGTAGAGATGGACTTTTGACTGCTCAAGGTCTGAACTACTGCCAAAAGAATGCCGAGAGGCTGGCTATAGATAAGAATCAAGAGAAAGACTAAAAAAGCACCGATTTTGTCTTCTATATGTACTGGTTTTGATGCTGAATCTCAATATTACAATCTATTCCACAGCCCTCTGCAAATGATAGCTCGTCTCCCCTGTACCCACCCTAGTCCACCTCCTGGCATCCTCCTGCTAATGAGCAAAGGCAGAATTATTTCTCCAAATCCACATATCCCACTTAAACTGGGTGAAAAACTGTAGAATCAGCTACTGTCAATGTGCAATTTTACAGAGGGTGCTCTTTAAACACAAAGCCCATTTGAACACACCCCCCCCCAACGTAATATATCCCTGAGACATTTACAGTAACTAATAGCAAATACAACCCTATAAACAGAGTACTGTTCATTCTAGCAGAAAACCTCTTTAACTACACGCTCTGGAGAAGACAAGTTTTGAAAAATCCGTAAGTTTACAAAAGGCCTTTGTGTTTTGCAAAAGGTCTCTTATGTTTCACAGGGAAAACCGATTACAGTTTTGACAAGTGGCATGAGAAATCTGATAATCTGGAAGTACTGAGAGATGCCAAGGGTTGGAATATGGTTCCCTGCACTTACTTTGGTATCAGCTCTGTAGGCAGCTAGAGATCGCAGAAACACCGATTTGTTTTTTTCCTCCCAGATGCTGCTAAGCTCTTCAGAGTAAAGGGAGAGACGTTAATTTAGAATGCTACGAAGAGTCACAGCACCCAACTCAAACTGTAAAGGACTAACAGAGAACTGAGCATGAAATGGTTTCCTATTTAAATGCTAAATAGTCTTCAAGCGGCTGTGGGGTGGAGATATACCGGAAAATGAAGGTAGCGTAGTAGCCGTGCAGTTTTACACTGATGGCACTTGGTTCTATGGTATGTGCAGTTTAACAAACACAAATTTCAGTGCTGAGTAGGGTATTTTCTACAACTGGAGGCCAAGAAGGCAGAGCATGCCAGCATCTTTTTAAATTTATAAGCAATGTTTTTTGTGAAATGTTCCTTTTTATCAAGCTGCAGACTACTTTCACTAGAATGCCTGGATGCTAGAAAGCCAGCATGCTATCTTAAACTGCTCTCTACAAATACAGCATTTAAGAGTAAAATCAAAGAGTACAGTACATGGCTTACTCTGGAGCTTTAAAAATGTTCTGTCCTTTCAGCACCCTCAAACCTTTTGTTACACTCACTCCAGCGTTTAGCATGGAAGTAACCATTTGATGAAAGATTATGGTTTAACAGTATATTATTAACCAGTCATCAAACTTCAGAACCTGAAAATGGGACAGAAAGGAGGAAGATGCCAGTAGACCATGGAAGCATTTACATAAGTATTCTGCTCCTCCATGGTTTATTGATCAAACATACCCGCATTAATAAAATATTAAGAAAGAAAAACAACTGTAAAATACAAGGAATGGTGATTCTCAGAAGTACAACTCTGTCTTCGGTTCAAGGATTAACGCTTTCATTTTTGACAGATGCATAGGAACACTTCTCCTGCATACCATGATCTGTTTTATCTTGTTTTCCAACTGATGACCCACACAGATAGCAGCAACAGCATTTTCCCCTGTTTTCCCATTCTGTGTAATGAACCACTAAATTAAAGCAAGGCATTAATGAGAAGAAAAGGATGAAAAAACATTTGAGCCCATAAACTGAAAGATCAACAAGTCTCATTTTATTATGATATTGTATTCTTATCTGGATGGCACATAATTACAAAGAAACATTTACAATATATTTTCAAGTATTAAGTTATGTCATTTCAAGGCTTCCACTTCAAAAAGCTACATTAATAATACACCATACAGATAGTACAGTTGGTTAGAGTTTCAGATAACTTCCTCCCCTCTATTTGGTTTAAATAAGATTCAGTAGGCACTAGAAATGCCTGCAGCCACTTACTTTCTTGGGACTTGACCTTGTTCTTGTACCGGTATACATCATTTTGCATGTCAGAAAATCAGCTACTCTCAGACACAGCTCACAGGTAGTTTCATGACTAGAGCGATGTGCAGGTTCACAACAGAGACCAGAACTATGTCCCTGACCCCTACCATTTAGCAGTGATGCAAAAAGAAAGAATGCATATTTAAGTTAACTTCAAAAACACTTCTAGGCTGAAGTAATTGTAAAAATGCCATTGTAACATCCCATACTTGCTACATTAGTGTTTCGCTTTTCATCAAGCATGTTGAGCTTCAAAATAAAGCATGTTCATGAAGTCTGAGCTAGGCAGACTGAGCCTAGGTTGAATCTAACTCAATTATTTCCATTTTGCGTATCAGTCAGTATGGGTCTTGACGGTTAACTCTGATTCCTGTGGCACTGGTATAACCCATCAATTACAGCAGGGTTACACAATTTAAGACTGAAACTTTGAACAGTCCTGTTGATGCCACCACAGAGGTGTAAGGTAACACACATCCCACTAAGTCTCTTCTGTGCTGGCAATATACCCTGAACAGATGGAATTCTGCATACAGTGGAGTGAAACCTGTTTGATAGGATATTGTCTTTTAAAAAAACCATCTTGGATGACAGTAAATGATCCCAGCATTCAACCTTTTTTTTTAACCAAAGACAGCAAAAGCCCTGTTACCTCTTTATTCTCATTTCTTATACTACCTTTTACAATAAAGCAGGAAATGTGGCCAGCAGCTGGTCCCGTCTCTTCTGCCCCAACACAGATGAATCCACTTTAGCATAAAGAAAAACAAGGATGCTAAATACACATATACTTTATCATACAGTGATGTTTCACAAAGAAAAAGCAAACTCCTTTTATACTGATGAACACTTGACAGGGTCTAGCACCAATAAAGCAAATGACTGGGAGAAAATGCTTTCACCTTCTACTTAGCCTTAAACATAAAATTTAAGGCTTTAAGAAACAAGACTTCAGAAACACTAAATAGAATCTTTTTTTGAAGAAGTTAATAAATGAAACTGTTTTAGGAAAGTCTATTCTTTGTGAAACCTCACTTTACATATTATCATTTTCACAATCCTTCTTCCCCCAACTGACATACATATAAACAACCTAAACATTATAATACAACTGAAAAAACAACCCACTCATCTTTTATGATAGGGAGAAACACTGACTAGTACAAGAACACACACGCTATTGTTTGTCAAACTATTTTTCTTCCTATCTCAGTTAATTATGGAGCATTTTTCAAATCATTAGCCTCAAGGTACATATTTTCTCATCTCCAAACTGTGCTTAATTATATGAAGTTATAGATTTCTGGATATTGTAAGAGGCTAAATTAAGAACTCTACAGTAAAATTAAGCACATGCATATACATGCAGTATCTTTAAAATTTAAAGCTACTTTGAAGTAACATAGGAATTTCAGTGTGCATGGGCACAGATTTACTTATGGGAAGCTAAAATAATGAGTTACTTCGATGCACTGCATTCTTCAAACCGCAATTCTCGTTAGAGGTCCATGCAAAAAAAGTGACTCCTCTACATTAGGATTCCACTGTACAGATATAACCAGTGTTCAGGTTCTGTTTAATCAGGCAAAACTCCGCATCATGAATTAGAGCAAGCTAGAGAAGGACTTTTTAAAGCTACCGTGCATCCCTAACGCTAGACAGTATTTTAAACCAACAGGTCATAAATTCTTTTTTTTTTTTTTCCCATTTAAAAGCAATTTACTTACACTTTTGGGACAGTCCCCTATGACAAAAGGCTGTAAATGTCACATCCCCCTTATTAGCATATTTTCCCTTTTCAGCTCATCATTCAAACAGCATAAGCATTTATTTTTTAATTCAAAACGTAGCTCATGTTTTGGCTACTATGCGCATACTCATTTAAAAAAAGGAAAAGAGGAAAACAGCTAATTAGAATGACATGATTGTAATTTTCACTATTAGTTATCATCCAGAGCTAGAATCATTTTGGCAGAGTAGGCCAAGGACCAGAGAAATCATTTCCTGAACCAGTCATTACAAGAGACTGGCATAAGCAAAGCAAGCTGTCTGATACCGCATTATGGGAATATATTGATCCTTACCAGGTTGCGAGGTGGAAAACGACTGTTCTTTAACCCCTACACAACGGAGCCTGGCAGGGCAAGCACCTAAAAGAGAAACTGTCAGAGAGGTTTTAATAGTAATGTATAACTGAGATGCAGTACAATTTTATATGCATGCTTTCTTTTGCCGATCATTACTATTTTCTTAAGTCTGTCCAGTGACGATGTCTTAATGAAGTTTTTGGTTTGGTTTTCTAAGCAAGCATTTTCGGCTCCTCAGGATAAGCAGGCTAGACATTATCTGACTCAAGACCAGGCAGTCAGTGTTATCTTTACTGGCAACTGCGAAGTGGAACCGAGCACACCTTCATGCGTCAGGTCGGCATGATCTTTTCACCCAAGTGCTGCAAACGGGCTCTGGTGGCACCTCTGCGTGTCTACGCGCGCGTCAGTTTGCACGATAATTATCGCACTGCTGTACACAGCTCTGCACAACTCTTAGGCCAAACAGCCTCAGACCACTACCGTCCACAGGCCAGATTTACATGACCTTTAACCAAGGCCACCATCTGGCTCCCAATGTGCCGTTCAAGAGATTTTTTTTTTTTTTTTTTGTTACCCCGGCCATTTAAGTGCCAGGTTCCCCTCCTCTGCATCTCCCTCAATACCACCCCATCACCACTGTATTTATTCTTTTTCTCCGCACCATCGCCTGCTTCCTCCGCCACGACGCGAGGCCCCTAGGGGCGAGAACCCCACGAGTACTTGCAGCAGGTACTTGACCCTACATTTTGAAGGACGCCGCCGCCCGCCGAGCACAGATGGAGCAGAACTCCACCGACACCTGATCCCGGTCCACGTGGAGGCAGATCCCGCCGGGGGCCGCCCACTCCTCCTCCGTCTCCGTCACCACCGCCGCCTCCTCCAGGCCGGCAGGCCGGGAGCTGGGCAGGGCGTAGTCGTGGTCGCTGCTCTCGCCGGCAGGCTGGAGGTGGTGGTGATGGCGGCGGGGGCTGCCCGTGTCCCTGAAGAGGCTGGTGCTGAGCTGCAGCCCGCCGGCGCGGATCCCGGCTAAGCGGCTCAGGAGCTGCCCCAGAGCGCTCTGGTTAGCCAGCACGGCCCGCAGGTAGCTGCTCTCCCGCTCCAGCTCTCGCAGGCGCCGGCTCAGGCCGCGGTTGCGGTCCCGCAGCTGCCGGTTCTCAGCAGCCAGGCCCTGGAGGCGGCTCTCCAGCCCCAGCACGTACTGCTTCTTCTTCAACCGGTTCAGCCGCGCCGCCGCCGCCGCCTTCAGCCGGTTCCCAGCCCCGCCGTTCCTCCGACCGGGCGCCGCCGGCCTCTGGCCCTGGCCCGGTGGTGCCAGCGGCTCCGGTTCCCCACAGAAGCAGCCGCTCAGCTCCGCGTCCAGGTCCCAGTCCGGCCGGGCCGCTTCCAGCAGGTCTCCCAGCTCCAGCCCAGGAAACCAGTCCTCTTGCTCCCACACCTCCAGCGGGCCGCCGGGCGCCTCCGCTTCCTTCTCCTGCCGCCGCGGCTCCAAGGCGCCCGCCTCCCGCCGCGGCGGCTGCTGTTGTTTGGGCCGCGCGGGGCCCGGCTCCCCTTCCCCGCCGCCATCCCGCCCTCTCGGGGCCTGCCCCGCGCCGGCCAGCGGCCAGACGGCGCCCGAGGGGCTCGCTCCGCCGGAGGAGGCCGCCAGCAGCTGGGTGAGGCTGTGGCGCATGGCGGCGGCGGAGGGGCCCGGCGGGACGGGACGGTGCCTGAGGAGCGCGGCGCGCGGCTGCGGCCCGACGCTCCCGCCGCGGTGCCTGTCGGGAAGCGGCTCCCTGAGCCGGGCGGGGGTGGGGGCGCGCCTCGCGACTGCGCCCGCGCGCGGGAAAGCGGCGGCTGTGAGGGGGTGCGAGGAGCGCGTGTGGGAGTGAGGGGGAGTCTCTCACCCACAGACGCCGCTGAGGGGAGGGAGGGGGTGGCCCCCGGGGGCGGCAGTGTTTCAGGGGGGCTTTCCCGGCGAGCGAGGGGTAGGTGTGGCTGTTCTGCCACACGGCGGGTGGGTGTCCTCAGCCCAGGTTCGGACTGTTGAGGTACCTGTTTTGAGGCTCTCTTGGAGTCACCGGAGGGAAAGGGGCACTACTTGCTGCGTTCTCACTGATGAAAACAGAGCAGCCGACTCAAGCCCTACTGTGTTCCCCCCTCTCAGACCGTGGGCCTAGTTTGTAGCCTGGGTCAGTTGGCATTTACACTGTGGATTGCCTGCATTTAGATTAATTAAATGTGTACACGAGGTGGGCACGTCAGGGGGGAAAAAGATGGTTGAAAAGTAGGAGGACGTGGTCCATAAAACAGGTGTGGAATGACACTTGCAGGAGCCAGGATCAAAAGGAAAGGCTGTGGTTCACTGTACAGCAGGTAGTGGAGCAATGCTTCTCACCTGGCTTTGCGAGGGCTCAAGGAGAGTCCAGAGAAGTTCAGAAAAGAAGCCTGTTGACAGATACGACTTGCTTAAAAACCACATCTGGGTCAGTAAGTCCGTGAGATGAACTGATCGCAAGCTGGAGGATCTTCTGGCTATTTCTGTACACTTCTGAACACGTGGCTCAACAGATACCAAGTTTGACCCGGTGCTGCTGCTTTGTAGATGCTCAGGACCGAGAGCTACCCAAATAACTAGCTAAAACATCAAGTTACCCTATGATACACATGCTTGTGAAAGAGCTTGGAGAGCTCTCAAGGCAGCTGCCTAAAGCCCAGGTGGGGGATGCCATTTGGCCCATCCTGGTTTTCTTTGTTGGGGAGTTAAAGAGCACAGGAGCTGAAACTCAGCAGCCAAAAACCTCCTCCTTGGCCAGGAGAGAGGCAAGAGAGAGTTGGATGCCTCTGTATCCCACAGTGCTGACAGGGAAGGGAAAGATTTTTTTTTGTCAAAAATTGCCAGACATACACCCTTCCATTTTGTGCGTCACTACTGTTTTCTCTACAGAAAACACCTAAAAACCAGAACACACTTAAACTGGCAGAACATCTAGAACCTCAGCCTGTTTCAAAGACTATCAAAATCACCCAAAGAGCTGTCAATTTGTTTAGAGCTGAACAGGGATATAAATAATGCTATGACAACAAATAAGACTAAAACAACTGTAGAAACCCACAAGACTACTAGACAACTATACATAATCATCTGCTTGATCATCAGGTGTTGTATGATATTACTGTTCTGACCTGTTAAGTTCCTGAGTCATGACTGTTCATGACGTAGACATTGCAAGGTGGGATTTCTGTCTTGGAGCATCTTACATGCCCAACCTCTGTTGAACTTCAAGGGAGAATCAAACACAAAAGGCTAAGGTTTGGAGCTTTGGTCCATCTTCGAAAATAACGTGCTTTTAACGATAAAAAATGAAAATCTATGATACAGCAGAGGTTAGGACCAAATAAATCAAATTTGTATTTTACCTTTTCCACCCTAATGTTTCATGTCACAGGTTTGACTAGTTTAGCAATCCCGGTTCAGATTTAACAGTCTAGAGGTCTTACTTATGTAAAAATGTAACAAAAAAAAAAAAAAAGTCTACAGAACAGTCCTTGTAGGAACATTCAAGCTGGTAAGTACATTACAGAGAAATCAGAAGATGGTCTCATGGAAAGGAACAAAACGCAGTAGTGTGTTACAGTAGAGGCACCTGCCAAGACGAGAACAGAGCAGAAAGCTGCAATTATGCAATAAAATGACAGAGTTTGACATTCAGGGCTTTTTCTTTAGTCAGTAAATCCATCCCATGCTTTCTGTAAGCATCAAACTTCAGGAGGAGTTCGTTGTATGCCTGCTTGCTGCTTTCGAGCTGTCGTTGGAGCTCTTGGACCTTCAGATCATTGGCCACTGCTGCTGCCTCTTTCACAAGGCGCTTTCTTGCTCTCTGCCTGGCTTTTTCCGCAGCCTCCAGCTTCTTCCCCAGCTGCTCAATTTCCCGTTGCTTATCTTGCAGAGCTTTGCCCCTCTCCGTGGCCAGGTTCAGTAGTCGCTCTTTCTCCTGGTTTGCCCTCTCCAGCTTGGCCTGCAGCTCGTGGCCCTGAGGCCTCTGCTGACTTTCTGCATGCTCCACCTGTGCAACAGTTTGTTGGTGCTCCTTCTGTAGGCATTGCAGCTGTTTTTTTAGTGAATCAACTTCCCAGGCATAGGCACCTGCTTGCTGGCTCTGAGCTTCTAGCAGCTCCTTTTCTCGCTCCTGGGCTCTGCAACTCTCATAAGCGCATTTCTCCTGTAAGGAGTCTAACTGCTGCGAGAGCTTTCTCACCTGGGCAGCGAGCTGGAGGACTTCAGCTTCCTTCTCCCTCACAGTCTGGCTGAAGAGTGCTTTGTTCTCCTGCCGCAGGTGCTT
>JAVKLA010000026.1:20791927-20843320 GCA_034782735.1 Sagittarius serpentarius
GGAAGGGGGAAAAAAAAAGAAGGAAGGGGGAAAAAAAAAGAAGGAAGGGGGAAAAAAAAAGAAGGAAGGGGGAAAAAGGGGAAAAAGGGGAAAAACATTGTGTTTCTCCCATTTGCTTCTCTGGGCAAGGATGGATATATGCAAAGACATTCTAGGCATATGGCTGCTTTGTCATAAAGCTGAAGTGGATTTAAGAATCAAAGCATAGCTATTAATTTATCAAACTGCCCTTTAGTGAGTAACTGACTATGCACCTTTAAAGTTTTGGTTATGGATGACTTAAACGTTTCCTTCTGACTGTAGAGCAAAGAAACTAGTTTCTTGAAGCTTTTTGTCCTAATCAACTTCATAAACTTGCATTTCTCGATCAGTGTATTATCTATCTGGAACACACTGCTGTAGTTAGGAATGAGTATGAGAATTTGGTGGAAAGCTGTCTTTATTATGTGAACCATGTTCAGAGGTATGTCAAAAAATATCAATAATCTTTTTTAAAAAAGTAAATTTTGCATGACTTGAGTTAGATATTTTCAATACAGAATTCCTGCTAGTTTACATGATTAGATGCAGCCAGTACCTTCAAGCACTTTTTAATAAATCAGCGTAATATCCTTTAGCAGGAGGTGAAATTGTAACCTTTCTACAGTATAATTAAATCCTACAGCATGCATAGGGTAACCAAAGTACTTTTTCCACTGATAAAGCAGCTTGGTTTGTAATCTTCCCTTCTATTGCAGTTCATCTCACCAGGACAGCTTTGACTTTTCTTGTGTATGATAACAGTAAAACAGTGAAGAAAAATGATGAGCACAGCTGCTGAAGCTGTGCTGAAAATCTTTAACTTGAAGATGCACAGCTTGATGCAGACTCCATGGCAGACTAACAACAACAACTTTTAAATATCTAGTGTTATTAAGTGCTACTGTACTTTTCAAAGACACTGCTGTGACTGCCTCTGCTGACCTGTACATTCAGAAGCATGAGGAAGACTCACTTTTGTGTGTGGTGACAACTGTACTTACAGATTTACCTATAATAGTCTTTGTTTTCTGCACATGCTGAAAAAAGGTATTAAAAACTAGGACAGAGCACTGAATTTTTGTACTAAAGGGCCCGGTTTTGTTACTTGGCTCAGTTTGTTGATTAATCTAGATGAGTACATAATACTGCTGTGTCATTAGTTAATCACACTAATTAATTAGAAGTGCAATGCACAAGTAACTTATGTTCAGGTAGCTTTCCAAAATTGATCTGTTTATTGTAGTGGTAAGCAGTGTCTTTTGAGATAACTACAAAATGCTGTGTCTGTCTCTAGGATGGTTCAAGAATAGTGAGATAGAAGATGTTCTACTTGACAAAAAAAAACCAAGGAGATTGACACTGTCACAAACCAAACATTTTATTTTGATGGCAGTCAAGTTTAACGATCAAAGTTTTGTACAGTATGGAACACAGCAGATTACGTGACACTTGCCTGCAAATCTAGAGCCTCAAGACCCCATCCCTACGGCTGAAGTCCCAAAGCTATTTTCACATAGCAATGTATTTCAGCTTCACAGGAAACAACAACAACAACTTTAATCCTATGAAATTATATGTCGTGTTCACAGCAAGCTACGTTTTCAGGTGAAAATGAATTCATATAGGCAGTGAATACAAAAACTAGGTGCCTCTTCGCTTTTCCAGAATCACCCCCCTTTCAGGAGTGGCTACTTAAGAATACAGAAGCAAAGTAGCTGCTGCAGCATTTAAGTACAAACACATTGTTCTGAAGTGTCATATGCACATTGTTCCCTAGTCATACAAGAATAATGTTTTGTATATATCTGGGGGAAGTGGAATTTGTAGCAGCTACCAATCTCATCCAAAACACCTGAAACAATAAGAGATCGAGACTGACAACTACTTTTCACATTTGTAAACTCCACAGACTGACTGGTTGATGAGAGAGAAAGTGGGTTTCCCGGCAGGTTGAATAGCACCTTTGTTTTTTTCCATTCAGAGCATATAATAAATACCAAGTTTCTATGATTCAATTAAGCAATTGAGTTGGAGCCGTGAAGAGCCCTCTTCTCTTCCCTAACTGAGGTGCAAGAATTTCACCAGCTTTTAGACCTACACAGTTGGAGCAAATAGAAAGCATTTCTGAAAATAAATGCACATTTGTCTGCATTTTGTAATATTGTATGCTGAATTGCTAACATAAAACACTGGTTTTTAATAAACACTGAATTCCTATTTAGCTTTAATAGGCTGCTTTTATTTAAAAAAAGTAATAAATTTTGTATTTTATGCATTTATCTTTCTTTAGTAGCATGCATTTCTACAAGTTACAAATTCCAGTCCTATTTGCTCTGCTGCAAAGCTATCTAAACCAAGACCGCCATAATCCCAGCATTCTCCTAACGGTGGCGCTGAAGCACAGATAAATTACTTTTTGGAGAAGACCAAGCTAGTAGATACAGGTACAGAGCAGAACACTTTACAGAATAAATACCTAATATACTTGTCATCACTAAAACTGGAAGGTTTAGATCCTTTAGAGCAGCATTTGAATAAAAAAAAGTTTCATCTCTATGCCTTCAGCATTTAAGAGTAAGGACTGTGTAGTAACTAGCAAGATGATTAACGCATATATAAGCAAACTTTTTATAACCCTGATTTTTTTATAGTACATTGGAACTAACAGTCCTCTGCACCTTGCAGAATAGGACACGGAGAGTACCACTTCATGCAGTGCTTCTTTCATTATAGAAATGACTTTCATATCCTAGAAATGTACAACTACAAATAAAGGAACTTTTAAAAAAATTCTTCATGCTCATCATATTCCTCACAGAAGAGATCTGACATGGCATAGTGAGGATACAAACACGTACTAATAAGCATGAACAAAATGCAGCCTGCTGCTATCTTATTAATAAGACTTCATGAACAATCCTAGAAGGGTACAGAAAATGTGGACTCACTCTATTTTTTTTGCTGGTAATTTACATTATTTAAGGGACCAGCAACGTTTCAGTTAGGCAACACAAGCATCCAAGTATCACAGCTACCTCTGCCACTGAATTCTGTAAGTGCCTTCTTTCTTGAAGTCTTTTTCAGTGACTAAGAAATAAAGAAATCCCTTAAATTTATGTAGTGATCTGCAGGCAGAAGTTTAATCTGAAATACAGTGTGACATTTGACAGCAAAAACCAGAACAGAAATGGAGCAGAGACTGTTGAAAAAGCTACTGTGTTCCTCTTCCAAGTTTCACCCCCACACCTTTCATTTCATTTCCAAGGTTTCTTTTTGACACTAGCAATTAAAAAGCCACCTTATTTTGTCAATTTGGCAACCATTAGCATCCTGAGAGGTAGTGTATCTTCTATCCATGTGTTTGGCGAGTTCATCATCTTCTCCCAAAGAGCAGTTTCATCTGAAGTGGAGTCCATCCAGTCTACTGTAGTTCCATAGCTTTTGCCTAGAAAAAGTATTAACGAATATGCTGTAGAGTTGAGAGCAGACAATCAAATTTGCCTGTCTTCTGAAACCATTTCACCTCCTCAGGTAGCTGATCCTAGTACTTTGAAGATCCAGTTCTACATTTTTACACTTGAACAACTCTGTCAAATACAATTAACAACAGTTTCACACGGAAACATCGTCATCTTTCTCCAGGCTTCTTTTTCCTTGTTATCCTTAGTCTTTTTGTCACAATCCCAAGGAAAAGAAAAGGAAAAGACTCCTAACACATCCTCCCCTCAGACCAGAGAGGACAATGAAAGGGACAAATATAATGATAGGGAAAACATACAGTTCTCCTATCTGCACATCTTATATTGCCCTTATACTAAAAACTTGTTTGCATTTTAAGTTTTCCTATCCAATGTCTTCAAATCTTATCATGCATTCCTGATCTATCCTTTTATGTCCACCCAATACTGTCTTTACACCACATTCCTGTTTTTTACATGTGTAAGTTTAAGAAGTTATCAAGATTTTAGGTGCAGGAATAGCATATTCTTGTGCTTCAAACAGTACCAGATAAGTGTATGGCCAGACAAAGGTTTATTTCTAATATTTCTCCTTACTTGTCAGTCATCCTAACCCTCACAGCACTAGTGCTATTTACATTTCAGGACCTGTGCTGAAGAATAGTTAAGTTAATGAGTAAGACTGTTCCATAAATAAATAACTGAAAGGCTGTTTGGTGATCTTTGCAAGAAAAAGAAGAAATGGAAAGGAAGAGGAAAAAAAGGAAAGACTGTATTTTGTAAATTAAGTATTAATGTGTTAATTTTCCAGTACCTGTTCCAAGGCCTATCCTGAGACCTCCCAGAAAGTGGTTGGCTAGTTTGTTGTGATCCCATACTGTGAGTTCTATGCAGGCTTCTTTCAAATCTTCTGGTCTAAAGCCATCGTAGACCATGGTGTGGTTGAATACTGGGTTTGTAGTTTTTGCCACTGTTCTTGTTTTCTGGCGACTTTTTCTGCTAGTATCTGGAAGAATGGTACTTCAGAAAGAAAAAACATTGTCAGTTTGCACTTGCACAGCATAGCCAGCATTAAACACACTGAATAGACAAAACCTACCGATTAACACTGTCCTTCACATGTCAGAATGTGACTGAAGATAAGATGCTTTAGCATCATGGAGATGAAGTCAAAGGTCATATTCTCAGTCCCTTCCAAGAAATACTGGCAGCATGTATCCACCCTCATGTTTCAGAGGATGAAAGGGAAGGGGAAGTCAGGTGTAGAAGAGGCACAAGTGAGTTTATTTGCTGTATTATCACTAATGACACTGAAACCTTTTTGTTGCTGCCAGATTCCCCAACCATCTTGTTATTCTTGTCTCTTTACATTTTTAGTCTGTATGTGGAAAGGAAGGAGGAAGAAATACAACTATGCTTCTCACTTCCGTCTCCTCCCACAATTTGCTAAGCTAAACCATATTTTTGCACAAACACACTTTGTTTAAATGCAAATAAAAGGAGGCACAGTTTTGACTAGCCCTTCCACCAAGTAGCTGAGCAGAAAAAATGAGAGTAGTGATTACGCAGAAAGTTCTCCCAGTATGTTTTACTTGGTGGTATATACTTAGCATCTTGAAGTTGTAAGCCCTGCAGGACAATCTGCATTACAATAAAGGAGAATCAGAAAGTAATTAGGTGTTTTTTAATTTGAACGTAGAAAAATTAAGATAAGACTAGGACCACAACAGTAGCATTATTAGTCCACCGTGTCTGATGACTTCAACCACAGTTCTCACCACTTAATGAAAGAGTTGAGCCTGTTGCCTCTCAGAAGAGGAAGGTCATGGCATTCCTTCACCCAGATGTGGACCTCACCAGTAGACAGAGTCTTCTTTCCTGTAAAAATAAACCAAAACATCTGATTAAGCCTTGTAGATCCCTTTTAAAGGTAATTTCTATGATGCAGCAGGTCCTGCCCATTTGTAGAGGTGATATTTGGCCTAGACTCTCATCTTAATTCAACATTCTTCTCTGTACTCTTGAAGCTGCAGTCTTCATCCCATCAAAGTACTACAAGATCACATCACGTCTGTATTCCTACAATGACTTTTCTTCTGTTACAACTAAACAAACACATGCTACTGGTCTTCTCTTTCCAAGCCTCCTAGCTAGAGATCCACTTGTCTTCAGTCCATGTGATGTTAGCATTTAATGCTGCTTGTACTTTCAAATAAGCTCCTTTGTGCTCTTAATGTATTTGATTCTTATTGACTGTCTGACAGGCTGGATTAGAGACCTGACCTAGCTTCACTATCATATAAGCCAGTTATCAGTTGCCAGACAAGATTAAACCAAACAGATCTTACTGCTATAAATTGCTGCATTCTAAATACTATTGCTATTTCTATTTCTAATATTGCTTGAGTTTAGTGTGTTGTCATTGTTTATTTTGCAAATCACAGCACCTGCCTGATGATTGATAATCTCTCAAATTATTAGTGAGAAAACTGAATTTTTTTTTTTTTTTTTTTTTACACATACAGACTGAATTACAAATCTAAGATTATAAAAATAACGTAATTTCTTCTGTAGTAATATTAAAAACAACAAAAGACCATAAAGTGATCTTTGGATCCTAAACTGAATTCATGACCAGGGTGACTTACTCCTCTAGAAAAAAAAATATAAATCTACTGTTATGTTGAAAAAAAAGTCTGAATTGGCTAAAAAACATTGAACAGCTGCTTTTTTTTTTTTTTTTTTTTTAAAAAAAAAGGACAACAAAACCCCCAAAGGCCTCACAAAGCCAAACAAAGCAGCAATGCATACCTCCAACAGGATGTGGGACATACTGGAGGGCTAGTTTCATCTCCCCTCTGTTTTCTAGTTTAAGAGCCATTGTTGAAGTCTGAAATTTAAGAAAAAAAAAAAAACACCACAACACAAATCTCAAACCTTGCAGTTCATGCACAGAGTTTACCATGCAAAATTTTCCACTGGAACAAGCCTGACTTCTACATGAGGCAAGATTTTTTTTCTTGTTTCCTTATCTGTTAGTCTTCTGTCAGTTTACAGGACATGAGAGATTTTAGGGCATGTTTAACCACTTGACAGTGCCTCAGATATAGCTTTTCCATTAAAGCAGAAAACAAGACCCAGGAGGAGGCCAAAAGGCTTTGAGGGCACATCTTTTCCACTGTTGTGCACTTATTTAAAACTAGAATATATGCTCTTTCAATCAGGAAACTTACACTTTGTGCAACAGAAAGTGCACTTCTATAAACTCATTTTATAGGAATGTTCTGTCTCATTTAATACAATCTAAAACTCAGCCTCAATAAGAGTTATCTTGCAAAAAGGCACAAGAATATGTCACTTCTTCATAGAGAGTCATGGACCATCTGTAGATGGAACATGGCACCTGTTAACGTTTTATTACATTCTTCTACCCTGAGCAGTTTTAAAATGAGTCGAATGAAACTAGTGCTAAAGACTATCATGACATTCCTATTTTGTTCTACAAATTATTAAGCTTTGGCTTGAGCTAATTTTGGAATGAACTAATGAAGTAAACTCAAGGAAAAAAGAAAAAAAAAAAAAAAGAAAAACAACAAAGGAAACCACAACCTCTGGCAGTAGCTTAGCTAAGTTTAGATTTTGGCTGAAATCCATTAACAAATAAGAGGCATACAGACATGGAAGTCATCATTACATCTGATATTAAAATGTTGCTGCACTTGCCCCATATTCTCCGGAGGTTTACTTCATGTTCAGGGAACAAGTGCCTTCAGGTATCTGTTGCAGCAACATGACGTAAGTGAAAAATACCTTGAAACTCCTACTCCTTAGACGATGAGAAAAATTTTTCCTACTGTAATAGCAAGCTACTTACTAGATTAATAGAAACTTCAGAACTATATGTTCCATTTATCAGTAATGAGGTATTTATGATTATAACTAACACAAAAACCACAGAACACATAAGATCAGACCTAAATAAATAATGACTTGTTTTTGCACTTACACATTGGAAAACACAAAACAGCTAACCCACCTTGGGTTCGTAACCTACCCTTGGCTTGAGTGGAAACCAGTTGATCTGCTTGTTGGATTTATCATTCCAGTCCCAAGTTCCTAAATCCAGCTCCACTTCACCAAGGAAGCTATTCCTCCCAAAGGTATCATTGTGCCAGACAGAGATATTAAGGCTTTGGTTCTTTAGGAGACCCTTCTCAATTTTATACTGCCAGGAAGAAAAAAAGAGAAAAAAAAAAATCAAAACAAGCTGGATTTTTAATCAATGCTGTGTCTGAAAGTGACAAGGTTAGAAAAAAAGGTGTCTGAGTTTATACATCCATAACTGCTCACTTCTTCATTTCAGAAGAAAACTCTCTCCATGTTTTGCTTTTTATTTCAAGCATCTTAAGCTCACACTTAGCTTGTTTCTTTGCAAGAAGCATACAACAATCAGTGTTCTCAATGCTGTATCCAGAGTACACTGTAGAGTTAACCTATCAAAGAAAGGACATAGGTACTTCTACAGAGCAATCCATCTCATCCTAATGTCTCTTTCGAGAGCATCTAGACCTGTGTCTAAAAGTTAAGATTCCTCATACTTCATGCATGCAGTATTTCATATCTAGTAATAGTCTGATAAATACCCGCAGTATTTCATTATAGACTGGATTAAAAGTTTTCTTTTTGACAGAGGTCTTCCGTTTGCCCAGCTTGTATTTCTCTGGAAGCAAGTAGGTCTTCACATACCTAAAAATTAGACAGGCTTGTTAGAAGAGCAAAACCCTCACACTTTCTAACTTCCCCTTCCAAAATACATAAGTATTTGCTTATAAAGTAAAATCAATCCACTTAACTAGACATTATGTTGCTCAGCTTCTTACATTTAAGAAATGGAACAGCAGTGGTGAAGTTTAATAACAGTTTCCAAAGTGGGACATTAACCTCCTTTCACCAAGGGGAAATCTGTTGAAACGTCTCCTCAACACATACAGAATATATAACCATAGTATGCCTAGATACCATATTTATAGGCTCTAATCATATTGAAAACTTCTCAAAGCAGGATTTACCATGTGGAAAGTTGAATTTTAAAAGAGAATTTCATATTCTTAAAAGTTTGAGCTTCCCATGTTAATGTATTTACCAATTTATAGTAGCAATTCTATAATTCAGAGTGGGAAACCCACATAAAGCATGTTGTATAGGCTCTTCATTTATTTATTAGGTTGTTTACTCCAACAGGTTATAGAGATTGGAAAAAAACATCAGTTTTCATTTTCACGTTAAAAGAAAAACTTCCATTAGGAAATAAATATATTCTCTGTACTTACGGGTCTGAACGCTGTCGCTTAACATCTGCCACTGCCAAGTCTTTACACTGGCAAATAAAAACGTGGAGCTCGTTCAGCTGTTCTACATAATCAATAGCAAACTGAATGTTCCCCTTCACATCAACATTGCCAAAGTCTGCACTATAGATGCTCATTAGACTTCCGCTCACCTGTATCATACAAGAGGAGAAAAATTTTCCAGGCATTGCATTTCACCAGGTATTTCAAGATCAGGGTAGAAGTTATGCTCAGAATTCAGACATTAAAGAAATCAACTGTGTCCCTTTAGATATAATAACAAAATGTAACAGACACTATTACACAAGCTTCTCAGCAAACAGACTAACAAGAGAAAGTTATTTGTAAATCAAAGGTGCTAGGCCAAGTTTTCTACAAAAAAATTTGGATGTGCTTATTGCACTGAGAGAGGGGAAATAAAAAGATAAGATGCTGTAGATCTGGAGATTGCCTGTGATCAGATCCTTGAACTATTACTTATGTATCTCTTCAGCTCCTCTTCCTCGCAGAAAAGCAGAGCCTAACAGTTTAGGACAACAGGCCTTCTGAAAATACCAACAAAAAGATTAGTGATAAAGTCTATATGGCTGAATTATGTACCTAAATAAGACACTGAAAATTAAACACTACATCTGTAGAAAGAGAAGGATGTACAATTTTTTTTAATCTCAATATCCTTCCTCCAAATTCTACTTTTCCCCCATAAAGTCCACATAAACTAATGACTTTTGGTTAGCCAGTTCACTGACTTACTTACGCACCCCACATACCAATACTGTCTCTGGCTTTCACTTATTTCTCCCCCCTTTCTCCTTTTCTAGATGTTCTATATAAATTGTCCCTCATTTTCAGCTACAAGTGTAAGCTCTTAGGGTAAAAGCCATCTCTTTTTTCAGTGTTTATAGAGTATGCTGCACAGTGGTGTCCTGAACAGGCTCCAATATATTACTAGAAAATAAAAAAAGTAAAACCAATTCTATTGTATTTGTTTTAGGCAATTCCATGCAAGGGTTCACATAACAGAGAGGGAAGGAAGGAGACAGAGATGCCAAGGGAAGAAAGATAAGAGGAATAAGAAGGGAGCTGAAACAATACTGGAGAGATTAGCAAAAGCAAAGTGCCATTAAAAAAAGGCTTTGGTTTACATACAGAGGATAAGGAGGCCATGCCAGAAGAGCCGCTAAGAGTGGTTAGAGAGCTGGGACTCTTCTTGATTCTGCCAAGGGAATAACTGCTTTCTGATGCTGTGTCTGTCTCTCTGTCATCACTCTACAAAAACATCACAGAAAGAAAGTCTGTGTAGGTTCTTTATAGTCACAAGGAACATTAAAAAAAAAAAAAAACAAACTACCACAAACAGAATTTTAATGCAGATTAAGACTCAGTGAAAACCTGAATTTAAATCCCCTTGTAATTAATATTTCTTGAATTAGGTCATGCACATTAAAAAAAAAAGTTGAAAGGGAATTTTTCTGATGGAAAGGCTGAACTGAAAATTTTTTAAAGCAGTAATGCAACCAGGTTTGGTTTTTGGTTTTAAATCTCAAATAGCAATGAAAAAATACAAAGTTAACTGTATTGGGACAATTAAACTCAACTCTGCTTCACTATCTCATGCATAAACTTATGCAAGTGATAACGCTCAGGTCTCTTACCAGTCCCTTTCTCTTACATAGAAAATACTATCAATTCTGTACCATCTGTCTTGAAGGCAGCTAGCTGGAAGGTAACATGCACAGTAGAACAGCACTGGGTACAGTGAACGGCTTTTGCATAAGGCCTTTCTTGCAAGCAGGGAACTGCGTTTTGGTTTACTTGGTCATTATCAGGTTATGCGCTTACAACCCCGTTCTGTCTCAATGCTCTCACTGTACTAAATGATCAATGCTTTACTTCCCACATGTGCCTTGGCATCTACCTATGCAAGCTGTTACAGAAAGCATCATCTCCCTGTTGTATTCCACCCATGAACAATTTACAAGGCTTCCCCCCTCCTTTACACAGTTTTGAACTGCTGTCATAGATCTTCTACTAACAGATGCAAGATGAGTAAACAACAATTTCTACACACATTAAGAAATAAATATCTAGCATATAAGCATTTTTAATAAGTCTTTATAAAAAGATCTGTTGATTGTAGCTTCTCTGGCTATGTCTGTATTGCTAAGTAAAAGCAGGCCAGGGTTGTTCCCCAGTTCAGAGGCCAAAGGTAAGGACTAACTAATGTCCATCCTACCTAGGGGAAGGCTCCTTAAGAGAAAGATTGTTTTAGAGAGAGCTGTTCAAGACTGCCCAAATTGATCCAGGGAGTAAAATAACAGTTAAGCAGTGTGGATAATCAGTCCTTTTACACAGGCTCTTTGAAAGACAGGAAAATCCTAAGCCCTTTTATAGAGGAAGGATATATGGCTTCCCTAAGACCATTTTAGCTGCTGTCCACACAGCGGGTCAGCAGAAGACATACAGGACTGAACCCAGTTCTGCTTACTTTGAACCCTGTCAATTTACTCAGCAAAGCCTGCTCTCTGGCTGGGAACAGTCAAAGCTCTTCTCATGGAGGTTTGTGGAATGTCTGGAAATTCAGAGACAAGTAATTATTAAGCACCAGGGTGACTGCATGTCTCCAGAACACATTACACGTGCAAATTTTTTTTAAAAAGTTAATTCCAAATGTTAAATAAGGATAATGTTACTATTCACAAGTAGAAACCCCTTAATTTTTAGGCTGTTATCTCTTTTAAGCAGAAGGAAAACACACTGGTACTCTAAGAGATAGATTTCTTTGTATTTCTTCTTTAATTACAAAATATTTTATTATCAGAATTCATTATTTTTAAAATAAATCCAGAACTGAACTAGCACATAGAAATATGTGTTAATGCTATCATGACTACATGGTGTCTACAATGCTTATTTCTAACCTGTTATTTCTACCAGATTTATGTTATCCATTCATTAGTTTCGTGCTTCGTACTGGCCAGATGGTACTTCAGTGATGATAAACTCCAAGGCAGAACCAGCACATGGTATACATACATGCTATTTTTATAGCTATACACTCTATTTTTATATATATATATACACACATATATATGTGTGTGTGTGTGTGCATGCCTATGTCTTGTAATACATCCTGTGCTGTGAGCTTGGTAACTCAAGACAGTATTGGGATTAATCACAATTTTAAAAATAAATTTGGGGGGCAGAACAAACAGATTTAGGTGCTGACAATTTCTTAGAATATCAACATGAACTATCCTTAAACCCTTTCCACTACGACCAGATTGATTACATATAGTCCTTTGGCTTTCAAGTATTTGTTTCATTCAAAACCCACGAGTAAGCTTTTTAATTGGCTTCTTACAGAAGCTGTAACTGGTTTTTAGATGCCCAGATACTCATTTCTGATTTGTTTGTTATCCTACCTCTAATGCTTTGGAATGCTAATCTTTTGATCCACCCATGGTGCAATGTTAACAGCCTTAGAAGAGTTTCCTGTGCATTCTTCTCAGCAGAAGGGGCATTAGGATGGTGTAATTTTAGACGCTCTTTAACTAAAGAGGTGTATTTCATAGATACTGATGGGTTTAAGGTCTGCACTTAAGGTAAGATTAACCCAATCTGTATCACCACATTTTGGTTATTTCGGGCTTTAGGAGGGAGTAGGGTAAGACAGGGCACACCATATTCCTGATTCTGACCCTCCAGTCCTTTTAGACTTGTGGTTTTAGAAAAATAATCCAAAATATTGATGCTTATGCTGCAGTTACAGTGATAAGGGCTAGGGTAAACAGCAATTCCTTATTTTATAGCACAGGCACAGGTATTTTTGTGATATCTAGGCCCCAAAATCCTGTGTCCCCTTTAAGACTGTCTGCTAATACACATCCCTCATCAAGAGGACTCAGGTGTTTATACCACCATTTGCTAGCACCTTGGGGGAGAGGGAGTTTTGCATACACATTTGCCATACAAATTCACATTCATACTACAGCACTCGAGAAAAAAAAAAAAAGAATCTAGTTTGTTATCCAAGTTCAACAATGATGAGGTATTTCCTATTCTCCAGAGCTTCCTGTTCCCTGTGACCAATGGAGCAACCTCTTTTAGGCATTTATGGTAGAAGGTTCATGCTTGGTCTAACACAAGCTCCACTCCTCTCCTACTGACTGTTCGGGGAGTCATAGACCAGGCAGTTCAAATTGCTTATCACTTTCAGACTTCAGTGTCATTTTAGGAGATTTGAATACTGCCTCAGAGCTTATACCAAGGCCCATACCATGATGATGATGATGATGATGATGATGATTATGACACCACCAACAATAATAGTAGACTTACAGAGGCATAGTATGCTGTCGGCAATTCTGAAATTTCACTTACGCAGAGTTAACAGCCTGGTACCTGAACTACATCCCTAAGCAGAACACCAAGCTAATACCCCTCTGAGAAGGGTTACCAGATGGTGACTTTCTCATGGTCTTACACGCTCATTTTAGATTTCAGGTTCTGAAGAAAATAAATATGCACCTATGTATGTTCTAAAGAGGAAAAAAAGACCTGTTAGTTTAAGGATAGAAATTGCTGTTGCGAATAACAGCAAGCATTCACTATGCTTCAATCTCCTAGACAAAACGTGCTCTGTATGTTGTGCTGTACAGTAAGAATAAACCTCTAGTTACTAGACTAAAGTTTCTGAAAGGTTTATTAGCCACAGGTTGTTCGGGATCATCTCCTGATTGTTACACCACAAGTTCAACTCTATGCCATGGTCCAATAGCAAACTGACTTGGCAGACCCTGGAAAGCACTACTTGACAAATGCAAAATGCCACACTAATCAAAAGTTTTAGTTACAGTATTTCAGAGATGGAATTTACCTCTTCCTGTAAGAATGATGGTACTGACTTGCTCAGTCCTTTGAGTTTTTCAGGATTGGAAAACAGCTTATCAGGCTGTGAAGGCACTGTGGAAACTGAAGAGCAGCAATTCAAAAGGCTTCAAAAATACGTTTGTACACCAAAACAGTGAGATTCCATAACAGGCCATGGTTAGAAACAAACAACTTTGATGAAATACATGCACATGCATAACCAGTTTACAACTTGGATGCAAGGTATTTCCCCACCCCGCCAACAGAACTCAGAGAAGCTATCATTAGGAAGGATAATCTACTTTGGTCAGCGTTATAAGAGATGTCAAAGAACTTTGTCTGGCAGGAGAAGAAATGTTTACATTGCTTGACATGTCGTATAAGCCTGGGTGCTGCAAGAAAATACTGATCAATTGTGATGAAGAAAACATTTTCAGTTTACCATCTAGATTTTCTTCCTAGAACAAGGATAAGTGCACTCATGCAGTAACCATACCATCATTGACATTAGAGTCATGATAAGGTTCTTGGTAAGAAGTAAAAGCCAAACTGTGTTCTTTTATTTATTCAGTCTAATTAATTGCAATAAGAACATCTGTGTAAAATCAAGCAATTTTTAGATCTGAACAAGGAAGTTTCAAGTATTCCTAGTTAATTATAAGATGCATATCTCATTAATGATGCACTTTTTTGCAGCTCATCTCTCCAACTTTTATATACCTCTGCTGAAGTTCACTTCTATGCTCTTTCACTGTACAAAGCTTAATTGCACAAGCTAGCCTTGCAAAAATCCAGTTTGCAGTAAGCCCACAATTCTCAGAATTTTGTGCTCTAACCCTACTTATAATGCACTAAAGCTCTTATTTTTGGACTGGATACACACTGTGAAATGCACCTATACTGAGTATCATATGACAGAATTATTTGGCAACAAACAGTCAACTACAGGGGCATGTATCTGTTGCATAAAATGAAACACTGCACGCGACGGGACTGTTTGCAAGGCATGAGTTAAGCTTTTGCAAAGCTTTTACTGTTGAAGCTCAAATAGTGCTCAGCGTATCAGTTATTGTCAGTATGCAGTTAGATGCAGTTTCCCCATTGAGCAAGTATCTAGCCCAGATGTATAACTTGTTAGTTGTGAAATAAAAAAGGATTTTTAATGTATTAGTTTACATATCAGTGGAGAAGTTTCTCCACTGTCTGCTGGAAGAATTCTATTACTCACTTCCTGCTGCATTTTCATTCCTCTCTCGATGCTGATCAGGTTTCGGACCTGCTCAGTGCAGTATTGACAACAGTCATTCAGTAGCACAAACAGCTTTGCAATGTTATAGATAGCATCAATATATTTTATATGTGGGAAGTTTTTGACTTCCCCAGACCCCATATGTTTCTGTATTTCGCATTGCTGTCCTCCTTTGAGGAGCTGGATCATAACAAAGGTAACATAAGTGTACAAGCTAAGCAAAGCAAAAAGACGAACAGTATTTTCAAGAGAACTTGCCTTATTCTGTCTGCACAGCTATCAGTTTGGCTGTTTGTCATTTTTTCAAAGCTTCACTCAATAAATTTAATTTAAAAAAAAAACCCACACTTTTCAGGTAAGTGTCTACACATTCTGTATTGAATGTAAAACATGCTTTCAGTAGGAGTCTCCATTTGAAAGCAAAGTGCAGTATGGTACTTAAGTCTTGTTAATTTACTGGACATTGCATGCATCCTATTATGCTACAATCATTCTATTTGTACTATAGGCCACTAACATGCAAAATGCTTTAAAGCATCTAAAACATGACAATAAATTCAACTGTGCACAATTATTTTTTAAAACTGTAGTGCTTCAATGCAGCAAATAAAGAATTGTGTGTTATATTCCACCATATTCAATGTTACTTGATAGTTTTCTATTGTGTTCATCTTGACATCTTCCTGGAGAAGGTTTGCTTTTATTTTGGTTAGATTTAGAATTTCTAAAGGTATGTATAGAAAAATTTAACAGTAAGGCATCTGTAATGCACTAATGAACTGATAATATCAACAGTAGCTTATCTAGCAGTTCATCTGCTGCTTAGAGTAATTCTACTTTGCTAGACTGAGACAGGGATTGTAAGAGAGGTTTTTCAACTGATGTATTCTGAAGAGTGTTTTGCATGAGCAAAAGTCATCTTGCATCTTATAAAGCAACAGATGAATGGACAAACTCAATATTTACTTAGGCCAAGTCTTTCAACTGAGCTAATGTTCAAAGCTCTCAATGATTTCAGTAATTGTTTCACAGGCTGAATGACCAAAAGCCAAAATAATACACCGGTAGGTGGCACAGAGTTTTTGCAGATGTAGCAGGACACAACATAAGTATATTCCTTAAGAATAAAACAACACAACAAAATTCTATAAAAGCATTTCAATCACACTGAAGTTAATCAAATCTTAAAAGTGCAATACAATTTTTGGTTTAAAAAAACCCTTTACTAGCAAACAGAGGCCATTGAAAAAAAGTAAACTTCCATGCAGACACAAAAGATATTTACCATCTTCAGCACTAAGAGCTAATTCTTCCTTTGGATTATTTATTTTTCCTTTATCTGTGCAGGAAAAAAGTAACACATAGTTAGAAATTTTGCTGTTAAAGTATAATAAAATGGATGGCAGTGGTAATCAGAATTAAAAGTAATGAGGACAAAAAACCCAAACAAACCAGCAGAGCCATGGGAATGGTTAAATTCAAGAGATGCTTTCTACTTCACTACGTCAAGCCTACATCCAAGCAGCAGTCTCACGTTGACACAGTTTCTATCAGTGTGCTGTCGCAACAATGTTAGTGCATACCTAAAACCTAGAAACTAGTTAGAAGCAAGCAATAGCATGAGTAGTATTAGAAGAGTAATTTGCCAACAATAGCCAGCATCTTTCAAAATCTACACCTCCACACTTCCATTTAGAAATGTAAGTTCAGTTTATATCTTCCCCATTAGACATAAGATAAGCATGAAAACACTCAGGGGCAGGGTGAAGGGAGACAAGAATAATAATTTAAAAAAAAAAAATCCTAGAAGGCTACAGAGGGAAGTCAGGAATGAATTTTAAGTACAATCTTGTCTCACTGTATTCTCTTAAAGTGAGTTTGGTGTATGAACTGCTAGAATACACAGGTGAAACTACTAAACTAAGATGATTTTTTCATACTTCCACTGTCTACAAATTTGACCCAAGCAAGGAACCAGGAGACAATAGCAGTTGTTGCTCATTACTGATTTGGGTGGTTGCCAATACTTTCACTATTGAAAAACTACCCAAGAAACCGTTCATCACTGATTAACACAGTGCATTTTTGGAAGATGTCTGCTTCATAGACCAGTGTTGTTTCAAAATTAACACAAAGAACTGAAAACTAAACTGTGTGAGACAAGAATTCAGTTGTACAGTACGAGCTCCATATGGGTTATTGAGAAACAAAGACAAAAACACTACTTGGCAAAGCTGTATGGAAGACCAGCATGAACACGTTTAAGCCAAACTGGGGGTCATGGGAGACACACACAAGCTTTGTGCTCACTTGAGGTGGCTGATGGAATGTCCTCTAGACTTTTGGAAGCCATTTTCCTATCTGCACTCCTTTTCAAAGCCATCAAAACAGTGTTTAATTCTTCTGAACCTGTTACAAGACAAAACACATGAACACTGCACACAGAGACATGCAAGTCACTAAAACAACCATGGATTTCTCATGAGAATCTATTTTGACTGTTAGCAAAGACAGCGAACATTCAATGAAAACACAAAATAAATGCAAAATAAACAAAATAAATGCCTAATTTTAAGTGTCCATTTACTCTCTCTAAGTTCTCTCAACCATCACTAGAGACAGGCAAGTTGGTCGATTCACCTGTGTAGCTCTCTCTGTCTGTATCGGCTAATAAGGGGGTTTCAGGCAATTATGGCACTTAATTGTCTAAGAACAACGAAGGATAAATTCAGACTTTATCCATTTTGTAACCATCTTGTTATGAATCAGCACAAATAGTCAATAGCTTTGTTTTTTTCTTCTGTGTAAATTTGTCCCTTATATTTTCTCCCCAGTGAAAGTAATTCTGTTTCAATACTTGAGTAACAACCACAAAAAAACCCAGCTGTGGAGATATTTGGATCCCTGAAATTATGCAGTTGTCTCCAAAGGCAGAATCAAGACAGACCTAGATCCTTCAGAAACCTTTAAGACCCTCTCTCCTCCCTACCTTACTTCCCCCCACCATCAGCCAACCAACCAGGCCTTACAGTGTTGCTGTCCGTAATTATGGGTAAAAACAAATTATGTTTCATTTTTCCTCATTTGTTTTGAGCTTTCACTGACTTCCGCTGGAATCTCACTTTCAAAATAGGCTCAAGAGTAAGTTGGCAGGCCTTCACAGATTTCTTGGATTCTCCAGGTGAAGAAAACAGCCCCAGTCTCTCAGGAACAGATTTAAAAGGTTAAATTATCTTGTCTACCTTGAGCTCTTTGATGACTATCGCACTCTATACTTTGACTAGAGCTGCCATTCAACCAATTAATAAGAATCCTGGTGAACAGACCACTTCATTTATATGGCCGCTTTCTAGTGCAACAGGCAGCAATGCCAAATGAAATAGCACAGAGTATTGGTATCGTCTTTACATCCAGCCATTCCACTGGTAAGCATTTACCTTTGAAGACTAGCTGGTCAAACTAAAGAATGAACTCAGTCAGCCACTGATATTTTTTTTTCCTCTTTTAATCCAGGATATTTAAAAGAAATAACATTGTAACACTCAAAATCTGGTATTAATTTGAAGGAGAAGTCAGGGGGGAAGAAGAAAAGGGTAAATCATGAAGACTGGTATGATTGATTCATGCTGCTAAACTCCCCTTACTAAAGGGGCTTACCTAAATGTTGTATGTGTTTGTCAAACACTTTCCAATTAAAGGACTTAATTAGTTCTTCCCATCTTTCCCAAACAAATATTCAAAGCATCCAATTAAGAAGTAAGTATCACACAGACTTATGGTTAACATATTTCAAGTTGGCCACAAAAAAAAAAAATTGTAGCCATGTTTAACCACCCAGCACCATGAATTTTAGAAATCAAATGGCTCACAAGTTGAACTTCTGGTTCCAGAATGGGACTCAGAGTTTTGATCTGAAAACTTGGATCCCAAATTTGATCCATCCCCTTCCTCTTCATCATTATCCTCATGCTGAGACTTTAGGCAGAGTTGAGCTCCTTCTGGCTGGGGAGAGATGCTCTCGTCTTTAAGTGGTGTGCTTGCTCTTCTGAATTTCAACTGTGCTTTAAATTCTGAATTACTTTCACAGGTATCCAGGGATGTGCTTTCACCTCTCCTTCCTTCTTCATTTATCTTGAGTGGCTTGATTGCAATCATACTGGTCTCTGCTTCCAAGGGAGGAAGATCAACTGGAGCTGTGCTTCTCTTTTCTATTTTATTAATAGCTCCATTTCTTTTAGGAAGATCAGAAGCTTCAATTTCACTTACTGCAAGATCATTTACTGAAGCTTTGATATTTTGTTCTGGAGCTCCCCCTTTGATAGTTGTCTTCATCTGTGTATGATAGCTACTTAAAGCTCTATATGGCTGTGACATTGCCATGAATAGAGTCTCTTTTTGTGATGGAAACGTATGATCCCCAAACTTTTCTTGTTTATGTAACTCTTTGGATATTGGAGATGAAGATTCAGAAGATTCTCGAAGAAGCTGTTCTAAAGAGCTACTGAATTCACTGAATTTTGCAATATTTGAAACAGAAGTTTTTTCTATCGTTTCTTGTATTTCTTGAGGAGGATGTCTCTCTTGTTGATGTGGAACATGCACACTTTGACTAGTTTGTATTTTACCTTGCATTTTCTTAGCCACATTTTCCAGCACAGAAGCTGGTGTTTCAGAGACCTGTTTTGGTAGCTTCTGCAAATTAACATCAAATACTTCATGTTCAGCCTTGGACAATGCAGATCTTTCTATGGTCTCACTGATTTCCTGCAGCAACTCTCCATCATGCTCATAGGCTGTGCTTTTAACTTCTACCTCAGCAGGCCTCCATACTGTGCTGTCAGCACATTTTTGTTTAAGAGGTGGTGTTTCAGAGGCCTCCTCCAGCAGCTTGTCTAAAGCAGAGCTCAAACCACTGACCTTGGATGGGGCAACAGACTTTTCTATGGTCTCACTGATTTCCTGCAGCAAGTCTCCATCATGTTCATAGGTCGTGGTTTTAACTTCCACCTCAACAGTTCTCTGCACTGTACCAATGGCACGTTTTGGTTTAGGAGGTGGCATTTTGGAGGCCTCTTCCATCAGCTTCTCTAAAGCAGAACTCAAGCCACTGACCTTGGATGGGGCAACAGACTTTTCTATGGTCTCACCAATTTCCTGTGGCAACTCCCTATCATGCTGATAGGTCATGCTTTTAACTTCCACCTCAACAGTTCTCTGCACTGTACTAATGGCACGTTTTGGTTTAGGAGGTGGCATTTCAGAGGCCTCCTTCATCAGCTTCTCTAAAGCAGAACTGAAGCCACTCGTCTTGGATGGGGCAACAGACTTTTCTGTGGTCTCATTGACCTCTTCAGGCTGATCAGTATCTTCTTGGCATATTGATTCTACACTACAATTAGTTTGTGATATACTATTTGTGTCATCGGACGTTTTCATTCCCACCCTTGTATATTCAGAAGGTTGAGATGCAAAGGTTTCTCTGAGCAGGTTCTGCAAAGCCACTTGAGGCCTCCGAGAACCCTGAAGAGTATCATCCTTGTCTGCTGCCTGATGTCGTAGACAGAAAGGTTCAAATTCCCCAAACATTTTCCTGAGGCCTTTTTTGTTTCCATGCTCATCTGTTGATGGCACATTCATTTCTCCTGTGCTTTTGCTTATTTCTTCTTTTTGATCAGCAGGAGAAACGTCATGGCTCTGTTCTACTGTTCTTTCAAAGACCCTGCACTGATTTGAGTGAAAAGTTGTCTCTTTCAAAATGTTTTCTTTTAGGTTCAAGCTAGATGACATCTCAGAGGCTTCCTTTTCTAACTTCTTTAGGCCTAATTTGAATACATCAAGCTCAGCTTTAGGTAGAACAACCTTATCCACAGTCTCTACAACTTCCTCTTTAGGGAGACTGACATCTAATGGAGTAGTCTTGTTCTCCACTTTTTCTATAGGTAAACATAGCCAATCATCTACTGCTGTCTCCTTTAAAGTATATTTATCACCAGGTGACTGGAGAAACTGCAAAGAAACACAATGTTGTTTTGATGAAACAATACTTTTTTCAATATGATCTTTAACTTCTTGCTCTGGAAGACCCATCTTTTCCTGGGGTTTTGAGATAACTGGTTTTCTGTCCAGCTGGACAGAGTATGTATTTTTTGTGTGTGTCACATTCAGACCCTTCAGGGTAGGTGATCCTGGAGGCAGTTCACATACCACAGAATCTAATTTCTGTGTTTTTTCTCTCTCGGATGTTTGGGTTTGTTGTTGAATTAACTCTTGCTTGCTCACATTATCTCTGCCTTTATCTTCCTTTGATTTTCTTTCATAGGTTATTGAACTAGTATTATTTGGCAAAGAAACATCTCCCCTATCAATGTTATTCTGTAATTTAATTCCAGTATCCCAGAAGTTTCTCAAACTCTGGAACTGTGAAGGATCTGAAATTTGATTCTTGGACTTTTGATTCAGTTTTTCTTTTAAAGACAAAACCTGGAACCTGGGCTTCTGTTGGGAACAAGCAACAACTTTTCCTTTAAGTGTTTCTTTCTCATCTTTGTCTTTGCTTTCTGGGGAAGCTGAAGTGACACCAGCTCTTGGCTGCAAGTTACTGGCTTTTGGCAATTCTGTATATTCATGAACTTCACCATCAGATGGAAGTGTTCTTTCTGTTTTTTTAACTGCATGGCCTGGTCCAAACTCAAAAGAGTTTTGATGTTCATTTCTTGAAGCCTGGCTTGCACAACTTAATTCAGCACTTCTTAACATATGCTTGCTTTGATCATCCAATCCATTAGGTAGGTATACCGCAGTTGGTTTTATTTTGTCACTTTCTCTGAGACCTTTCAATGTACTGCCACCTGATGCATTAGTATTGATACTAACTTCTTTCTCTCCATGACTGGAGATAGTTTTATCCCTTTCCCAGAATGCTCTGATCTCCTTCATTCTTCTTGTTTCTCGTATTGCCTTCTCCAGTTCACATTTCTGAGCTGGTAGCTTGTGTTCTTGATTTTCCAAAACAATTGATTTTTTATTTTGTTGCTTGATTTCTTGACCACGTTCTCTTTCTTCAACTCTTGCACAGTCAAATTCAGTTAGTGATTTGAAATCTTGCTCCTCATTCTCTTCCGCTTTCACCCTCTCTTTTATTAGCTGTGTATCTTCTGAAATAAATGATGTAGGTGAAATACTATTCTGTTTAATCTTTCCAAATGGTAACTCTTTTCTAACTTTTGTTCTTCCATCCATGCTAGGCCCACTGTGTTCTGTAGGAAGAACTGCTGCTCTGGATGAGTTCACTTCCTCTTTGAGTTCCCTGCCTTGGGATCTGGCTGATACCTGTTTCCTATCTTCTGTACCAGAACTTCTTTTAAACCAATCTAAAACTTTTGATACAGATTCATCGGCCACTTGCATGAGTTCATCAGCATGTTTGTCAGGCTTGAAAGTGGTTTTACTGTCTTGTTCCTCAACAAGATCAGGCTTACCTTGTTGAAGACTTGTAGAACTGGTATTTGACACCTCAAGTACTTCTGTCTTAGCAGAAAACTGATGTTCATCTACAACATAAACAAACTTAGAGTTAAGAATCAGACATGCAACTACAAATGTTTGATTCTTGAAAAATCTGAGACTTTTTTTTTTTTAATTGTTAGCAGAGAAAAAAAAAAGTGTTCTCTGTCCTTGTGTTTTTGGAAAGAAACATACTGCTGGCAATACAGTGAAAAATAAATTCCTGCACTGAGATATCCTACTAGAAGATTAATCATATTACTTTTGAGGGTGTGAGCAGTTAAGGTTGGTTATCCCCATTCTAAAGCAAATGGCTACATTGAAGGGAGGGCTGGGTGGGGGGGACAATCCAGCATATTTGTGTTTAGTCCCGTGAGCAAATCCCCAAGTCATAATTTGATAACTACCGAGGACAGTCGACAGCAGTACACCAAAAATTCTAATTCTTCAGTTCCTGTGCAGACAGATCTACCAGGCCTTATGAGAGGCATTTTATCCAAATGTCATCACTTCACCTTCATCATCCACAATAAAGGTGCCTATCCAGGCTCTGATCAGATCGTTAATTCTTAAGAATACCTATAGAAGATCATCTAAAAAAAATTGACTACATTAGAGCATTTAAATACAAAAAAGTGATTTAGAATTTAATGCTGCAGTATGTAGCACATTCCGACTGTTTTCTAGTTGTTCTTAGATACAATTGATTCAAACATTAATGAATATGTGCTACATGCTATTGCATTCTGTTCTTCACTCCTATTAGTCTCTTACCAGTAAAGTTTTTGTGCAACTTTGATTCATGGCTCAAGATCTGGTTGGATTTATTTTCACGTGGGTCATCAACACTCAGTTCATTATTGCTATTTGGCAGGATATTGCTGGAGGTCTTCTGTGGAGTTTCAAGTTTCTTAGGAGTAATTGTCTTTGCCTGCAAGGTTTCATTAGCCAGGAATATTGAGCTATTACTGTCACAAGGGTTGGATGTCAATGTGTCTTCTTGTAAGCCATCTATTGTTTTTATTTGTAAAGCTGATGAATAAGTTCCCGAAGACTTTACAGCAGAAATTTGCTTGTTCCCAGATGAACCTGATCTAATAGCATCATTTCGACTACTCTTTATTTCGTCAGATTCTAACAAATCAAACTGTCCTGTTTCCCCACGATGGTGTAGTGGTGGGCTTTGCAGAGGTTCTCCTCTACCTGTGCTAGATGAGAACCTCACTTGTTTTAGTTTTTCCAGCGAAATTTGTGTGGAGTCTTCCTCTTCTTCTGTGAGAGTGTTCTTCTCAGCTTCTCCTTCAAAAATAGTTGCAGTAGGAAGACCACTCTTTTTCTGAACATCTAACATCTGACTAACACGAACTTCAGAGTCAGTGGAACTTGAACTTGAACTGCGCTTCAGAATGCCCTTGGGTGGGTTACCAATGCCATTAACCCTCTCGGTCCGTTTGGCTGGTTTTGGAACAAAGTCTTCTCTTTGTGACACAGGATCTGTTGCTTTGTGAATTAATTTTCTAGCTTTTGGGACTGGACGCTTAACTAGTCCTTTCTGTGCTTCATCAGTAGGTTCTACAGAAGGCTTCTTATGTTTCTCTGATTCATCATTTTGTAAGTTTGATTGAGGTTGGCTCTCTTCTGAGAGTGACAAAATTTCTGTAAGACATATATAGAGAAGAAATCACGAGTTTACATGACATTCATCTGCATAAGCAGAGGGGTATGACACAGTGCAGATCTAGAATGCAGTGATTATATTGGTTTATTAAAAACATCTGCAGTAAAACACAGGCAGAAATTCAACATAGGCGTTCATTTCATTTGTAGGTAATAGGAAGTTTTAGCAGATGAAAATCCTGCAGTTATTTCGTATTCTAGAAATATTAACTATTTGATGATTCCAAAGATAGAGAGCACACCAAGTTTATTAGCTTTATTCCTGCAAGGGACAAAGTTTGCAGGGAAGGGCAGCTTTTGAATATGCATACACCTCTTCAGGTTCAGAAGATAAACAGCAACCTACAGAAATGGAAACAGGCTGTTTCCACATCCATATGGAACAAGGTAAAATGCAGAAATTATCTCCTGCTAGGGAGATGATTTTTTTTCTTTTTTATTCCTAACGTGCAAGTCTTCCTTTTTCCTGTTAGCAAGCTTCATAACAGACAGGAGAGTAATTTCCACATATAAGCCTGTAAATTACAACTTCAAATGCCTGTATTGTGATACATCACTCATCTACTTCCTTGCAGAGAATAGTGCGGGAAAGGGAGGATTTGAAAATAAACAGGACTGAGAAAACAAAAGAAAAAATAAAGATCAAAGAGTTAGGCTGCTTCTGTTGAGCCAATAGCAGCAATGACTGGAAGGTCAAAGACAGCTATGCCAAATTCAAGGAAATTCCTCTGTTCTCTTAACAGCAATTCACGACAGCCCTCTCAGATGGGCGTAATACTGACTAGAACTGAGAGTAAAAGAAAGGAAGCAAAACCCATTTACTCACGTAAACAGCCATTTCCTGAGTGTATTAACCTGTTTTACATGGGGTTTGAAATGAACTAGCTGATAACTCCAAGTAGCTAAGATAGAACAGGTTTTGATATCTTACAAAAAGAAGCAATGGAAGTAAAAATAATTTCCATATAAACCAACAAGAAATTCACAGTCATGTGCTAAGTAAGTATATTTACCCTTCTTTGATAGCTGAGGTAGAGCGGCTGGTCTGTTTTCTGATTCCCCGCTGTTCAAGATATCACCTGATACAGTGGTATTAAATGGATTTCTCCTTTGCTAAAAAAGGAATGAACATTATAATTGCAGTCAAATTGTTACATCAGTACAGTCTTGACAAAATAAATGAAAGTGCAGTGATTTCCTGTGCCTCACTACTCTGTCAAAGAGTCTTAAATTGGATACATGACAAAAAAACTAAACATGAACCAGGGAACCTACAGAAGTGCTAGTGATAGCCTCATCTTTTTCTTTTTGAAGTCACCACCAGCAGACACTTAAAGACACTTGAAAATCCTAAGTTGTTGCAAGTTAAATAATTTTATCTCTAATTCTGTGATTTTAAAGATATTGGAACACAGCAGGACAATACTTTTCAGTGGCTGAAAAGGCTGGAAATAACATCAAGCACAGACAGCCACTGATTATAGCCATAACAGCACTTTAGTGCTGAACTTTTAGCGGTTTCCATTATCCCCCTCCAAAACAAACAAAAAAAAATTTCCTTTTTTCCAACTTATTTTCTTTCTTCCTCAAATCTTTGATTATCTTTACCACTGAAGCAAAGAAACACACAAAATGTAAAAGACAACTTCTGCTATGTTCAATACCAGTCATACCTTTACTGGTGAGACTGCTGCCTTCATAGGTCTTTCCTCTGGTTTGTCTAACACAGAGGTTATTGTTTTAGAACTGCAAAGAAAAAGCATATAACAACTTTAACAAACAGGTCATTCCTTTAAGCTTTTTTGAAAAAGCAAAACAGATTCGTTTATACATACTTAAATATAACCTCTTGGCACCTAAGTATTTCTATTTAGCCTGTTCTTTCAAATTTAGAAGCAAACATCCTATCCATAGCAAGGGGATATTCTTGCTGCTTTGTTCCCTTGCAAAGATTTCTTTGCTTGTTTATGAATTCAATACAACTCCTACTTGGCATGACAGAAAGTGGTTTTGATATCCTTTAGATTTTTGAGCAAGCTTTACGTAAGTATAGCCGCTCTCCAGACAATATCAGTGCTGCCATCTCCATCCTTGTCCTACATTTATACTTCTAGGACTGAAATCAAAGTGGATGAAACTGCCAAAATCTAACAAAAATAGAGTTTTGCAAAGTGTCCAAGTCCAAAAAAAAAAAAAAAAAAAAAAAATCAGAGGAACCCCATCACCAAAGATGTGACATGCCACAGAAAACAACACATGCCCTCAGAGGTACAGCTTATAAAGCTATTCTTTCAGTTACAATCTATAAAATCTGTGGTTTGATAGCATAAGTAAGTTATTACTTGTGATCCTGACTAAGTACAGCCTAGGTAAGGAGAAATTAAAACAGTTGGAAGAGACAGTTCCTACATTTTATCAAGAAATATTTCATCTATTTGCAGAATGATGCAAGAGGTTTTTTTTCCAAAACAATCAGATTTTTATAATTTGAGTTTATCTAAACATCTCAGATATGTAAAAGCATTTGTTTTTTGAAGATGGAAGTTAAATGTGGTTTTAAATATGGTCTTCATATAACAACCACATTCAGCATCTTAGCTTTATATAGAAAATGCTGGCATTAACCAAGTTACATGCTTATGATGTTGGTGATGGGGGAAACAGTACAAGGCGGAAAAAATGAATATTGTCCACATAGGAAAAATTACCTCAGGCTAGGAAGGAAAGCAGCTCCTATGATCTGATACTGAATATTTCTTTGGTCAGCTATCTTTGGTATGGATGAAAAGACTTTCAGATATTGATTGGTAAGTAGCAGAGCCAGAATACAATACGTTCGAGGGCAGATGTGGTATCTCAAGACAAGAAAACAGCTCCCAGCTCTCATCAAGTTCCAGTTTCAAACAGGAGTTGCCTCCTCACACGGACAAAGATCGCTCCAGTCAGGTAACTAGCAACAGTCTGCCCTGCTGAGGTGAGAACAACTTTCCCATCTTCTCCAGGGTTCAGTACAGCTAACTTCAAAGTTTAGAAAAAAAGTCTGGTAGCCACCCTTGAAAGGCTACTGGGCTCTGGACTACTAAGTGTGTCTCAGAAGTGATATCACTCTCATTTTTACACATGGAAAAACTTCATTATGGAGAAGATAAGATGACACAGTAATGAGCAGCCTGAACGTAAGGCTAGGAAAAAAATACCAGTTGTAATCTGAGCTATAAACTTCTTTATCTCTTCCTTGCTCTTTTGGTTCAACACTATCTTTAAGAAATATACCACCATGCATAGTGATACCAAGGTATGAACTGATCTTGTAATAGAAACTACCTCATGGGTGAAAAAATAAACTGTTCTTATATTTCAACACTAACTGCAGCAGCCTCTTATATGCACACACCAGGTATAACAGATTATTATTGTTCTTCTTATTCTTCTCTGATCCTAAATAAGAAAAACAATTTTCTAGTTCCAGAGAGCTCAATATTGCAACTTTTATTAATTTCTTTTAAAAAAATGTAATTCCACATTACAGTTTTTAACCTTAGTTCTAATATTTTTATTTTAAAGTCTGAAAATATATATATTTAAAGAAACTTTGTTCTGCTGAATTGGAGTTTATGTTCTTGCTTATATAAGCACTTGAGTTTGGTTGTGGTTTTTTTTTATGAGCACCTGTGTGCTCCTGCACTTTGTGTCTCATCTACAACATCTACTACCCAAGAGGACCAGCATGATTTTTTTTTTTTTTTCCCCAGCTCTAGGTCATGAATGCTTCAACCCTTCGCTCATTTTAAACAAGGAAAATACTGTTATGTAACCTGGGCTGCAAGACACTGGTAAGACATTCTTCAGTCTGCAGTTTTTACAGGTGGGGAGGTAACTTCAAGTCTCATTGAACACACACATAATCCCCCAATATTTTAATGCAACGCTACTTCAGACTTACCATAGAATAATTAAAAGAGCTGTTAATTTGGCATTACATACTGAAAAACCTGCTTTAAAGAAAATACAAAGTAGAGAAAAAAACCACACGCAGGATCCTATAATTTTCACAATAAAGGGCCTGAAAATACTAATTTACCCTCAACCCATAGAGGTGGGAAAACTGAACAACCAGTTCCCATATATGCTGCATTCACAAGGCTAATCTATGAAAGTGTATGAAGCCAAACTGATAAACACACCCAGATTAAAAAATTCCTGCACTGCAATTCAGCAAAACAAAGTGCTGAGAACCACAGTGAAGGCCCAAACTCCACACAGACTGGACAGCACTGGACAGCAACCAAGAGGCAACAAGGCAAAGGCAGGAGCAAAACTGGGGAAAGGGGTTATAGATTTGCAGGCGCCGTCAATACAGTCTACTCAGAAATGGCCTCCCATTCAAAACCAGAAGTTTTCCTGGACTCATCCTGAAGGGCAGAGAACCTGGTGTGAGTAAAGGTAGTGCGATTTAACAGTACTCCATTAAAATGTCCTTATCTAGGTATCCCAGCACCCCTATTATTCCAGAAAGGTTGCATGGGTTTTAAGAATTAGGGCTTTTGTGCAGATTTTCACCTTGCAGAACTCTAGGACCCGTACTTGTCACCTGTTCAGTGTAGGCTAAGAATATTTTTTAGCCTAGGGAAGAAAACCTACAAGTCGTAATTTGAAAGATAAAACCCCTTTAACATTGCCCTTTTTTTGAGATTCAGCATATAGACAGATGGTATCACTGAACAGAGGTAATATTGACAGTCTGAGTCACCCTATGAAAACTCCTTCTGTGCAAGGTTACGCCTTCAAAAACACTTCACATGCCTGGCCTGTAAAGGCTTCAGTATGCAAGAAAAGTACCAGTGACAATGCACAAGAAAAAAATCGTTCATAACTTCATTACTGAATTTAGATATTTAGGGTGTGGGGATGAAGATCACTATGCTAATTTTAAGAATGTAGTTGTGGGCTGATGTCTGTTCCACCTAATATAGAAGCACCCTGATTCAACAGCAGTTCAGATCTACCAGAATTGAACTTTCTTCACATTCAGTAAGAATTGTTTTGCTTTAAGAATAGAATCCAGAACAAAACAAGTCTGGGCAACTTGTCATCACGTATCTTCTGGTCCCTATCCTCAGGTTAGCAGTTATTCAGTTTACGCAAAGTTTGCAAGCCAGTGCTGGCCTGAAGCCCACTCTTAGAGGAAGAAGCGGGGAGGGGGGAACAAAAACAAAACCTAAACCCCACAACTCCCACAAACCTACCCTTAAAGTAGCACTTTAAAATGCTTTAAAAGTCCAAGTGCTTGAACCACGTGTAACATTTGGACACTAGAAGCTGTGAATTCACTTTATGCAATCCCAAACTCCAGAATGATACTCTGTTTCATCCTCTTAGTCCTAGCCATGTTGAGACTATTGCATTGCTATCCTAACAGCCAAATTAAATGTTTGTGGTGTCTAGGCTTTCTCTTCCCACCCCAGCTGATGGGATTATTGCTTTCCCAGCACTGTGTTTCCCCTCAGTTCCTGATCAGCTGCTGCTATTAGACACAGGCCCACAGCCATGTCAGACCAGTTTCTTTCAAAGTCCAGTATGAAGAGAACAGAAAGGAGGAGCATTTTAAAAACGTATGGCTCCTCCTGCAATTTCCCACATGCAACGTTGTATAGACTAATCTCGGTCATAGTGAAATAAGCCCATACTGAAATCACAAGCAATGGATTGCACACAGTCCTGCCACGTTTGCTTGCTTCAGCTTTTGACATTTTAGAAGCAAATAATCTGAAACCTCTAATCAAGTATACATGCAAAGTAAATGCAAGTAAGCGCCCAGCCCACGTATTATAGATCACTTCCTAAGGTCCACTTCTAGCTGTGTCTCAAATCCCGGACTGTGTGAGCTTGCTTTAGAGGGAAGATCTTGAGCTATTGGTGAGAGTATGAGCACACATGAACAAGGCGTGCAGTCTGGTTAATTTCTGACACAAGTTGGAGCAAAAGGCGGGAGAGGGTCCTGGACAATAATTATCAAGCTTCACATGGCTATGACCTGAAATAAGTCATCAAATCACCTCAAGTTAAGGACCACTATCAAGTTGGTCATATTCCAAACAATTGTCTACATGTTCTTAAACCTCGTTATGTTATATATTTTTGAAGAGGCTGCCCTGGCAGTTTATGAAATGTGTTGCTCTTTATCAATCACACACAATTTGTGGAGTTGTAATGGTAAGAATAACATTATAAGGCTGTACTTCTTTTAAAGTATCATCATCTTTTCCTGATGTGCAGAATGACATGCAAAATGTTCTAAAAGATATATTAAACAGCAGCATGTCTTGTGCTGTCCATAAAGAAATAACACCATAAAAATCTCCTGAAGGTAAAAGCCTCCTGTAAAAAAACCCTACATTCAGTAACAACTAACTCTGTCAGCATTATCAGCCAGCTTGGGCAGCGGCAGGGAGCTAAGCTCTTTCTTGTGATAAGCAACCTTTATCATCCTTATTGTGCAACCTCATTCTTTGGGAAGTCTGTAACCAAGTAGTTTATTTGACCTTTTTCAGCACGATTTCAGATGTGGGCAAGACAAATAGCCCTTTCAGTTCACTGATAATGATATGTAAAGGGTAAGAAAGACCAGTAATGCAAGCCAGAGTTAAGACTTACACCAACCTTTGGTGCCATTCATCGCGAACGTGCGTGCCCAGTTTGCAGACCACGAAAGTGAAAAATTCAACTGCTACTAGATACTGTACAAATGCATAGTAGGAGACAAGCCTTGCTGCAAAGAAAAAACAGATGACGTACAGAGAAGGACTTAGAAGACAGACAAGAAAGTAAAAGGCTACAGAGCTGATCAATGCCACAACCAGAAGTAAAACAGTCATCCTAATAAGTAACTCTGGCCCTTACCTCATTCTGTTCACTGAAAGCACAAACAATAGCTATCTGTGTTACACCCTGGTTCTTGTTTCCTCAATGGTGTTGACGAATCTGGACATTTAAAGACATTTCATTTCCACCTGCTGTCACCCTAGCCGAGATCAGCACTTTCCTTTTCAAATGCATGCTTTTTGAAAGCTTTTCACAAAGCCAATGAATTACTACACACAGGTATTTTAAAGAGAAGACGTGTCTCTCTCTCAGAAATCAACTCAGGATATTTCAAAGAAAAATGGAGTTGTTTGGGAAGTTTACAGACTTGAGATAGAGTGATTTAATACAAAATCCTCCACAGGTCAAAAACTACTTATCATCCAACTTTACTGCAACAATTGTAGCCATTCAGGCATATGCAAGCTAACTGTCTTGCCTTACTCTAAGTTGTAGCCTCTCACTTCCAGAAAGGCATTTATTTTTCTTGGTTGAATCTGACTTACTTTCTCCAAGTATCCAAAGATTCTGGTTCTTTCCACCTGAAACACATTTATCTCCTTAAAAAGTCTCAGAGGTCTTAAACTGCGCACCCAAAAGTCTGGAAAATTTTAAAGCACAGTTTCTCAGTCTCTGATTCTTCATATGATCCAAGGTTAAAATTCAGGCTGAATAAAGTCTGGTCTCATTAAGTGACTGAATGAAGAGATGCAGAGGTTATTGTCCTCCTATTACTAACTGCAGAGGGCTGACCATGGCCAGCCATTCTAACCAGAAAATCCTGATCTCACTTCTGGGAGCCAGACCAAATTGTGACATGAGAACATGTGTAGGACCATTCTATACACCATTAACAACTTTTTCCTTGAAGAGGTAAGCTGAAGATTGTTCTGCATTCAAATGCAGAGCAATTAACGTGCATGACTATTTGTCAGCTTTTCACATGTACAGGTTCCTTGGGCAATTCTGAGGAAACATTTGATGACCTTTGAAATAAGAGGCAAGTGCAGTATCTTGGATGGAACTTACAACTCACAAATTTCACCAGTCCGGATATATACATACTAAGTGTGATTGAACAGACAGCTTACCTTGAACTAGATTTCAGTTGTTCTTCTTGTTGTTCCATACCACCATGTAGTTCTGGTGGCACAAAGACTTCTTTATTAACATTGCTCACCCAGCTGTCCTTTGCTTTGTTTGATTTGTTCTGACTCACTTCAGCTAAAAGATGAAACAAGAATATTGTTGTCTCCCATATGTTCATACAGGATTTCTTAAGAAACAAATACAAGTATTTGCATTCAGTCCTACAGCTATTTCAGAAGTCCACTATGCTTAAATTGTGTACAGAAGCAGATCTGGTGCCTTCTGAAGAATATTTTTTTTAATGCTAGTAGAAATGTCACATACTGCTCTCAACACTTCACTTTACTATTCCAGGAATATCTACTCTAGACTTCCATTTAGGATCACTCTAAGAAGTCTTTTACAACAGCCCTGGTAAAGACCAGTCCTATAGTTCTTGCAGCTAGATAAACATCAAAAATTCAGCCTTGGTGTCCTGAGGAAACAAAAACAATTAAACCATAGAAAACTGAAAATATATTGAAGCTCAGCTAATCAATCAATTATTCCCTTCCTACAGCAGTAAACTGGAAGTTGGTCGTAATTCTCATTTAAGCAAGTGGCTAATCCTTTATGGATAGAATTACCACAAGAAGTTAAGAAGGCAAGTATTAAAAAAAAAAAACCCACACACAAAAAAACAAAAAGCCCCACCTCATTCAGCAAATGCAAATACATTTGCATTTCTTTTTGGGGTGGGATAGAATCTGATTCTGATAACCCCCTTCAGAGTAAAAGCATTAGTTTACATTATTTCCTCTACTGCTTTTTGCATTCCAACAGTTCAGAAATTAAGAATTTCTTAGTGTGCAAAAAAAAAAAAGCAATAATTTTATTCTCACTTTTGCTATCCATAACTGCAAGCAAAAATATCTAATGAGTCATTGAAACCAAGCAATTGCACATAGTTCTGAATGTACCAGTATGCCCTTTTGTGCAAGTAACAAGATTGGGAGTAATTAACCTTCCTTTAAGATAATATGGCTTTAAGTACTTTCCTTTAAGTTACTGTAAAATTTAGCTAGAATTTTACAGCTTATTTTCATAACCTTCAAGTCCAAAACCAGCCAAACCCACAAACATGCTGCGCTAACCACCTGTGAATTTTTGCATTCTTTTCTGTTTCAGGCCTTTTCTTGTTAACTTAAAAACTCAAAACCATCACACAGTAATCTCAAACTGACTAAACTGCCATTATCCAAGCTCATCTCTGAGAATATAGGAAGAAGGTGTAACATTGTAGGATTAGACACAGGAACACAAGGCTAAACTGCAGTTAGAAAATCTATAAAAAGTAGCAAGCTGTAGTCCATTGACAGCATTGAGAGAAGTACCTTACTTGCTTCCCTAGCACGCAGCAAAATCCCTTAACAGAACTTAAAAAAATAAAGATTATAAATTTCAGTACAATCTGGTGAGAATAATAAGAATCTTGCCCTTCTAAGTCAAAAGGATTTAGTAGAACTAAATGAGGTTAAGATGGGATGGGGGTTAATTTCTCTAAGAAGATGATCACTTTCTGTACAAAGAATGACAAAATAGACCAGGACTCTTCAGATTAGAAAGTCAGATGCTGAGAGATTTATAATAGAAGTCTATGAAATCCTGTATATTATATATGTTTTTGTGAATATAGATCTACTGATCACTTTCTCTCCCAGGGATAACGTTAATGGTGATCAGTTCAAAACCAGAAACAGATATGGTCACTTCTTACATGGAAAACCTTCTTTTTAAAATGCCGTGAGACAGGACATGGTGAATGTTAAAGCAACATGGCCTTAAAGAACTCCTTGAACAAATTAATGGTGAAAAATAAGCCAGAAATACTGCCTCTATTTCAAAAAAGTCTGAGGTGTAATTGGCTGCAGGCTGGTCCTGGCCTTGGAACCAAGACATGCGGGCAGGCACTCTCAGAGGCAGGGTGCTGGGGAGACAAGCTTTTGGTCAGGTGCAATAGAATCACTTTTATGGTCTCTTTTGTTTTGTTTCTCTCCAAACAAAACACTGTATTTACTTCTGATGTTCAACACAATGCATTATCTTCCCACATTCTGATTTTTTTAAAAGAAATTCAGAATGTAATATTATCATGTGAGCACTCAGCTTGTCAACATTACTCAATTTAAACACAACATACTACTACCTATCTACTACTAAATTAATGTCTGCAACTGTTACGTGGCACATGAACACAGTTGGCTTTAACAAACATTTCTAATATTTAGGTGGGTGCATTTAAAGTTAACATGAATGCAGGATACCAGTTCTAGCTGCCAGAGCTCCCAGCACATGTAGTTCAGTAGTCACAACCGCTAGTTCTAGCTCCATGGTGCCTACCATTAAGCCTCAGAAGTCTCAAACTAAGCACCCAAAATCTTGGAAATCCATACTAAAAACCACTTTCCTCAATCTTTGATTCTTTGCACATTCCAGGGTAGCTCAGAGGGCCTAAAAAATGGAAATAAGAATACAGTCCAGGAGTGCAGAGGGCTTTGAGTCCTACGTATAAATACAAGCCAGTCCCTCCTCTCAGCAGTCATCACACAATTCTGTCTTTAATACACAGTCTTGGGGGAGAGGAAAGCTTACACTGTAAACTACATGGGAAACCTCTTTTTTGCATCATTTTCTGCTTGTAGAGATATCAATATTCTTCTTGTATTTCACAGACAACAGTGTCTGAGGTTAGTTAAGCAAGAGCCAGCCTTTCCAAAATAAAACACAAACCAAATGCTTACCAAGAGTGGCAGGCTTCCGGCGCATGGAAGCTCTAATAATATCTGCTCCATGTATCTTATCTCTGTGCCTCTTTGACTTTGCTTCATAAAACCACTGTCCACTCATATTCTTTAGCTGAACATCGTCTTTGACTTTTTCTGGTAAATGCCTGAGGAGAAAAAAGGAATAAATGAGATACATACACAATCTACTTACCTGTGTGAACAGAATAAAAGACAGGGGGTTTTTTGTTGTTGTTTTGGGGAAGGGAGTTGCTATTTCCATCTTCTGACCTTTTACTCTCCTTATTCAATTATGAAGGATGACAATGAGCTGGGAAGGGAAGAGCATTAGCCCTATTACCCTCACAGCATCAGCTGAAGTAACTCTTCAAAAAAAAAAAAAAACAAAAAAAACCCCCAGCTTTGCTATGATAAACTTTCAAGCAGAGACAGCCCTGGAGAAGTCTCCAGTAACTGCAGATCTTGAGTTCTTGGCCTCTGAAGGCCAGTTTTCCAAGGTAAAAATTGAGATAAGCTAGCAGGGCAGCATAAGAAATCTGCACCAAGGCTCAGAAGACGCCTTTTCAGGCTGTTCATATGACACTACTTTTACACATACATTCCAAAAGTGCACTGTAAAGATGATGCCATTTTTTCCGTAGGTTACACAAAAATCCTTATATGAATACAATGAGTTAGAAAGGAAGACAGCATCCCATGGAAGAAACAACACAGTAAGTTTGTGCAGTTTACTAATCTACATGTATCCAAACTGCAGACATTTTAAATACTGTGAAACAAATTTTTAATAATTTGATTTCAGGCTTCAGGGTCACTCTGCTTTTATGAAGCATACTTTAACAGAATAAGGAGTTGCTGTGTGCCATTTGAAAGGTTGTTTTCTTTCCTCATTAGGCATGTAAAACATTAGGCATACACTTATACATGGCCTAGAGGCTAACCTGCAGACCAGGAAAGTTACTACACAGATTTAGAGAGTACTTAATAAAAAAAAAGAGTCAAGTCATGCTTCATCTGCCTTCTCCATTTATGTTCTTTCCTTCAGCAAACAAGCTAATAACAGAACCCAAGGGAGAAATCAAAACAAATCAACTTACTCAGAGACTTTGAGGCTAAACACAGTCTGCATTGCTGTGGGAGGGTGCTATCTTCCATAAGCTTGATGGCCAGTCATAGGATGGTTTGGGTTGGAAGGGACCTTTAAAGGTCATCTAGTCCAACCCCAAGGAGGTTCATGCCAGTTTTATATCACTCATGAGTTTAGGAGAAGGAACTTCTAGTGCAATCGAGTAGCTATGATGACAGTCCCTTTATTATAGGTTGCAGATTTGACTGTCAAGTACAGCCATTCAGAGCAGAGAAAGGACATGGAGCCAGTCCCAACTCCCACACTAACATAGACCATTGTCACCTATCACTCAACATCATCTTTGTACGGCCAGAAATGAAAAGGCTTACCTGCATGCATCAGCTATATTAGAATTTGAACACCTAAACTTCTTTTTTTAAAGTACTGTCAACAGTCAGTCCCTCCTAGGTGTGTAGACAACTTCTGTCTCGAATCAGTTACACACAGTTGAGGCTGCCAGGAATTGAGGTCACCATTGGCATTTTTAATGCCAACATTCAACAGTCCATAGCATTACTGGGCCATTTAAAATTTGGCCCTCCCTCTTGCTTATAACTCTGTGCTTTTCTAAGAGCCAAAATATATTCTTATATGCTGCAAATCTTCCAAGTTGGAACAGGAACACAGCAGTATCTTCTATCTGTCCTCAAGCAAATATATTACTCAGGTATGAGCCAACTCCTCGTTGCTCAGCCAGTTTATGAACACAGCCAGCAGGAACAGTGGAAATACAGCATGCAAGAACTTTCTACACAGCTGACTGTTCTCCCTTTCACCTTCTTTCCCATGTGTCATTTGTCTTCTCAGAAGAGATGCTCCTTAAGGCTAGGGACTGGCTTTTCAGCTATTTGTACAGCCTGCAGGGCAGCAGAGCTCTGACCCCAGCTAGAGCTTCAGGGCAGTATGACAACACATGCTAAGGGAGGTTCTCTAGCAGGAACATACTGAGTCACAGAACAAGTATTCAACGCCCTCACCCTGTTTGATTCAACCCTTCTACCCCAGACACTGCTCACTCCTTTTGCCTTTGTATTCAACCACTGAAACTAGGGTGTGGTAGGAGAGCTTTACAAGTCAGCTCAGACCAGTAAGTCACTGTAGAAGTGGACAGGATCCCAGGCCTCTCAGCTGTATCAGCCTACTTACCTGCTTGTTGGCCTCTCAGACCTGTGACTGATTAACATAACATAAGCAGGACAGATACAGAGGCATGGATTTGTCATGGCTCTAGGCTCATTAAATGTCACCTGTGGCCAAAGCAGCTGTCATTTTGGCTAGAAGTGAGTATCAGGCACCTTGTTCCCACCCTGGCTTGATGCCTATAGAAGGTAGTGTACCTTAACTCCACCAGCTCAACAGGCTTTCCAGAATTTAGGAGATAATTATGCTTGCTAACAAAGGTGTAAACGTGCCTTCAATTTACCCAGTACTTCGTTTACAAATTGCCCATCTGGCTGATAGGGCTTGTATGGTAAGAAGTAACAGAAGATCACAGCAGCTGACTTAAACTACTTCTTTTCCCTTCTCTTCTCACCTTTATAGCACTTGACCTTTGTTAGCTTGGCTTACTCGTCTCTTCAATTAGCCTCTCAGTCCCATCTTTTGAGGAACCAAAAGCAACATTAATATTAGAGCTATTCCCAAGCATTCCCCCAGCCACAAATAAAGAAGCAGATTTCCATTATCAAAAAGACAATTAGTTCTAGGTCTTGGCAGAGAAAAACACTTTTAAGAAGTCTGCGTTCACCAACACATCACTTGTTGCAAAAACAGCTGCTGAGGTTACAAATGGGAATTTTTACAATACTCCTTGAATTCTCAAGCTCTGCTATAAGCAGGCCTTAGCAGTAATATCAAACTGCTTGCACTGCGTGGGCCTGTTTCACTGCTAGGCGTTAGATTTAGATTGCGGTTTACCATGAAAGGAACTGTGGAGAAATCAGACTGTAGCCATGTTTTGCCGCTGCTTTGTACACCTCCCAGCACACAACAGGATTAGAAGGCAACAGTTGATTCTGCATCAGCTCCCCAGACAACAGAAAGGCTAACCAAGTTGTCATTATGTTATTTTCCTCCTGGTGACCAAAGAACTAGTAGGCATCCAGATGAAGATTCAGATTGCACGCTCAGTTGCCAAGTTTGAAATTAGAAGAAAATGCAATAATGGCTTTACATATGATGTAAGCATGTATTCTGGAGTCCCTCAGTGGTCTGTTAAAATGCCAGTTAGCCTATGTTGCAGTTTTCAGAGTGAGACAGCCTCAAGTGATAATAAATCTAGTGCCTGTTTCTTCTACAGGAACACTAAACTCAACAAAATGAAAGGACATAGTTAAGAGAAATTCACTCTAAAGTCCACTTCTAAAATAAGCCTGAGTTCCCCCGTTACTTAATATGATTTTTCCACTATGCCTAGGTGAAACATTTTTGATGGCAAGATGACAAATTTTTCATCCCACTAGGGCATTAAGTACATGTGGAATTACTTTGAATGGGCATACAAAGCAACTGTCCGGCACTCTGCAAGCAAACAGAAAATCTACACATGTATTAACTGGGTTGTTTCTCCCCACCTCCAGAATATCTGATAGTGGGCTAAATCACATGGTACCACTGTAAGGCAGGACATCTGCTGTGATATAATCAGTTCCTGTCAACCTTCCTATCAGCAAATCCAGAATGGTTTATCTTATGCTTTGTAGGCTAATGTAATACCTCATTGCATGTTATGGCAAAGTGATAACGATATCTGTTTCTTTTTTTTGAAAAAACAGTATCTAGCAATACATACCTGTATCTAAAACTTCAGCTACACCTCCTCAGTGTCTCTTAATTCCTTCCCCTGTACCCCCCTTATTCATAGTCCATATCACAAACCACCACAGAATTTGCAAGATGTGACAACTGACATTTTAATAACTTCTTTTACTGCCTCATTCCTCAATCAACAGCTTATACTGAGCTCTTTCAGACAGAAGAGTCTGTTTGGTGCCAGGACATTCTGGGACTTCTTGTGGCAAACTAAGAAGCATTTAAATCAGGGTCTATGTTTGGCTCAACGAGACAGATTCATTAGTGTCTCACACCCCCTATTCTGAACATATGAAAAAAGCATCCCAATAACTGGTGGCAAAATAAGGGCTTTTTAAAGCCTGATACCACTACCTTAGCTACAAACGCACTTCCAAAACCTCCCTCCTGCAAATGAAACATCAAATGAGTGGAGAAGGTGGAAGGAGAGAGACTTTTGAGAAATTTACCCTCAGTTCTATTTGCTGCAAGCATAACAATAAACCCCAAACCAACATAAAGACAACAAATGATTTAGGTTCTGGGTCACCTTCTGAACATAGACAAGATAAAGTTTTTGTAGTATCAGTCATGCAAGAACAGGAGTAAAAGGATATTAGACCAGGCATTTTAAGTGTCAGACTTACTGATTAGATTTTTTTTTTTCTTTGAGAGTGGGAAACAGCCATAAAAGGTTTACAAGGCAAAAGGAGTAATTGTTTAAACACTCCACTTTGCATGAGCATGCCTCTTTAGTCTGCACATATCTAGATAAGGTGTAGGAAAAAAGTCTGTTCTGGCATTTTAGAGAACTACACCCAAAACATTTGTAATAGGCAGTTCCAAGCTGGGAATACGGGTTATTCCTTTTGCATGGTAGCTGCACACACATGACTTCCAAAAAAATCAGTTACTATTTGATTGGGTTTTAAGCAATAAAGCAATATCATTTTAAACTGATTGAGGGCTATACTAGGAAGAATAAAGCAAACCAATGGGGTTACGCAACTTTTCCCCATCCTTGTCATCATGATACCTTATCAGCAACACCTCTAATTCTCGCCTTTGGAGTCTCTTTGGATAGTGAGGTTTTGGGTAGGTAGTGGTTGGAGAAATGAGAAAAAGGCAGTCTAGTTCTGTTTGTAGTCATGCACATTCTTCTGTTTTATGCCTGTTCAGAAGTCTGGATGTGTTAGGTCTACTAACAATACCCTGATGAATTAATCATAGCTAGCATTCTGCTTTTGGTCCTTGGAGAGCTAACTAGGCTGTAGTCAGCACAAGTCTTGATGACTAACAAGACAAACTGACATTTATTCTGAAGTCAGAAGGGAAGACACACACATGCAGGCCTGGAGCATTAGAATAAATGAGTTACATGCTTGTAGGTGTGAGACAAGTCATTGATTTTGGAGAGGAAGAAGCAAAAGCAGGCAGCTCTGTTGCGCATTGAAATATGGTCTCCACCAGACTCTGGAACGAAAACCATGATCCTAACTTCTGTGCTGAGCAAGTATCTGTGAAACACACTGGCCAGATTAACGCTGCTATACACCATTTCTCTCCTAGAAGATGGCCACACGTAAGGCATCAGTCTGCCATGTTGTCCTCGTATTTCATTTAAACCATATATATATTCTGCACTGGAGTCCTTAATTTTTATATGCTTTTCTACTATGCCACCTACAGTTAGCACTCAAGACTTATTCTCCTACTAGTAGTTCCACTGTCAAGTTTGAAGTAAGCTTCATTTTACAAGTAATATGTTATAAATCATGTAATTAGATACTCCCTAGGCAGACACACAGAATATGTAAATTTGTTTAGGCATTTCTTACTACATGGAAGCTTAACTTTATTCCATTCAGGAAATCTGTAGCAAGACTGCTGAGGTTACAGAGTCCAGGAGGTAGGAGTCTTTCAAGGTCTGTCAGCCTTCACAGTTTCTATTAGCTTCCACTTGCTTCATTTCTCTAACAGCCTTCCACTGTTTAATTTGTCTGCTTGTTTTAAAGGATTTGCACAGAGGCTCCCCAATGGCCTCCCCTCCCTCTTCATACACAACCTAAGTAAACCTGCCATGGAGAAAAAACAAAACAAAACAAGACCAAAAAAAAACCCCACACAAACAAAAAAACCCACCAAACACCCAGGCAAACAAAGCCTTCACACTGAAGGAACAGCTATCCTGTGACAATACACCTTTGGTATTAGAGTCAGCCTGGACAGCAGTACAGGATGACCTGAATCTGGGGAGGAGAGGTTGCTAAGAAGTACGTGCATTTGCTCACAGGTTCTGCTCAAACACAGTGTTCCCAGTACTTTGTAGGCTTTAAAAGCAGGCATATAAAGCACAAAAAACAGCCCTGATGAAATGACAACCCACAGGACACATACAAGCAACTGTAAGTGAGCAGAAGAGCCTGCATCATAGCTTTCTTCATACTACCAGCAAGTGCGTCTCCAAGAAATTCATGCTGTGCTAAAGAATAGGTTGCATTTTAGGATTTCAGGTGAGCTACAAAGCAAGACTAATCTACTCCGAAGACAAAGGCTTCAGTTTGGCACACAATAATACAACACAGTCCCGGGTACAAACATGTGATAGATCTTACCAAGACAGTTTTTGTACTGTAGGGAGTACTCAATTTAGAGGTTAAAAAGCCTTATTAGTATCCACTTTTTCCCTTAAGCACACTCTTCTACTATACAAAATAAGCTTCATCCACCCTGCTTCACTAGCTGTTCCAAACAAGCATCATCCAGTCAAATAATCCATCTTCTACTAGTTAGCAATCTAGCAAAACCCAATGGTTAGCAATCAATACCGGGAAGAAAACGTATCAGCCCAGTTCCCAGTATAGTCCAATGCCATGTCTGTTACCAAGACCAGTTCCTTAACCCCAGTTATCTCACCATATTAAGATGAAAAGAGTCCTGCTTTTCTTACTGGCTTTTCACAAGGTGGGCTGAAACCAAGGTAGTTCACTGTTACTTTGGTCTGATGAACCTGGCAGAAACCATAGAGGATGCAGAAAAGCTTTCTGGAGGATATATACCCCCTTATTTTTTTGTCTGTCCAGTGACAAATGGAGACTTAGGCAAAAAAAGGAGTTTGCTCAGAATAGGGTGAGTTTGCTTTGGTTTTGGGTTTGTTGTTATTGTTGCTGGTGGTTTTGTTTGTTTTTTTAAATACATTTCTGGAGAGCAACAACCAACCTCCCCACCAAACCCACAGTCATTGTTAAAAAGGATAAGTAATGGCATGCACATTTTGCTAGAGAATAAAATTGCTCTATTCCCTGAACAGTCACTGTATTTGGAAAGTCACATTTGGTGCTAAGCAATGTCCATAAGGGGGAATTAATCCAGAAGACATGAGCTCATCCTTTTAAAAGAAATTCAGAATGTAATATTATCATGTGAGCACTCATGTGCTCTGTGTGCCCAGAGAGGATCATTCTCATCTGGGTACATCTAGGTACTTACATATCTGAGAAATCAGCAACCGTGAGTGCCACTTGATACTTTATTGCCAAGTGTCTCAGAAATCCTGCCCTATTAACACGTTAAACCAAGCATTTAAAAAAAAAATACCATTTTTAAACTGCTAAAGCTAAAAAAGGAAAAAAAAATAGACCAAGTTTCATTTCTCTGAAAAAAGTTTGTTGCTGAATTGCTGTGCTAGATCCCCTCTGTCTTTGGCAATGTGAAATGCCTCTGAGCTGCTTTCATCTCATGCAATCACTACACAAAGCCGAGCAAAGGAAGGAAGGAAAGTATGGGCAGCAGGCAAGCATAGTCTTATCCCCAAGCTCCTTTGAGGGAGTAATCCAGGTTGTTCACAGTGTGATGGAGCTTTCTCCTCCAGCAGATCTGCCCACCTAGAAAGAAATCAATCAACTAAGTGCATGAGGAAAGAGCTTACAGGATGTCCCTGATTTGGCTGAAGGCAATCTCTAAGCACACACTCTCACGTATACACTTTGACCATCAGCACCTTACACTTACTAACAAGTAAGCCTGTTAAAAGTTAATCAGAAGTCCCTGGTACGACCACTAGACCTGTACAGGTATATGATTTCAGAACTATTTATAAAAATAGCATGAGTTTCAATTAATAACAATTAATTTCTATTTCTCCTACACTACATCCGAGCAGTATGTGAGAGCAGATTCTCTGTTTGACAAAAGGAGATATTAAGATGTCTCAGTTTGAATTTTCAGGTAAAGAGTTCAAGCCACCTAATTCTTAGTCTCTTAAAATAAATCAACCTATAGAGATTTTTTATATCACTAGGGGTAGAGTTAATTTCAGATTAAAAAGCTTTGCATACATTGTAAGCAAGCTCCTTGTCAACACAAATGTATGATCTAAAAATACAAGAATTAAATAAGCCACAAAGTGAATTTAGTTTTTTTAAAATCTGTTTTTAAAATCAGCTCTACAAGAACTATAGGCTTTTCTTATTAGCCGCATTTGCTTATTACTAGACTAATATGAATCCACCGAGGTTTAAGGATAACATCAGTACCTTAAGAAGAACCTCAGAATCATGTTGCTAGAGGGGATGCTCTGACAGGATCTTAACATATACTTAGCTCTAAATTTAGAGAAAGTTATTGTTATTTGTGGCATCTCTTGTTCAGAGACCAAGCAAGCTTTCAAAAAAACTTCAGCGTGGATCAGAAGGGATGATGACCAGCCTAAGAGACCTCAATTAGACACACAAAGTGCCATTCTGTTTACTGGTCAGTCAGAAAGTAGAGCACATACAAACATACTGTGCTCTTGCCTTGCTTGTAAGCCACATCTCTTCCACATGTTATTTTTCCATTCATTTACAGATGTCCAAACTTTTATCATGAAGTAGTGAAAACAACATATGTTAAGGAGTTTATAAGAAAAAAGGGGTGGAGAACTCGTAAAATGAACATTTTTGCAGACACTGAGCTTTAGAAAGAGTCCCTAGGTATTGGATGGCAATGAGAAAAAGTGATAGTTCAAAATTATAAAGTTATAATTCATGCGTAGTTACCAAACTATGCAGACACTACCAATCTGCCACAATCATTTGAGCGGATACTGAGGACACGTTTTGAAAATTTCTAGAACATTTGGAAGAAATACCCTGGAGGCAGAGTAGGAAAAATAGGTAATTCTTTTCAGAAACAAGAAGATTATCTCTGACAGCACCTCTAAGACAGCATCTCTAAACTCTTCTATCTTCAGTCAGCCTTTTAAACTTGAACTGGCACCCAAGTTCAAAATCATCTCCATCAAGAACCTTGCCTCTGTTAAGCACACCCTCAAAAGTGCTACATTTAACAGAGAAGTATTTTATGAAGATTTTAAGAACGTATTGTTGTGACAGTCATCGAATGTCATTTTCACACTACAGTGGTAAGTCCGGTTCCCCCAATGTCAATATTCAGCTCATCCCAATACTTTAAATATATCCCATTCTAAGGAAAAAAAAACCCCACACAAAAAAGCACCTTTCTTCTGACAGTCTACAATATAAGGAAAACTGCCTTAAAAAGTGACTGAAGAAGATATCTCTTAAAGCTGACCAGAATAAAAAAAAAAACAAAACAACAAAACCAAACATTTAAACATTTACACTAGGGTTTCAACAGCCATGCACTCCCACTGAACGTTATGAGAAAGGTTAAGTGTATGTAGCACCCAGCAGAATCAGACCCCTGAAACTTTGAATTTTTTATTTTTTTTTTTTTCAATGCCATACCAATGTATGTATTTAAGGGGTTTGGCACACAGCAGTCACCACCCACCACACAAACAACTCCACATCAGAATTTCCCCTATCATTAGCCTCCTTCAGTTTACACAATGAGCACACAATCCCAAGCACAGCCCGCAACAGCATTGCCAAGAGGTTCTGCTGGGAAGGGCTGATAGCCACAGTAGGGAACCCTGTCGCAAAGGTGACCACAACAGCTTTCTGCCTCAGACATGCTGGTGCCAGGAGCCAGCCACTCCACCACAGCAGTCACCCAACCACAACCCAGAACTTCAGACAGATACATTTCTGTTCCACGTTACTATCTCCAGAAAGGGCCCAGAACTGTGTTAATTCTGAACTACACAACTGTAGAAAGAGTTAGGGGCTATGCTGAAGCTACTACCAGGAAATTCAGTTATGTGCTTAGCCCGCTAATTTGTTCAATACCCAAAACCCAGCTGGAGCAGGGTATATCAGAGAATCCTGGGCAGGAATAAGGACAAAAACATAAACCAGTCAGCAATATGCTGAAAAACAGCTTCTAGTTGCGACAAGGTGTCACTCAGCTCTTCCATTTTATGCCGTTTTTCCCCTCCTGAGCAACATTGCCATTCAGGGGGTAGCAAGCTCCTGGGGTAAAGAAGCAGAGAGGCATCTTCTTGCCCTAGGAATAAAAAAAGATGCAATGTCTTATTTTCTTGCATCACACCCTCTTGTCACCTGAGATTTCTTCATCACCCTTTTGCCCATGAGAAGAAAATGTCAATATACCCTTTCCTTCGGGACAGGCCTCAGCAGGGGTCAAGGAGGAAGCAGCCGCGCTGATGCCAAAACAATGGTGTTCCTCAAGCTATCAGCCCAAGACAAAAGAAGCCACAGGGTGGGGTAAACACCTGTTACAGCACTCAACAAAGCAAGAACTAAAGCAGACTGCCTAAGGTGGCTTCGTGGGCCAGTCTAATCAGCACAGTTTTACTACATATAAGCAATATTAGAAGCTGTTAGCAGAGAAGGGACTTTATCAGGTGATTTGTAAAATTCCACTAGGAAGTTGTTCAAAGGATTCTGTCATGTTACCAGTTTGTCCATGCTCCAGGAACACAGCGCACACACTCCACAGACAGAACAGATTATTAGAACACCCTTCAAACCTCAGAATTCCTTCTAGAGGGAAAAAGATCACATTAAAGGACTTCCATTATGTACACATACAAACAACACTTTGTCGGGGTGTGATGTTTGTATGATGACATTCGATCCCAGCTCTTGGAATCTTCCAGGTGTGCAAGGCTGTAGAATTCAAACTAAAATATTTTATCTCCTTGGCTGGAGATATAATTCAGATAGTGTTTTAATATATAACGTATAAGAAGCAAGCTCCATGTGCCACATCTATGCAGGATGCAGAAAAATCAGTTTCAGATGTAAGGTTCCAGCTTCTCAGAAGTTATAATATTCAGAAACGAGAAGAGACATTTTATTGTAGAAACAAACATGCTGATTACAGGCTGCTACAACCTGCAGTCCCTTGCATTTTCTACCACACCCTCCTGAACTAGAATTACAAATGGCAAAAGCGAAATTATACAGACAAAAATACTTGTCAACAGCCCTTTCAGACCACTACTGAGAGTGACTTCTGAGAGTGACTTCTGAGAGTGACTTCTGAGAGTGACTTCTGAGAGTGACTTCTGAGAGTGACTTTTTTGATTTTCTGTTCCAGGAAGGGTTCCTTTCCCCAGATGCTGTTTTCAAACTCACATCTACAATTACTTTCCCTGAGGACTTTCAGACCTGGCACTGTTGTACCACTCCAAGACTGAAGTCAGTATTTTTCTGCCTATGTTAAAGAAAGGAAAACGCCCATTCGGTTACAGCAAAGTCACTTTTCTGCGTTTTGAAGCAGGAACCTCCTCAGGTTGCATTAAGATAGTGTGAAAAAAAATTGGGAATGTTGCCTGTAATGATTTTACCTTCAGTCTTCAGTGAAGCAAATGTTTTGAGACGCCTTTTTAAACCAGGAGAAGCTTCTGGTTTGCCCTATATTGCTCTTACACTGAAAGGAGCAAGAGGAATAACTCAACAACATGCTGATCACATGCTGACCGAACAACCCCAAGGCTGCAGAAGCATGCGCAGCAAGATGAACACTGGTCTTGGGGCAAGTGGCAGGCTGCTGCTTCATTTGCTTCAGGGTATGCCTACACAGACAGCATTTGTCAAAAAATATTTCTCAGCAGAAGAGAAGCATCACAGGTGCATCATGGTTGGAATAATTTCAAAACATGTAAATAGGAAATAAATGGCTTCATGAGGAACATCACAATGAGAAAGAATCCTAGAGAAGATTACGGAATCAACGAGAGAAAATCCTGCCTCAGCAGAGACCTGTCAGCATCTACTTGTGTTACAGTAATTTGACCTTTCAGCATTAAAGTCTCTGTTTTTCATTATTTGACCACTTGTCATTTTCTGTATCCTGTAATGGATACTTTCCTACACACTAAAAAAAAAAAAAAGCCTGACTACTAAAATCCTCTTTCTTGAGTAGGTAGCTATCAATATTAGCCAAAACTACTATTTCTACCTGCGTAGATGGCTTTCTCAAAGTCAGGTCATCTGGGCAATGCTGCTTTCCATGCAAACATCTGTATTCATGGCAGTTACGCTAAAAGTAGCTCTAGGAAAACCTCCCAGCATACAAAACACTCCATAATAACAACACATTGCTCTGTCTGTGACACCACAAAAAACAGAGAGCAATTTTCTGCTTTAGCCACGGACTGCAAGGACTTTTGGCATTGGAGCATACTGTTGGTACCTCCTCTGGACTGTAGCTCCAATGCTCCACATTTGAGTTACAACTTCATCATTCAGACATATTGCTGACTGCATCTATACTGGCTTTTTTGTTTCTTTGGGGCACTACTGCTCTTTTTGAACCAAATCACCCCACTTACTATGCATTAGGTTTTGATATTTGCAAACTGAATCCTTTTCTGAGGAAACCAAGCCAGATGCATAACAACCCAGATGCATACCAAGTGTGCTTGGCCCCTTAGGGAATTGCAATCATCCAAATCAACAGTTAGCCTTTTGGCCAGTAATTAATCATTTGTGTGGTAGAGGCATTTCATCCAGGGACTGTACTAAATCTAGTCCAGAGTAAAAATCTCCAAACCACATACACTGTGGAATATGGGGGCCCCAGCAACAACTGTTTTTATCTACTCCTGTGCTCTGAATAACTCAGTATATGAACTGTGTACGTCTTCCCAGGACAATCCAGAGTGCTAGATCCCTTACCTGACTCTCTCTTCTTCAGCTCTTTTAAGCTCTGCATCCCGTTGCAGCACCTTCATTATTGCCTCTTGTTCTTCCTCTGTTAGGAAGCTTAGGTCAATCATCTTGTTGTGTGTGTAGGGGCTGGTAAAGCGTCCAGGAAGATCTTAAATCCTGATGAGGAGGATAGTCTTGTTCTATACCTTTGAAGTAGACTACAAGATAAGTCTTTTTCAGCTGGCACTGAGAAAGCTGGACCAGGTTACAGTCAGTGGCTTAAAGAACCCCAAATGTTGCTTTCTTGCGGTAGAGTATGTGCATGCTTCTCTAGATGACAGACTTTTCCTAAAGTGTTGCATTCCTGCTTGCCATCACAATGATTTCTTCTCAGCTTGTCCTCTCAGCTCTGCTTCCTGGAGTAACAGTTCATTGACCCAGCATATCCAGTGCTTAAGAACAAACAAAACATCCCCTAGAAGAGAGACAAGGAAGAACAAGCTGTAATATCAGGAATCAGGGAAGTAGATTATGTATGCATTTTTAATTAAAAGAAACAAGTTTTTCAGTGTTATTAGACTACTTTGTGAAGTTCAAATGGTCACTTCGAGTCAAACCTGTTTTACAGGCGTCTTGAACAAGGTAGCCATGAAAATATATTCCTTTCCAATATGTTCCTTTCCTCACACCCTAAAACACAGAATCAACTGTAATTCAAATGACAACACTTTAAAATAAGTGCATTTTAAGTTGTCCTTTAAGTCAGCAGAACAATTTGGAGGAGAGGGAAGTGGAAAAAAAAACAAACCAACACAAAGCCAAAAAATAAAATCAAGAACACATATCACGCCCCTTTAAAGTAAAAGAAACCAAAAAACAAAAACCCCAAAAAACCCAAACCAACCCCCCCAAACACACACACCCTCCAAACCAGAAACGTGCAGTCACAAGTACTGACATTATATTCAAGAGCACACAAGAAATCTGCATCTATGGCTATCATACACAGACAGACAAGAGCCAGATTTCTCAGAAGAAAAATCTGCTGCTGCTTGCAGCCCTGATTGACAGCAAAGCAGTGAACAGAGTAAAGCAGCCCAACATGTATTTGCAATGTTCACCTTCTGCCAGTGTAGGCTTGGAATGACATCCATGCACTCTCTTCACAAGGGCTAGAAGTTGGATTTTGTTTATTTAAAGAAAGACTGCTTGAACTCCAGGAACAGAAGATGACTTAAAAGGAAACAAAACCAACCACTCGGGCTAAAACTCACAAGCTTGCCATGCTGGTTTACTTATCATTAGCACATTTCTAGGACACTTTTTGGCAAGTCACCAACCAAACAGAACAAAAGAACCATCCCATTAGGACAAGCCGTTGAACTTTTGAACCCTACTCCTCTCCTACCAAACTGTGTGCCTTGCCCTCCACACCTGTCTTCCCACTCCAAGTCTTCAAAGTCTCCTTTGGCCTTTCAGAGGATCAGAAAGGCAGCAGTCATCACAAGCCCTGGAGGAAAAACCCCAGGGAAGCTGTCAGAACCCTGTCAAATGTAACATGTTGCAGCAGTGAGATGGGAGGAGTCTGGGCATGTGTCAGAGGAATTTTTATGCTCCAGTTCAAGACTTAGGGACAAGTTCATAAAGCTTCTTAGAACTAAGAGCAACAGGTTTAAGAGATTTTTTCCTCAGAATTCCCTCAAATGGGAATTCTATAACAGACTTTGGACCAAAATACTCTTTCCCCCAAAACACACAACACTCCTCACTGAAAGGTCAGGCACCAGGTTTGCAAAGCCAAGTTTCTTACAGTAAACCTTTTAAAACTTTCTGGAAGCTGCTGTTAGCTGCTGGATGGAGTCAGAACTGCTATGTTGTTCCAACTAGTTACCTTGGCATCAAGAGGAAGGGAACCATTTGAGTCACTTCCTTTTCCTTTGTACCAGCTCCTGCTTTGGGAAGGAGAGTCAGGGTATATATGGTCGCCACAGGCTGCAATACAACCTAATTTACAAGATATAAATGTAACTTTTACTCACAACATTTTACTACTAATAATGTATAATTACATGTCAGGAATCCCATATAGGCCCAGTCACTGTCCTACAAAATATATGGAATAAATGTGAAGTAATTTCTACATAACCATCTTGAGTTTGTAGAATTAGAAGTCATGTGGTAGATGAACCTCACTGCTTTATCCAAACTAAACTGCACTTAAAAGCAGTAATTTTATATGCTGTTTTGCCTCTGTTTTATAGGCCATGGTTCCAGAGAACTATGCACTTACAAGGCAATCCCAACTGTCAAAGACAAGAACCTCTTCTTCAAAAAAAAACCTCAGGGTAATAAGGCAGAAGGAGTCAGATGTATCTACAGTAGAGCCTCTTACTGCCTCAGGGTTACAGCACCATGGATGTAATGAAGCCAGAGAAAAATAAATAAATAGCTTGAATTTAATGTAAGCCTCAGAAGTATCCCTAGAGACAAACCTGGTGAGAGACAGAAGAGAAGCAGATGTTGTTATTGGACAGGTCTCTTTATTAGGCAGCTACCATCACAACCCTTTGGGTTTGTGTGTGACTGCCTTAAGCCCTTGCAGTCTGACACTACCACCTGGCAGACAAGATGCTGACATCGTATTGATCTAATGAACACCCACGTCATGCAACAAGTCATTCTGCTTGTTCCCCTGGCCCCAAAATCCAACTAGAAGATTAAAAACAAGATATTGGCACTGGCACTACTCAAAAGGAAACTTAATCTCTAAAGATAACAGCATTTTTTTTACAGATGTAGAAGGCAGCTGCAGCCAGGTTAATGATTATTCCCCCAACAACTCCGACGCCCAACCACCTTCTGCATGTGGTTACGTTTGGCTTCTGTATTTATCTTCTCCATGATTCTCATTGTGGTTTTGTTCCATTAGGTTGATATAACAGTATCTCAAACAACCTGCCATCTGTAATTTTATTTATATTTAGAAAATGACAGCTTTATTATTAGGCAGAAGTAAAACGTTCTTATTATAGGGCTACCAACAAACACAACAATCCTAAACTTGTTGAGGATATACAACAGTACTTCAGCTTACGAACAGGTATGGATATATGTTTTGACTATTGTGTAGAAGCTTTTCACACCATCTGATACACCAGTCAGCATCCACAGTGCTAATCCAAACACCTGGATGCTCACTGCATGGCATGTGCACAGCTGCCAACAGGCACAGAAGCTTACATTGCAACCACAAAACCTGGACAGCTTAGAACTGGAATTATCAAGGGTTTTGCTTGTAAATGAGGCAAGTTTCTTGCCTCAGTCCATCAAGTTGGTAAGAAAGCTGTTATAGGAAGGATATCTTACCATGTCTTTGTTTTTAAAGAAGGCTAAGGGAAGAAGTGTTATATTGTGTATAAGATTCATTTCAAAATCTAAAATAAATAGTTGGACAGCATTTACAAAACAAGCTGCAGGCTTCATCGATGTCTCACAGTGTTCAAATTAATAAAACTAGTGGAAGCAGAACTACAGTTCTCCCCAGCTGAACAACAGTTTGCAAGGGCTGAGGGTCCATGCTGGCTGTC
>JAVKLA010000026.1:20843420-20871817 GCA_034782735.1 Sagittarius serpentarius
TGTGAAAGCTCACAGCATGCTGTACTGCTATTACACTTCCCAGATACCATCATTCTGTAGAGCAGTTTCTGCAACTAAGGTTGCACTCACACTTCGCTTTCAATCAGATGCAAGATAGCACCTACCTTGGTAGGCTCTTAACCACTTTTTTTGCCTGGTAGGTACCATACAACATGGTTCCACGGTTCACAAACATGTGTTTTGCTAAGTTTAACATACTATGTCTGGCTTAACTGGAGCACATTCTCCTCCCAGCTCTTCAGAGGACAATCCAACATGAATTCTGATCCACTTGCACTCATCCTGTATTCAGATTTACATGGCATCATATTAGTTGGTTTTGCTACCACCCTGGGTTATGATAAAAAGCTTCCCCAGTCCTGAGTAGTGCAGCTGAGACCCTTCACATTCCTTTGCAAAGCTAACAACATAACGCTTTGGTTAAGGCACACCTGAGTACCTGAAAAACTGGCCTCTGATCTCACTGGATAAGCAGTTGAAAAAACTAGCAGTAGTCAGCTGGGGTCCCCCCCCTTTAATGTGTATCATCCATATCATGCAAATTGTATCACATTTCACTATGATAACAAGTCTTTAGTCACTGGAACCATGCCAGTCACAAACTGAAACCAGAGCTGGTTTTAGTCTCTGCATAAACAAGAGGAAAACCCCTGTGTGGTGTACTTGGCCAACCTCATGAGACCCACTGATACAAGTTACTGCAAGGCTGGCTTTCTGCACAAGGTTTTTAGCACCGATTCCAGGCACAGATGGTAAAAACTGCTGGCTTAGAGTATAGCACCTCTTATAAGACCTAAGTCTAACTAAAAAAATTTTTAAAAAATTAAAAAAGTAATCAATGCCTTCCTCTACTTCAAGCAACCCACTACCACTACCCCAAGCTCCATTCTTTTGATTTCTTTTTTTGGCAATTTTTTCTCTTAAAAGCCCCTATAAATGCCAAAAAGAATGGAGAGGTCTCAACAGTTTGTTTGGTGCCACTGTAAGTTCAAAGGGAAGTTTTCCTTTGCCAGGGAAGTTTTCAGAGCTAAGTTTCAAATAAGACTGAAAGATCCATATCAGACTGAATAAATCATGGAAATCGATAGAAATACCACATTGACTGATTTCTGGAGAAAAACTGTCATGCAGTAGGCTAACATTTGAGAGTCTTGGGATATTTGGCATGATTTCTTTCTTAAACCTTAAATTCAAGTGAAACCACACAAAAATCTTCCATTTCATAAAATACTTCTAATCCTTGTAATAAACAGGAATCTGAAATTATGTTTTACATGACTCATGCATGAAAGTTTCTATGTTTTGGCAATAACAGAAACAGAAAGAAGACCCAAAATGTAGTTTCCCACACACGCTCTTAAGCCACTCACAACTTCCAAATACTTTAGGCTAGGCACTCATCCAAAAATTTTAACTTATAAAATTTCTCACCACCTCTCAGACAGTTATACACCTCAATTCCTTTAAGTAAAGCTTTAAGTTTTTCTAGAACATAAGTCATAACAGAAATACAAAGTTGTCCACAAACTTGTTTACCCTAGAGAGACCTCTGCCCCCCCTGCTGCTTTTTCCCCAAGTACAAAAGGGGAATCTTAATTCAAATACTGCATTCTAAACATTATGAGATATCACATTAAGAGGCACCACAATCATAGTTTGGATTTTGAAGTTTTTACTCAGTGTACACATATGGGATGTAATGAGGGAGAGGCAAGACAACGTTGGAGTAGTTTGCCATGGCTGACATTAAGTTCATCAACGGGATCAGAAAACAAACAGCAAGCCACAAGTCAGCTGTTCTATCCAAACCAACAAGATTTCCTTTTGCGTGCATAACCCTCATAATGTCCTAAGTTTACATTGCAAAATTACTTTTCAAGAGCTTTTTGTACAGTAGACCTAAGCTGCTAGAGCTTTGCTCCAGAGAATGTCTTGCAGCCAGTGCCTTCTAACAAGAGAAAAAAGGTGACAGCCAATCCTACACTTTTGGCTGCTTTCGCACCCCTATTTGTGCCAACTCCTTCAGTTGAACAATTACCCTGCAGGCCTCGCTGATCAGCAACTCTCATCTGTATACATCTTCATCCCATAAAGCATTCAGTTACAAGTAACCTATTGGCTCTTAAAAATGAGAGGGTTTGGTTTTACGCATTTGAAAGCTACACATTTTCCTAACTTTATTTCTCCGCTGCTGCAATATATCAGCACTAGCAACAATGATGAGTTGGAAGTCCAGACATAAGGCAACAGGAAGCTGAGGAAGACAGATAAATGGAATTGTGTAACGTAACAATTTGCATCTGCAGAGAAACTCATTGTCAGAAGAAAAGTAATTAAGTTTGGCCTACACCCATGCTCAGGAAATAATAAAACTTTATTTTGAAGCAAGGAAGCCAAGAAGAACACTAACAGCAATAAAAGCTTTGCAGAATTGGCCCCTACCACCCTGGAAGGTCACCGCGCAGTAACGGTACCTCTGACTGAGTCCTACAAGCTACGGCTTTGCAACAACGGACAAATCATCACACTGTCCTGAACAAATTTGATTCTCCACTGACACGTAAGCAGTAGAGTCACAGGTAAATCAGCACCATCCTAGACTTAGAGAATATAATTTTTCTGTAAATACATGAGGCAAATGCCATGAAGGGAGAAGAGCTAATTAAGCTAAATGTCAGTGCTGGCACAAACACAAATAGTTTAAGATGGTCATGAACATATTTGAGACGAAGATCAGAGGATTATGGATTTCAGTTTCAGTACTGCAGAAAGAAAAGCTATTAACTTTCAAGAGGGACTTAAGTCAACGTTCAAGAGAGTTTTAAACATGGTTGCCTGCAATGGTAAAGACCTGAACTTAAAACAAACACAAGAAGGCCTGTTGTCATTTTAATTCTTGAAAGGGCAGAAGGGAAGAGATCACCCAATAAGATACACATATCTGTAGCCAATCCAGCTGCTCTTTCAGGAGGTGTTATCACACAGCTAAGTGTACACAGTGTATCATATTTTCAACAGTCCCAGAGATTAACTTAAGCGAATAGTATTTGCCAACATGTATGTTTAGTCAGTGGGAGGTAGAGAAGTTCTTATCTAGCTAGATGTGAAGTAGGGAGTGTTGGTGGAACAGGGACCTTTACAGAAGTGTGGGATATCTATAAGGCAACACTAAAGTTGCTCTTACAAACACAGCAATGCTTCATTTTATTCCAGTAATAAACCTACGTGTTCTCCTGTGCAATATTCATTATAATACAGTTAAGGGAAATAATCTACTTATCTGCAATTATAGGACTAGATAACTGCTCAAAACAGCCACAATGGGGAAAAAAAACCTAAAAATATGATACACAACAAGGCTTGCTCACACCTTACCCTTCTTCAACAGTACCAAAATGATCCCTGGTGGTTTTAACCTGCAAAATAGTTGCAATCTTAAAATATTCTCACTGACAGCCTTATATAATGATCTTCAGCCAGCTGGAAGAAATGCAGTCAGAGTAATACAAGCACTTGAGAAAAATTCCACTTTTCTCCAGGAACATATGCTTTGCTGGTCCACACAGCTCTGCCTGTGATTTAATTCTACTCTAATGTTTGTTAAGAAGTCAAGACCTTCATCACTTTGAAGACTATACAGGCAATTGTTCTGCTTTACACAAAATTTACTCTGAACAAGAGAGAAAAATGTTAATAACAAAGAGGATAAAAGTTAACAACTGAAAATTGGAAGAGAAAAGAATAATTTGCTTTGGTTGTGGCCTAATCCCACTAATCGCATATGGCAACTTGCCATTTCTTTCATAGGGCTTGGATATTGGCAGCAGTGCCTAAGAATGTCAATCTCTATACCTATTATGGTATGCAATCATTAGGCTAGTGGTTTCAAGAGGATGTAGTCTCTGGAATAAGAGATTTGGAAATTAAAGAGAAGCCTCAGGGAAACACACCTAAATTTTTCTTTTCCCTGTGACCACTGCTTTTCAGCCTAACTATAGATGCCATTTATTTCACATTGCCATAAGTATAAAACTATTAAAAAAAAAAAAAAATTGAAGCAGCTTCAAAATTACAGGGATTCCAGCAAGTTAACATCAATAACATCACCATATCTCAGTATAAATTCAGAGGTTCTTCAAATCTAGTCGTATTTCCTTGGATATCATGTCATTGGCACTTTGTTGTGGCTTAATCCCAGTAGGCTCATTGTTTGAATTAATAGTTCTTCTAGTTGCTAATTCTTTTCATCAAGAGTTACAACACAAAGAAAATTTTCTCAGGGTAAGGATCTTGAAATATAATAACAAAGGTGGCTCAATCCTCTGTATCTCTGAAGGCAGAGCACTGTCTATTGTGTAACAATTATTCTCATCTCCCTTTGCAGAGGGACTAGACTGCCTCGAAAAAACAGAATTGTGTGGGGCTCACAAGACTCAAGCTGCGATTGTCACTTTCTCATTCTTCACGTCAGCATTAGCATCGGCATTAGACCCACACAGGGTTCAGCTTAAGTGAGTGTTTTTACATCTTGTTTGAAAATAGATTTAAGTAAAACACTAAAACATCTAAGACAGATTGGAAGCAAATTGATTACTTGGTGGGAAGCTATCTCCTGACCATATATACACTTATCTAACACACTTCTGCATTTAATGGCTAGCTCTTTCTGAATGTTTTCCCAACATAATTACAAGACAGACTCAAATCCTGGCAAGAAAGTTCCACAAGAAACAGCCAAAATATTGCCCCCCCAAAAAAAACCCCTGAAACTCGTAATGCAAGTAATTGATTAATTCCTTAAAAAGGTTTTGTTAAGATGCCAATGGCTTCCTTTCATTTTACAGGAAAGAAGTGCTCACCTTCTTCTTCTGGAGACCTGCCATCTTAAATGTACAGATTCAGTATGAAAGAAAAGTGAGAATGGGCCAACAGCACTTCCCTTCCCTTCTCACAAACTTTTATTGCAAGGTAGAAAACATGCTTGCTCTTCCTCTCACCTGCAGTGTCCCATAGAGAACATTTGCATATAACCAGGAGCTGCCGAATCCCTTTCCTTTTCTTCCAAAAAACATATGTGTTCTAGTTTGAGGTTTGGCATTCCCTGTGCTAGGCTAGTAAGCATTGGTTTTTGACGCGAGTCAAACTAAAACATCTGTTATGTACTAGGAAGTCCTTTAAAAAAAGGCAAAACAAAACTGATTAAGAAAAAAAAGGCTACTGTGGCAGAATTACCCCAGGCAGACTGTGCTTAGAGTGTACTTCTCCCTCATTCAGCTTAGGCTTTGCTTCACTTAGATGCTTGTACATATGAGAAATCTGAAAGGAACTTTCCCAAAAAATACCAGAACAACAAGGAGTATCTGCCTGGTTTCTAATTTTTCCTGTGCTACTGGAATTCCAAAAAGGCAACTAACCTTATATTCCCCTTCTCTTTGCTTAAAAAGACCCTAGATTCTGTGAGCAGTTATAGCCCTCAGTAAATCATATAGCTAGTGGTGTACTTTACTTTGTTTTCTTCCTAGGCAGGTGTTCACAAAGTCTTCACTGTACTTGCAGGATGTTTTCTACATTAATTCCCTTGATACAGATGGTCAAAGAGCAGTGTTGTGGAATTGATAAAAATCCCTGTTGTTAAACGTATAGTTCTTGGGTTTAGCAAATTTTAGCCTTAAGCAAATCAAAGTTACAATGTTCCCAATGTAGAGGTATTGACAAGTTTAGATATTGGAGACTTCAGGGGAACTATCCTACCTCTACCCTGCATCCTTGCTCTCTTACTATTTAGCAAGTACTTGGGTACTTTTTAGCTAGTACTTCATTCTGGAAATTGTACCACTCAAGAATGGCAGTGTGCAAAACAGGGCGACTAATTAGCAAGTATTTCCTATCAGTGACTACTGGGAAGTGACACTCTTACTGCATCTTAGATAATCTTTTCTATATGAAAGCGAAGAACTGAGCTGTAGTTTACATAGTCACTGTGTTCAGCTAATGCAGGCTTTCTAACACAAGGACTTTATTAAGGGGCTAGCAGCACTGATGCAAAGAAATTCATGTTACAAATAGCAAACATGGATCTGCATTCAAAAATACTTACTTAGACTAATGTTCACTCTGTAGCGCTGACAGTAAGACATTTTGTAGAGCAGTTTCAGTCTAGGACACCAATTGGAAGAATCTTAACTATACAGTTTCTGAAGAAACTCTTAAAAAGGTTTGTTTCAAAGCCTGTCCACATGACTTCTCTGATGATTTTCACCTCATTGTTATGGGAATCCATTAGTCAATATGTCTTGTGTCCCTGTGACTTTAAGAGTCCCCACTCTCACTCCTTCTTTGAGTCAGGGTGATGAACCAGTTGAGCAAGGACAGCCACCATCACTGACAGACTGATCTTCCTCCACTATGTTTGTAAAACTAGGAACCTATGGGTTAATAGGTTGCCTCTTTTATGAATCACTTTGATCTGCTCTAAAGCACTGTCACAGCCAACTGCTCAGGTCACTGGTGGTAGCATATTTCCACTGCAGGAGGGTGCACAAAACAGCTTTGTGCTACACGGACGAAACTGCCAAATCAAGATGGCAACATTTTACATCATCTTTGCACCCCCTGAGGGAGGCCACTGATCTCAGCTTCACCAGAGCATTTGCCTGTAGCCCAACACAAAACTGAGGTCACGCAGAACATTGCAAAAGCCACTCCATCATTCTCAGAGACCACTAACTGTATAAACGAGTAGCTGCAGGAAACAAAATCATCCCTTACTCACCTAAATCACTCTAATTTGTGACTGCAGCCCCCCTACTTTTGAACTACCAACCTTGTTATTGTAACTACAGCTCTGTTCTACTGATTACTAATGTGCACAAAGAGCCAGTGAACAAAACAAGCCCTTTGGCTGTCCTTTCTCACGAGATGACTGACTAACCACTGACCTTAGACACTCACTCGTGCAAGTTTTTAAGGTTAAAATTACCCATCTAATAATTGATGTAATGTAAAGTCTACTAAGAAATCTTGCATCAATTAATCCAGTCCTTGTTACAGTAACTGAGACACACACCTACTTGAAAACCAGGCCTTACACAGAATCCAATTACCAGTAGAAATCAGGTGCCAGAGGAAAAAGAATGTTCTTTAGGAGTCCTGCAGTCACAGAAACAATAAGTAAGCTGAAGAGGCAGGTGGAAGAAAAAGAACTTTGATAAAGTTTCCAGATAAGTTAAAAATAATGATTACAAAAAAGCTAGCCTACAGTCTGCAGATAGGCTAGTCAGAATCAGGTCTCATCTCGGTTACCAAAATTAACTTAACCTTTGCAATGAGGTTTTTATTTCAGGGTTATTGTTGGGTTTTTAATAGATACATTAAAAAAGCTTACTATAGCTCCCTATTAAGAGGAAAATCACTCATCTTCCCGTGCATAAGGATATTTTAAGGATATTTTAATGGATAGCCTCATGATATGAATATTCCATCTGCTAGCAGGTTCATTCTGGCTAAGTTGAAACCAGCAAGTAGCAACGTCAGTCCTCCTTAATAGTGATATTAAATTGCAAGAATAACAGGAAGTCTATCAGCCATGAAAACTTCACTCACAAGATTGTTTGCACTGCTGGGCTGGGCTATATCATGCAAAACCCAGCCATTTCCCTGATTGGTACCAGTTTCACTGAATACTTATGGCCGGATACAAACAGAGCACTCGCGCACCAAAAAGCAGGGTAGCTGGCTCTGGGCACAGAGGAGCCAAAAGGGGTACGGTGAGAGCTAAACCCAGTTGCTACACATGAGAACAGAGGAGCAAGGAACAGTTTCTGTAGCAGCCTCCAGTTGCACTGGATGAGGTGTGATGTCAAAGCACACTGCATGAATGGGATTTGGCCTATAAATGAATAGCACAGGGATGGGAAAGAAGAAGCAGAAGATTGCAATTGAAATTGTTTCTCAGGTAGCAAAATCAGGAGTTTAGAGTTTGTGAGGCTGGGATGTGGAGTGTAATGCCTGTCCTTGAACAGGTATTTAGTTTTGCAGGAGTGGCTCATTCTTTAAGAGCATAGCTATGCAAGGTGTTAGCTCTGTCTTGCCCAACAGCTACAGCACATACCCAGGAAGCAGCCAAAACCAGAGGCCCCAAAACCAGTTAACCCAAGATGATTCAATCTCACATCCCCTTGTTTACCAAAATATATGACAGTCTCTGAAGTTTTCACTTGGTTTACTTTTAACCCTTCCTAGGGTTCCACTAGCAGGGAGTAAACCACCCATCTCACAGAATGACTACTAGTTTAATACTGATGTCACAACCTTGCAAGCAGAAACAGGAACCCAGGTCTACTTTCTCTCAGTCAGGCCCCTACATCACAAATCAAGCTCGCTCACTCCTGACTTCCCTCCGCACCGAGCCAGCCCTGCATTCCTGGCTACAGAGCAGTCCAGTACTAGCTGAGCAGAGGGAACAGGAGAGTAACCCAAGGGTATTAATTTTTAATCCAGGTCTCAATCTCCAGAGAAGTACTGTAATCACTATGAAACAAGACAAAAGTAATGACATTTTCACTAAGATAAGTTATCCCAGGCTTAAAAAAAAAAGCAAAAAAAAAAAAAACAAACCACAAAACCCAAACCACAACAAAAAGCCCCAAAGAAACAACAAAACAACAACAAAAAAAAAACCAACCCACAACTCAAAGAGCTACATAGTCATGAAATACCCACATGGAATATAGGCAACCTGCAAATTCAGCGCAGTCAAAAAAAAGACCATAACTATTTTGTGTGGGCAGGACCAGAATAGAAGGTCAAGGGCTCACTACTTCTGGTTGTTTGACAGATTTCTGCTTAGGACTTAGACACATACCTTTTGCTTACAGTGCCTAAACTGCAATTACACAGGATTTTTGGACCTCACCCTTAATTTTTCAGAACTGATGTTCTATTTTTAATGCTATTTTTGAATCATATAAGCCATATAAATTCAATAGAGAAGAAAAGCAGGGGGGAGATTTTAAGATCTGAAAAGCTGATGGTTTAAAACCATTTCTAACCCAGGAGTTCTTGAATACACTGATATACCTCTGCAGCACTAGTTACATGGCTGAGATTACATAGTCTACCTGTAGTCCATCCAGCCTGTACAGAAGCAAATCACTGTCAATCAGAATCAGACTGTTAGTAACACTGGACAGGCAATTGCATACGGAATTTCCCGATATTCAGTTTAATCCTTTCGTAGAACAAAAGCATCTGGTAATGAGTCTAGGATATTGTTCTGCTAGTTACTCTGCAAATAAGCATCTCCTTTGTTCTTACCTTTAGTTTCATTTATCCACACACATATTTATAGAGACAGAAATACAGAATTTTCTTGACTGGGAGAGAGAAAGAAAAGAAAAATCTACTTTTAAAAGATTTATACTACGGAGGAAAAGGAGTACAGCAAGACAAAGGAAACGAATTTGTCAAGTTGTTCATTAATTCGGTGTATACGTACAGGATACTGAGCAGGATTCAGGTAAAAAATATACTGGCATTATCATCCAGATAAAGAGCTATAAAATAAGAAGGGAGAAGTATTCCTTTCTCCCTCCTCACACGTACATTATATCTCTTCCCGTTGCCACTCTCAATGCAATAAGCAGAGTCAAGTTACATGCAGCAAGGAAACCTTATACCATGAAGTAAGAATCTAGCACAGCCAGTTGCTGTACCCAGGTGAATTGGAATGACTACCACAAGAACGAAGTATGAATAAGTCTGCTAAAATCAGCCGTCACTCACTTTATGCCCAAATAAGCTAAAGAATTGGAGACTGCTAATACAGCAAATGCAACATCACTGGCTTGACATACCATAAAGCGTAAGTGTTCTGGCACTGGAAGACCAAACTAAGGACCTTCCTTAAATTGACTTATGAGCAACCTAAATAAGGTGACTTTAAATGCAACAGGTGATGAACTTTGAGCACGAGAAGGTTACCCACTGCTTTTAGCAGTTATCTGTTAGTCAGCCATCCTGGATGAAGAGCACTTTCTGTGCAGAGAAAAAAATTCTTTACTGTGGTTCAGAACAAGTCACTATTGAATAAAGATTGACTTCCATAGGACAGCACCATCACTTTTAATTAAGGAAAAATAAAATTAAACATTTTTTCTACTGAGAAACTACAAATTACTTTTATGTTTCCCTGCAAATAATATTTTCGTTAGGTTTTTGTTTGAAGTCTGTTCTGTTCCTTTCTGTCACAAGCACAGGAAACAGGGTAGAAAACAAGTAATCCTTTTGACTTCATCCCACAGTTTGGCTTCCCGGTTAAGCTTTTTGCCTAGATGCAACAATTAAAATCTCACCTACTGTGCAAGCATCAAAGGTTTTTCTCCAAGTACTAAATTGGACCAATGCTTCTACCTGGGAAACTGGCAAGCGTCTCCTGCAGAAAAACAGGAGTTTACTCCAGAGAGTGTATCTGTCTATGGTCTCTACTCAGTGCTTTCGAGAGAAGACAAATTCACCTTTCTGTCATTCATTTTGTGGAGTGTTGTTTACTCTGGCCTTTGTCAGCATTGGCAAACAAGAACATGAAGACCTATTTCCCTGAATTTTAAAAGTCTGACAGTGAAACTGATAACACACTACTCTGGGCTGCAAGAGATGCTGGAAGGAAACTTCCTTTAACATGAGACAGGTCCAATGACAGCTTCAGAAAATTCAAGAACATGCTTTGCAGCCAAAGCAGAGGCCTGCTGTACCCATAAGGTAGATGCAGAGTAAGCAAGATGCTTATTATTTCCTTGCCTTAAACCCAGACACAAGCACACTAAAATATGGTAATTGGTAACAATGCATAAGCATTTTCTAACACTGTAATATTGCTAGCAGTATTTTGTAACATAGCTATGCATAAATGCATACGGACAGACACTTGCAGTATACTTGCCCAAACAGTGCGCAGGAAAACATGGGCAAACAGTAAAATCTGCAAGATACAAGCAAAGGACAGAGTGGTCAGGAAAGATGTCAGACGAAACCAAAATAAACCTGCAGGAGGTATTTATTTTGCAGGATTATTCTGGTTCCATCAGACATAAGAAAGATGCCTAGCAAAACTAGGGTGGAGTTTTACTCCCAAAAATAATATGAAATATGTCAAAGGCAGATGCAATCAGCGCCTTTTCTGGCAGGGAGGAGGGTGCATAAAACACTAACAATAAGCAAAGGCAGTAATTTATAAAAATCACGAAGTGTTCACTTTGATTCCAGCTTCTCTTGCCAAAGAGCTCTCAAGCATTTACCATGACCTCGGCAACCGAGACCATCAAGAACTGTAGCCGTGAGCACTACGGACGTCAGCTCCATAGTATTGTACACTCCTAAGTTTACTATCACTTACAGATGCAATTGGTAAGAACTGTTTGGAAAATGTAGTAATAATGACTGATGGTAATTAAGAACTAATAACTGGAAATCTGTACTGTTGATGTATATCAGTTTAGTAAAGTGGTTTGATTCATCAGCCCTTTAAACACTCCATCACAAACATCTCCAATTCTCTGATATGCGTAAACACACAAAAATTGTGTTGCAACACTCCGATTGCTTCTTTTATGACAGAAAATCAAATTTATTTTCAGAGTGTCCCATCAAGCATGTTTTAAGTCCCCTCCCCTTACACTTTTGAGAAAGTTCAGAAATACTTGTCTTGCCACTTGACAATCTGTCCCCAGATCTAAGCGACCTTTATCCTGCGATGGCAATCATATAAACAGACCCTTCTGCTCACGTAGGAAAGACACAACTGAGTGTATTAGACTTCAGGGCCAGGTCCAATTCTGCAAGTCACTCCAGCGACAGTGTGGAAGATGCAATTAATTTAGTGTTTTGGAATGAAAGTGTTGACTATTTACATAAAGGTCATTAACATCTCTCAACTGAGATCTAAGCGACCTCTTTAAACAAAGAGAGCTCTTTTAATAAAAGAGGCCTCTACAGAAGCTAGGCGCAGGTTAAGTTTTTACAGTTACTCAGCTCTCACCACCAGACAGGAGCTCCCTTCAGCAGAGCAAGGATGTCTCAGCGCACGGCCCTTGCAGGCGGGAGGCTGTAGTTCTTCACACCGCCTCTCGAGATGGGTTCGCTGGCAAGCGGCGCTTCCCTCCGGCCTTAGTAAGAGGGGCTGGGCAGGGAGATCTCCCCCTCCTCCAGGCGAACGGGCCCTGCAAGCCGACCACAGCCAAAGCACTCGAGCACGGAGCAGCCCAGCTGCCGAACGCTTAGAGTCAGGACTCCTCACCTGCCGACAGACTCGTCCTCACGCTGTTCCAGCACTGCGGGCACCGGTGGTTTATATGCCCTTTTTTTTTTTGTCTCTGAGTCACTCCATTAGCAAGACATTCCCAGCCCCCGAAACCCCCCAGGGCAGCCTCACCCCTCGGGCAGCCTCAGCGGGCCGCCGCCGGCGGGGCTGCCTGCCGCCTCAGCCCCGCCGGACTCCACCGCCCCCTCCGCGGCTCCCCCAGCTCTTCCCTCCACTGAGAGACAGCGTCAGTTACCTTGTCCCAGCCAGCAGCCACTGCCTCCACACCGCCTCCCCACTTGTCTGAGGGGAAGGGAGGCGAGGCAGCCCCAGTCCGCCGCCGCCGCCGGGCCAATGGCAGCGCCGCCTCCCTCAGAGCGGGGCGGCTCCCCGCGCCTCGGGCCCGCCCTCCGTCGCCCCCGCCGGGGCCGCGCTCGTGCTCGTGCTCGTGCTCGTGCTCGTGTCACCCGCAGCACCGCGAGGGCGTTCTGAGGGTCTGGGGCGGAGCGGTGAGACTCGGTCCTCGGTGCAGTGGGAGCCTTCGGGGGCGGCTTTGAGCGGGCACTTGTAAGGCAGAAGGTTGTGGAGGCAGGCTGGCTTCACAGCGGAAAGCGGGTATGTCACATAAAGTACACGCAAGGAATATCAGCTTGACTTGGCTAGCTGCCTCCAGGTAAAACGATCGGTATTTCACTTTGCCTGGTGATAGGCAACCTAAAAGGTGTGAACATACGCCCCTGTTTGCAGGAAAGATACAGGCAGCGATAACAGAGGTTTCAGTCATCTATTTGTCCAGGAAGCCGCTGTAAATGCTTCTCTGTTTAATTAGTGGCACAAAATACACATGCCACTATTTCATAGGACGTTTCAGCAAGACCTTCCCCTTGAAGCGCATCTTGCTCAGCAGCCAAGGGAGCAAGGTGATTTCTGAAGCTGCAGTCCGTTCGGGAGCAAGGTGACAGCACCAACCCCCTGACGCGGAGAGCTGGTGTGGTAGTATTTTCCCCATTGCACACGTTCTTCTCACAGCACTTGCTTTATATTTTAATTCTGTTTTGGGGCAGCTGGAGGATTTTGGTCTCTGGAGTGCCCAGGAATGGGGCCTGCTGTGCCCTGTGGGCAGCCCATGAGTCACCTCCCCGCGTCTGCTGGCCAGCGCGCTTCCTCCGGTCTCTCTTGGAGGAGCCTGGTTTTAAATGACTTCCCCATTGTGTTCCCAGCCTGGATCCATTCACTCCCCAAACCTTAGGTCATCGGCACTGGCTTTCTGCTAACCATAAATTCTTATGTTTCACATCCTACTCAAACTTGGATATGGTGAAACAATTTAACGCTTTTTAGAGAAAATTTAGCATACATGGTATTGGTGTAAAGGTTTGGTAAACTACATTTCTTTTCAATTTCATGTATTTTATATGTGGCTCTTCCTTCCCAATGATGAAATTAGGGACAAGAGCATGTTTTATGCACTATCCAGTAAAATTCTGGCTTAATAAGCCTTTAATAAGGCTTCCATTCAGTTCACAAGGACCAAAGTGAATTGGAGACCTTGTGAAAGCTTAAAACTCAGTTTCTCCCCTCAATAATTTTTATTCAAACATCTCTTATCCACATATCCTGTTCATTCATCCTAACATGGCATACTAAGCTGTACATATTCAAACCCACACTAAACTCCTGTTCAGTACAGATCAAGAAACATCATTTGGTACGTTAATTAGAAGTGGGGGCCCTTTTTGGCACTCTTGATACACAGAACGTGTTTTTCTGTTGTGTTAAATATCTCTTTTCCCCCTCTCACAGCAATCCCATAAAAGAAGAAGGAAGGCAGGGTTAAGTAAAACTGATCCTTTTTAGACCAGACATGCTGTACCAGCTGGCAGCTGTGGGTACGCTTGGCCCCTGCCAGATGGAGCCAGAACTGATGAGTCTGGGGTACCCATTGCTCCTTTAATCAAGGACTTTGGATCCAAGCTTAGGGAAAAGCAGCTCCTTGCTGCTAGGAAGCTCCAGGTTGCAGAGGCCTCCAGCATCATGAGAACTGACAGCTGCAAAACTGTTTATGGGGTGTGTGCTGTGTCTGTTAAGGTATATGTTCTCTTCTACTCACATTTAGTTCAGTGATTTGTTCTTGAAATAGATTCCAATGAAATCTGTGGGATTATGTATACAGGGGCTCTCCCACCTCAGACCAGTTGCCAGTTCATAGCTTGAGTGTTTACAATACTGAAAATACCTGAACGACATGTGTGGCAGGGACCCTCAGACTGATTCCTCAGTAACTTCAGGTGGAAAGAGTCTGCAGCCAGTATACAGCCTGTCCCCACAGTTGCTCTGCACTGGTTTAGTAGCGCTGAAGAATCTGGTTTTTTGTGTAAGCATGGAGCAGCTCTTTTTCATGTGAATTGAGCCTGAGCACTCTCAAGGTGGCACCGAGAGGGCCAAAGCTAGTGACGGAAGGATGGCCCTACCAACCCTCCTCTTAATCTTCCCCGTACGTAGTCACAGAGTTGCTAAGCTCTCAGAACAATAAAAAGATATAAGCATATTTTTGATTGCAGTACAACACAAAGTGTTATGATACCTTTAAGAAAAAAACTTGCAGGTATCTTTGTGTAGTGGTATTCCTTATCAGATTCAGAAAGTGGATCACCTTTCTTCCTACACCCCCTCATTCAACAGGTCTTTCTCTCTAGCCATTATCCGAAGCAGAAAGGAAGTCATCCCATCTTCTCCCATTAGAGGAAAAATAAATGAGTGCTTTAGTGTGTTTACAGAATGGCAGGTATTAGTTGAAGAAAGAGTAACTTCCGCTGAAGCAAATGCACCTGATACTGCTTTCCTCCCTCCAGCTTCATCCAGACAGCATCTCAACCTCCTCTGAACACTCAGCCACTCCTTGATGTGAACTAACATCAATCACAGCTGACTCAGATGCTGCTGATTTCATTGCTATAGTGATATTTCCCTGGCTGGTGGCTTTGACCATATCACCCCTTGCTTTGCACCCTTCAGTTGGCTCCTGGGCCCCAAGGTTTTTTTCTTCCTTTAAAACTTTCTGCACTGTTAGGTTATGCAATAAAAGGCTCTTCTCCCCACACACAAAGGAAGGCAGAGGAACAGTGGCAGGTGGAGGAGCTTGAGAAATACACTGCCTGGCTGCTCCCAAGCCCACCACAGGAGCTATCAGCCCATCAGAGGTCCATGTTCACACACATGAAGAAGCACAGAGGCACAAGGGCAGGTGGGGGAGCCTAAATAACCCCTTCAGAGACACAGCCCCTTCCAGGGTTGTCTCGGGGCAGTCTCAATACCTTACAGACTGGGGGGGATTACTGCATGTAGGGGTGGGGCACATTGTGAGATGCAAGGGAAGAGGATTTTCAGATTGTACAAGATCTACTAGGTGATATTAAGGGGATGAATCAAAGGAGGAGAAAAAGGAGGGATAAAGGTGGTTTGGAGAGGAACAAGCATGGGAAAACAGAAGGATATGGGGATGAAAGGGGTCAGTCATGTTTAAACAGGGCTGGTTGGTATGCTTGTCTGCCCTGTTCATGCTCAGCATCGTCTGTCCTGTCTTCTATTAAACTCCGTATCTACTTTTTTTTTTTTTTTGAGGGTGGGGTGGGGGGAGGTGAGTGGCTCTGTATTCTGCATGCGTGCGTGTGTATGGGGGTACCACTGACCTCTTTACTGGGTCATGTCACACGGGAGAGGCAAATCCTCTGCCGTCGTACCAACAGAAGGCATTTCTTTACATCTTTAAAAAGTAATTCTTCAAAAATATTTTTAAAATAATTTAAAAATTCTTTTAAAACATAACAAGAAAATGTATACCGAAGGTGTAAATGGTAAAAGGAAAGAGTGTGGGTAATTTAGCTGTATATGATGCTCTCTGTGGTAAGAAAGAGATTGCCTTGATAATAATGATCACGAAAGAAATGGCTTTAAAAAAACAAATGTGCATGAATAGGGCCTGATTGTTTTCCTGCTTTTTTCCTCTGAAACAAAACAAACGTAAGTCCTGCTGCCACTGACCAGGGCATCTTTAAATTTGAGCTGTTATGCAGCATTGCTAGAGATTGCTCTCAAATGCCCAGTCGAGGAAAAGACATGAAGCCCTAATTTACTGCATCACGATTTCTAGGAGGCAAAGAGCAGTCTACGAATATTTTTCCTCAAGAACTGATCAAGATAGTTTCTGCTTTGCAATTGATGAGAAATGCTGTCTCATGTTTATTAGATAGTCCTTTGTCATTAAACACTTTATAGTGGGTGCTTTCTGGTCCTTTCCATATGTAGTTTTAGTTTGTGACAATTGTTCTGTATATGCACGTATCTGTAAAAAGGTGAACTTGCCGTTTTAAACTTGATCAGAACATGGATCCAAAACAAGATCTGTGTAACAGTGATATACAAAAAATGATGTGGCACTTTGCGTGGAAATTTCCAATCTCACTGTGGCTTTACCCTCTCTTATCAGATTTTCAAAGTTAAAAAAAAGAACAAACCCAAACAGAAAAAAAAAAAAGATTTAAAGAAACATGAGAACTTCTCTTCCCGTTATCAAGTCAGTGGGACAGCTCAGTGGGAAACGCAGCATTAGGGATGGAATCAGAATAGGAACCAGCTCTCTAGAGTGAACTTTGCTACAAGACTTTTCTTTGAGCAGCACCTTCTGCAGGCCATCTTAGAAGGTCACTGAGAAGGAAAACATGTTCTCTTCATTGCCTCTTTTTGGCACTATCTGCGTTTTCTACATTTCTTTCCCTCCGGGTGCAAGGCTGAGAATTCTGAAAAGAAATACCCCAAAAGAGTGAACGCTTCTCCTTCAGTCCTAGAGGGTGTTCACAAAAGGTTTAATTTAATTTCTCGTTACTTAATAAGTAACGGCTCAAATGGCTTATACTGCCCCTGCCCTTTTATCAATATTGGTATATATTGAATACAGCAGGACTTGCCAGTTCAAAACTTGCCCTAGCAATACTCTGCTGTCCTACATTCTTTCTTGTGATGGACATTTTGTCTGTGGAATAGAGGACTTCTGGAGTTATATGCTCTGTTTCTGCCTTTCTTCCAGGTCCTATACCTTTTAGAGCCCTTCCCAGGTCCTGCCTCTGCCTCCTCAAACTCTCACTGGGCTGTCTGTATGGCTCAGGAGGAGCACATGAGAGAACACCTTCTTGGTCCATCCTTCCTTCAGTATAGGCAGAGCTGTTTGTTTCTCCACCAGGAACAGCTCATCACCTTCACCCCATCTCGGGCTTCACAGAGGAGCAGGTTTTAAAAAGGACAGAACAGGACTTTCAATGCTTACTGGAGTATTCAAACACCTCTTAGGTATTTTGCAATTGAAGGAACAGGGATTCTCCTTCCCTCCTTAGATCTTCCCCAGGCTCTTCTTGGCCAGACCCCCACTGAGGGTTAGGCAACATAAAAACTAGAGGTGAAACTCCCAGAAGTGGCCCAAGGCTGCACCTCAAGACAAGGTCTTGCCAAGAGACCCTGGGTCCCAAAGAAGCACCCCTGGGTTCTGTTCAACACACAACGCTTTATTCTTCTCTGCTGATTGCACTGTGTCCATGGTAATAGAGCCAGCCAACTCTTTGTGGCCTGGTTGCTATTTTCTTGCCTGTATGGTCTTCCTATTCCTCACTTTCCTGTGGGAGGTGGTCTTTGATGACTTATTCCTTGCTCTGAAGGTTTTGCAGGTCTGCCCACTTGTCCCTCGGGACCTGAACTGCTGCATGCTGCACAGTAGGATGCTTGTCTTCCTGCAGTCAGTGGAGGGCTGAAATGACACAGGAAGATGCATCAATGACTGTGAAGTCCCAGGTCAGAACAGTCATGCCTTCCCTGGCTTCCCGAGCAGAGCAACACTTGAGAAAGCTTGAAAGCCTTCCCTGGGTTCAGTCTCATACCCAGGCTGAGGTTTGGGACAGGGCACCAGAGAGAAGAGACAGCATACAAGAGCAGAAGGTGTTGACATCTTTCCCCAGTCAAAAAGATGATGTCAGAGAGGAGGGGCAGTTTTAAGTTACATATCCTCAGAAGACTCATACCCTGCTCTGTCAGTTGGGACATCTGGCCATGTATATGCCCTTGAAACTCTTCTTTGTGAAGAAGGAGGCCCATCATAACAACCACAGCCCTGATGACCGCTTCCTGCTCTGCAGACAGGGAAGGGAGAAGTTTGCTCCAACTGAACCTCACTGGACTCAGCATCCCCTAGACACAAGCTGCCTCTTCCCAAAAAGAATTATTTCCCTTATTCCTCTGGAGGAAAAGGGCTTGCTCAAGAGGACAGGGAGTATTTCCCTTCTTCTCTACCCACAATCCTTCTGACTGAAAGGCCACTGGGATTCAGCTTGTTCTCAGCAGGAATTCTCCAGGCCCGTCTTCTGGGAGAGGTGGGAAGGTGGAATCCACACACACAGCATTTCCATGCCCTTCAGCAGCACCTTCCAGCTCCAGACATTTTCATAGACGAGCTGCTTCCTCCCAAAGCACTTTTGACATGCTGTCATTACACAGAAAGGCAGGTGAACTCCAGCAGCACAGCTACTGCTCAAGGGCCAACAGAAGCAGCAACCCTCAGTGTTTCTTCACAGTCCAGCCAGTTTCTGACCACATAGCAGAACAAAGGGTAAATCTTGTCACAAAACTCATCTTCCTCCATTTGAGGGAAGGAACATTTTTCCCAGTCTTGGAAATTGAGATTTACACCTTTTGATCACCTTTCCAGAACTGTATCAAAAGAAGGGGGGAAAAAGGTCCCTATGTAAAGTATGTACCAGGGAGAGTGTCTTGCATTATCACCCAGGTCTGTCTGAAATGGCAGTCCTGTGCTCATCAGCATTCAATTCTGAACCAGATTTGGATTCAGGAGCACATGTGAGGTGTTTTAAAATTCCTTGCTTGAAATGTTAAGCTTTTTCTCTCCTCCATCTTCTCTTCCTAGTTCCCTTTAGGTAACTCCTTTGTACATATATATCTATTTCTGTACAAGTACATGTTATATGTATTGCATATATTGTATATATTAGTTCCTGATGACCATTAAAAGGCAAATATCACACCCATTTTCAAGGGCAAGAAGAAGGATCCAGGGAACTACAGAGCAGTCAGCCTAATCTTAGGCTCCAGGAAGATTATGGAGCAGATCTTCCTGGCACCTGTGTTCAAGCTTGTTACCAGAGGGTCAAAGAAGAGTTGAAAGCACTGCCTGATCCTGGCAACACCGTCAACCTGCAAAATAGGGACTCAAACTTACCATAATGTTTTCTCTTTCTGGATGTAAGATAAGACTTTCTAAAAGATTTAAGTATTGTCTGCCTGTGTGAACAGAAAAAGGCAAAGGTTGCCCACAGTCATGTTTAAGCACTGTTACTTTTTGGAATAATGGGATTTAAATATGTCCAAGTTAAAGACCTTGTGCTACAAAATGTGAAGGTCCATGGCTATGTTAATCTTTGCCAGCTGACTTAAGATGCTGTTCTTTCTTTTTCCCTGCCTTCTATTCAATACTTGGCTTATGTGTCAGCTGGCTACTGTGTCCTAATAGCATAATTCAATCCACAATATAGGAGAAGGAAATTAAAAGTCACTAGTTTTTTATGATTTGGGGGTTTTTGTTTGGTTTTTTTTTTGCTTTCTCATCTGAACAGTTATGTGTTCATTATGAATGAATATGAACAGCATCTTCCTACTGTCTTCAGTATAGATGCATTGCAAATTATGATCTCTATCTATAGGACTATGTCCTTAAAAAAAAAAAGTGTTTTGTCCTTGCTTTAATGAATATGCCTTAATTACAAATTCTGCTGTACTGTGTCAGTCAGGACTTGTCATAGGCTAACATAAGCTCCCACAGGACTGGCCAAAAACTCTGAACAGAGTAGGGAAGTGTGAATTTCGCCCAAGAATGTGGATAAAGGCATTTATTATAGTGATTCACAATTCATTTCTGTGGAAGAATATGGCTCCCAGGGTTATGTGGCTCAGGCACCAATGTCCTATGAAGGAGGATGACATACAGAGCACATCCAAAACCAATGGAGGTCCACTGGCCAGCAAACGAGAAGCAGAAGTAGTTTGGGATTAGTGTCCAGCTCTCCTTTCCATCTTCTTATGCCCTGTCCCCACGGCTGGGGCATGGCTTTTTGCACAAGACTGGTGTATGGGGCAAAGGGGGTTATGGAAAGTAGCGTATGGCTGCCTGTTACTAGAGTGGAGGAGCTTTCTCCCCCTCGGTGCCTTGGATGGCTTAGGGAGGTTGTTCCTGAGAAGGCAGCTCTGCAGTCATGGTTGACCCAGCTCACATGCAGTGTGGAACTGCAGCACTTGGAAACGCTCTTTTTCTTGAAGATAGCTGAAATTTTACTTCACGATTTTAAGTCTGCCACCATAGGTATCCATTTGGGTGAAACTCTGGCCAGCCCATGACCTTTGCCACACGGAAATCCCTCTCAGGACTCAAATTACCCCTGTGCTGTTGTTAACGTTTGCTTTTCTCGTTTCCTGAAGTGGGGTGCCAGTACAGGAACCACGAAGCAAATACACTGCCGCTGCACCTGACTATTTCTATAGGAGAGGCTCGGAAGTGTAGCGCCTTATCTCCCGGCAGCGATGGCTTCCTCACAGCCCGGCTGCCGGGCGCTCCCCCCGCTGAGGGACGGCTGGGCGCTTTTCGCGGGCTTTTCCCCGGCGGCAGATCCCCCGCGCCGCCGCCAGAGGGCGCCGCTGCCCCTCGGAAAGCGCCGAGGGGCGGGGCGGGGCGGGGGCCTGCCTTGGCCTTGGCGACGGGCAGCCGTTGGCGTCGCGGTGGCGGCGGGGCGTAGGTCCTGACTGACCGCCGCCCGCAGCTGGACTGGGAGCGGCGGGACATGCGGAAGGGCCGGGGAGTAGAAACCGTGTGTGGGTGCAGCAGGGATACGGGTGCCCGGGGTTGTGGTGGCCGTTTAGGCCTTGGGGAGGCAGGTACCTAGGGCCACGAGGGGGACTTGGATGTGGGTGGTGGTGGTGGAGTGAGGGGAGATACTTCAAAGGCTGGCCGTATCGGGAACTCTTTGGTGGTGGGTGCTCAGAGGTGGTGGGGGACGCTATTGGGGGGGCTTAGGCGCAGAGTGACAGTACCAGTGGCGTCTGGTGGCTGCGGACAGGGAGGTTCTGGCCACCATGATGCGTGACCCAGCTTTGTCCACTGAGGTGCCTGGTGATGAAGCAGGTGGCGGGGAATATGTGCAAGGGACATGCAGGAAGGGTTAGGCAGGAAGGGACTGAGGGCAGAAGGAATTGTTAGCCTGCTTTGGAGATTGGGAAGGGGTTATGGTGTGGCTGCAGAGTGCTGTGGTAATTATTGATGGGGACTGAGGGAGCGCAGGCTACTGATAATGCAGCTGGTTGAGGTACAGGGGTGATAGTGTGAGTGCAAATGCTGGTGCAGATGGCACTGATGATAGTGATTGAGCTCATGTGAGTGGTGAGCCACCATACTGGTGGTCCCTGCAATGACTGTTTGGGAAGTCACAGTAGTTGGGTTGCAGTGTCTGGGATCTGCTCGATTCTTCTAAGGATGTAACGGCAGTGTAGTTATTGATTGAGAAAGTGCTGGTAGCAATAGTGGTGGGGGTCTGTCAAGAGTTATGCTTCGTAATTTATTTGTTTGAGAGAAGAAACAGATCTTGCCCTTGGCAAATGTTTTCCTGCTGGTTTAAAATCTGCAGTCAATTCTCAGTCTCCCTAAATATGTTCCCTTCACTCTCATGTGTGTGTATTTTCTGTGTTTTGCAAAATCCAGCAAATCTGTTATTATAGTATGTTTTTTTACCTTGTGCAACTCGGAGGCTTTCTTGTTGCTTCCTGCATGGGAAGAATTTCATAAATACAGCACTGGAGCTCACCTGGGGCTGGAGTTCCAGAAAAAAAACTCAAAACCTTTTCAAAGTACTGCTGCTCAAAATGTTTCAGTTTGTATCCAGTTTTAAGCAAGGCATTTGCTTATCCATTTAGTGGAAGGGACAGAAATAAATAAATAAATAAATGAAGTTAGGCATTGCTGCAGTGATCTTCCATTTCTGAGGAAAATCAATAAAATAAATGCTCAAATGAAAGTGGAATCAATATTAGTCCAGTTAATTCTCCACTAAAGAAGGATGACAGATTTGGTTTTAGACTTAAAAAATGTATCCTGCACTTGTGCATTTAGGCTGAAAATTTCAAAGGGGTCTAGGGGAGCCGAGTACCTAACTTGCTGTCTCAGTGAGATTTTTTTCTTAATTCACTTGGTCTTTTTTTAAAATGTCAATCTTACAGCTGTCGTGTTTAGGATTTTTAAAAGTCTCATGAAAAATGTATCAATAAACTGAAGCCTAACTTGAATTGGTATCTGCAAAGGTGTGTGATATTAAGGACAATATGGCTTCAGACTCAAGTGGATGCTCAGATACAAAAGTTTTTTTTTTTCCTTGGGTGATAAATGTCAGTAAGGTTTACTGCAGTCATGTGGTGATATTGTGACACAGGCATGATTGTATTGAAGTTCCACAGTAGAAATATTTTACTAATGTGTAGGAACAATTAAAGCTTTGATCTGGAACATTTTGGAAGGAAGTTCAAGATATTGCTGGTGGAATTCAGAATTTTCCAGGTTTCTGTGAATGGAATTAGCTGTATCTGTGACATAAATTATCAGGTGGTGCAAAGACTCACTGACAGCTCTAGACAATTGTCCCTATGAGTGTGAATTTGTCTCCAGCAGCAGAACAGAAAAAATCTTCACGAGCAGATTTCCAACAGAGTGGGAGTAAAACTCTTCTGGATAAAACATTACGAAAAAGATATTCCAAGGTCTAAGGAGCTGCATGGGGACATGGACTCCAAGGTATGTTTACACTTTCTTTCACTTACCTTGCAGAGCTGCCACACAGCGACCATTCCTTTTACATGCCTTTCTGCAATATACAGCACACTGCCTGCCCTCAGCACCCTCACGTGTTTCATCAGCAGGCATCAACTACTCATGTAGGGCAGAAAGTTATTTTGTACACAGAAAGCTGACATTGCCTTGCTTCAGGGTATGGTGAATGCAGTAAGAAGGCATGTGCTAGTGTATGGATTATAGTGCATCTGTCAATAGCTGGTTTAACTTCATTCCCTTGATTTTTACATCAATTTTACAGGCTTGCTATGTGGCTTTCCACTGATTTTTTTTTTTTTTTTCCTGTTTCCTTGTGCTGATTTTAATAGGAAAAGTGTCCAGCCCGCTGTATTTAATGACAGAACAGGTTGTTACCAGTTTTAGGTATTACAGTGATAATTGTTAGAATTCAGAACTTAAATTCAGAAAAGCAGTTTAATATGAAAGCAGGTTATATACAATGTTTCTACTCATTCAGTAATAAAACCTCCTATGTTACATGAACTAATATGGTTTTGGCATTTGATTATGTGACTGCTAAAAGTGAGGAATCTTCACAAGTGCCCTTTTCTTGTGACTTTTTTATTTTATATAATACATGCTACCAGTTCTGTTACAGAACTATTCGTTGTCAGTTGAATTCTGAGCTTGGTGGTTGTGACAACATGCGCAGGGAATATTGCTGACATGCATATCCCTTCAGAGAGCAGTTTTGTTCCAGCTCTGACAATGAAAACTGATATCAGAGTTGTAGTGAAAGGCAAATATTCATAGTGCTAGAAGAACAGAAGGAGAGGGAAAGAGATGAATATTAACAAGTGGACTGGATAAAACAAGCCTGATAAAGAAACAAAGGACTGGAAAAGGAACAACTGCTTGTTTGATTTGCAAGAATGTAAAACGCAGCCCACAGCAAGGGATGCAGTAAGTAACTAGTGAGAGAGGCCACTGTTCACGAACATATCTTTACTCAGGACAACACTTCAGGATGTCCCAAAAGCATGGGCCTGAGTGCTACACTGGGCAGGATTATTGTTTTCAAAAAAAAACTTGTTTGTTTTTTTTTATTTCAAAACTGTTAGGAACTTCTCACAAGTGACAAAGGCCGGTGAACATATGACATTTTGTAAATAATTTTTTTCTCTTTTTTTCCCCCCTTCTTTTCTGCTTGCCTTTCCCTCCCTTTAGATCTAACACCTAGGGTGAGTACAACAAAAAGCATGGAAGAGAAGAAGAAAGAGGAGAAACTGGAAGAGCAACTTACAGAGACTGAATCAGCTTTCCCAGAAGCCTTACTAGAATTTCAGTAGGTTTAATATATTTAACTTTTCACTCATATATAATGTATGAATGGATAAAGCAGACAACAAAGACAACTTATCCAATTCAGAGCCTGAGCTGACCGACTGTGGCAGTTGTGTACTGTTCTTTTGTGTTCTTGTTTTGGGTTTTCAAGGCTATTTCATAAACATACGCTTTTTAAACTATACCTATAAGAAAGCATTTAAGTGGGTCAGAAATAATTTTAAGATGTTAGGTTATAACTTGGGAAAAAGAGTTTTATTAAAAACAAAAAAACCCCACATTTTTGTCTGTTAGTAGCAAGCTTTTGATCCGCATACTCTCAAGTTGCAGGATCACATTTGACTGTATTTTTTAGGACTCCTTGGTGTTCACAGAGGTATGTACTCAACTAGTCAGAATCTCAAGACCTACAGTTTTCTCCCTTGGTGCAGCTGAGACCGGAGCGCAAAGGAAAGTGTTTTATTTTCAAAATAATGGAGGGATAACTTAAAGGTCTCTTAAAATCAAGCAGAGAAAAATAAAAGCCAAGAGGGGGATATCTGAAGTAGTTACAAAATAGTAAAATTTATTTGATCTCCAGTCTCTGGAGTAGATGATTAAAAGGAGAAAAATTAAGCTCTGTGACTTTTATCAAAGAGGCAGAAATTGAAAGGGAAAAACCTCAACAGCATCCAGTATTCAACAATTAGCATTTAGGGAGGAAAGAGTAGTGCCTTCGTGTAGAAATGAAAAGTGGATAAGCCAACAGAAGAGCAACCGCATATAGTTCTAGTGACATCTATAAGAGTTTACAGTGTTTATGTGGGATTTTCTATTTCATTTTACAAAGAACAGAGTACACGTTTCCATAGTGAAACAGACCAGATTTAGCTGAAGCATATCACAAATAAATACCATCCAAAAAGTCAACAAACCAACCAATCTATTTTGCTAAGAAATAAGCAAACTGTATTACTAGGCTGAGAAAAAGCACCACTTTCTGATAAAATTATTGTTATGTATATTCAAATATCCAGTCAAATTACTCATTTGTCTGAAGAGTCTTCCACTGAAATGGGTGCTATACTGACGCAGGATATTTAGTTTCTACAGCAACAGTAGGGGGAAAAAGGAAGAAAAGTATTTTTCTTTCTGTCTTTATTTTTCTCCCTCTCTCCTCCCTTTCTCTCTTGCTTTCTCTTTCTCTCTCTCTCTCTCTTCACCTCTGTAATCTATAACTTTTCTGTACCACTTGTTTGAACGAAGCAGCATAATCATACAAGTGAATATCTGTCACATTCTGCTTTAGGATCTACCAAGTGTGTAGTATTTATTTAACTTCCATTCCTGCTTTTTCTTCTGCACATTGAAGAATGGTTGCTGTTCATAGCAAGTTTGTTATTTTACATTTTCAGTACAGTCTTCTGTTTGAGGATTGGTTAGGAACAGCTGTCCTGTGAATTACTTGCCCTAGTAACATCCTACAGATGACTGACAACACTGTTATCATATTGGAGAGGAGTGTTGTCTCTAGATGATTGAATCATCTAGATGAAACCTAGTATACAGAGTTGAGAAAAATAGTCTCAAAGGAATCATCAATCCAGCTGTTTTGTACCTTTAATCTGACAAATAGCATAGAATACTAATCTAAAGCTGACAGTTCCAATATGTAGCAGACAAAAGCGCAAATTCTACTCATATAAATTTTTCATATTAACAAAGTTACACGTATAGACTGCCACTTCATGGAAAATCTTGAAGTAGCAGAAGTAAGATCAGCAGCAGTATTCAAACTACAGAAATGGTTTAAAAGGGCAGGTAATTTAGGAGGTCACACAGTGTGGCCAAGCTGTCACCTCTGTCTAATAAGTGATATATTTTTGCTGTAGCCATCACCACCATACCCCCATATCTCTGTTCTAGTCTGTCTAATATCCTTGTACTTAATGGAAAACCTGAAAAATACCTTGGAGCACGCTGACACCAGAAGATGCAAATCTACTAACCTGCAATTTACATGACTGAGTGATCCAAACTTAGCCAGGAAAAAATTATCTACTTGTTTTAAAACAACTTAATACAATGGGGGGGGGGGGGAGCGGGGAACACAAAAACTCAAGAAACAATAGCTGTTGAAACAGTAAAAGATATTGAGATAATTGTAATACTTGCCTCTATTGTGCCGTTTGGTGAATTAATTCTGGGAACAGAGGGAAAGACACAGAGAATTTTGCAAATAGACACTGTTTGCAATCAACGTTTCTCAGTCTAGAAGAGAGAACACCAGAAAAAAATACTGATTTTACAGCTGTGGCAAAGAGGATGACAAGTAGCCTATGAAAATTGTGAAAGCAGTGACCTAGTTCTTTGACAAAAATGTGTAAGCATACTTAAAGGATACTACTTGGGCTGCAGTCCCTATTCCCTTAATGCTTCTTAAAGGCTAACAAATTCTTGGTGTACAAATGCAGTTTATGAAGCTCAACAAACCACATTTTCAGAAGAATTGAATCTCATTTAATTCTCCAGTTTGGGATTCATCTGACCTATGTCTGAGTGAGTTGCCTAGGCTTCCTCTATAGTGACTGGTGAGTAATAAACATTTATGGAGCACAAATAATCTTGTCCTAAAAGAGACCTCTGCAATAGGTCAGCTAAACCACATCCAGAAAGAATAAACCAGCTTAATCCTCTCTAGTGTTACAAAGGAACAGTTTAATCAGGCAGTCTGTTTTCTCAGTAGGAATATGAGATCCAAACTTATGTGAAGGTCCAGATGTACACAGGAAATAATTTCTTTATGTGTAGTAAGCGGACAGTGGTATCTACCAAAATGAGTCAAGCAACATGATACGAAAATAAACATTTCAGTAGCATTTACATCTAATCTAGGTTAAATAACATTCCTCTCCTGTTTTTTGTAAGAATGTATCTTTCTTTACTTTTTCTCCACAGAATTGAGACAAAAGAAGCAGCAATTGATCGGGTTTTGTTTGGTCTGAAAAAAGTGGAAAAAAAGAACAAAGAATATCATGAAAGAGTGAGTGATCATGCATCCTTCTCTGAACATGTTTTATGTGTGATATTTTAACTCACAGATTCAATTTTATTCTTTTAATCCTAAAACTACATTCACTAAAACTAGTCATTGCAGTGAATTTCTTACAGTCAATGAAACTAAAGTTAGTGAGTCACTTCATGTGCTAAAAGTTAAAGTGTTATCTGAATTAAATGTGACATAAAGCATAAGTGTCCTAATTATAACCCTGCAAAAAAGGAGCTGTAGGAGTAGAACATTGCAGAATAGGACACAGCAGTAAGGTAAAGTGAGTTCAGTGAAGGTGTTTTCCAGTGCACACGAGATCCTCAGTAACCATCTAAGTATTTAACCTTACTCTGCAGTAAACACAGGACAGCAAGCCCCCTTTCAGTAGGTAACTTTACTGCTGTCCATTCAGATGTGCCTTTTTAAACAATTTTGCAAATATTCCTCAGTATTTCAGTGCACAAAGAATAAATGGTATTAACTTCATTTTTGTCAGTAGTATTAGCAGATCTAACCAAGTATTGAGATTTGCTGACCTTCTTTGATTCACTTCTGAGGTAATGGAATTGCACAGGTTTCTATGAGAGTTCGGTTATTCTTGCGAACTTAGTTACAATGAAAACTGACCAAAGAAAGAGCATCACACAAGTGTCTAGGTGCAATTTTTAGCACTGCTCGATGAAGACTCACCTTCTGATGACACTTGCTGATGACACCAAGCTAAGTGGTGCAGTTGATACACCGGAAGGAAGGGATTCCATCCAAAGGGACCTGGACAGGCTTGAATAGTGGGCCCATGACAACCTGATAAGGTTCAACAAGGTCAA
>JAVKLA010000026.1:20873174-20920503 GCA_034782735.1 Sagittarius serpentarius
TACAGTTATTTGCTCCTTTATGGTATCCTTTGGGAGCAAACACACACAATCAGTAATTTCAAATAATTTGAGTGTCACTTGAGAGGGTCATGGCAAGGGGATATAATCACAATTGTGGAATCAGTAGGTATAACTAATTCCAGCTCTGACAGGACACTCTACTGTGGTTATATGCAACTGACCTGATTGTCTGACAACATTGCTACATAAAGGTGGTACATTGTCATGAAGAACATTGGCTTCAGTAACTCCTACAAATAAATATTGTTAGTAAATTGACCCACAAGGAACTTTCTTTCCAGGCAATGGAGGACTATTCATGTGCTGCACCAAGTACAGCAGCCATTTCTCTCCCATTTCCTTGTAATGGTCTTGAAGTTATTGAGAAACTTCTGAGACTTGCAAACTTTCCATCCCACTCCATCCTTTTTGAATATGAAGAACAGCTGTTTAGCTGAGTGTTTTTGCAGTGCATCCTGGCACTAGGTCAGATTTTACTTTTCTTCATTACTTAAGTTTGTTACTTTGAAAGCTAATTTGAAAATGTTTTAATACATGCCTTTTCTTTCATAGAATGACCTTCTGAAGGAAGAACAGCAAGCACACATCAGGCACATACTAAGACAAATAAAAGAAGAGGAGAAAGAACAAGCTGAAAAGGAGGTTGTAACTAGGCATGATGTGGAAGAGTCACTGAAAGCAATATGGCAGTATGTTAAGGAAAAAGAACAACTGCTGAAAGGTATGTTGTGATTTGTGGAAGTGTGGTTTGCAGTTTACACAGTTGGGATTGAGTACTTTTTTGCATTTTAAATGGACATTAAACTTCCTTGTTCCATAAAAAGCACAAAACTTTTATTCCCCAATATTAAGCTCTCTAAGCCTAGTATGAGATTGTGGAAGGCTTATAAGTAAACCTGTTAATTGAGTTAAAATTCAATAGACGTTCTTTTATAGAAACAGACCTTGTATTTTAGACTCTGTTTTGTTCCTTCCAAGTGATGTGTATTACTGTGCAAGTACAGAGGCTTCATATTTTCCATTAAGATGAACTTCCTGAAAGTCCTATGCACTGACTTCACTGGAAGATTTTAAAAAAAAAATATTATTCATGGCAGAAAATTGACCAGTTTTGATTGTTGAAAGTTCTGACTGCCATCCCTGAGATTCTCCATGGGAGATGCATGTGTCTTTGGTTGCAACATTTCAGTGAGAATTGTTGTCTCTCCTTGGCAGAATAAGATCAAGCTGTTTTCAGCAATGATGGTGGCCCCGACACTATGTGCGTCCATCATGTTGTAATGTATTATAGATGTGTAGAAGGATGACCTTTCTTTCTCCAACTCCAGTGAAAGTGCCTTTATTAAAGAATTTGATGAAGTTGCAAGAGTTATGAACTATCAGTTCAAGAAATTAGTAATGAACTTGTCTTCTGACATTGTTACTTTAATAGATCTGCACTCCCAGATTGAAGAAACTGAGCAAAGACTTTCAGTAAAGCAGGGTGAGAGGGATTACTGGTTGGAGTACAAAAACATAGGAAGTAAAACACAGGCCAACAAGATTATGAATCTGGAAAAAGACATCAAGGAAGTCAAAGATGACCTTCACAGGGCTACAGGTCAGTTTACAGCTAGTGTAATGCAAGTCTTATAAGCTTGTTCTGTATTACTTCTGGGAACTAATTAAATTATAAGTTTAGTTTGATATCAGGTAACTTATATCAACTTTTCCAAGACAGTGCACCTAAACTAGTCTGCATAATCCCATAAAATGGAAGAACTTGCTCTGTGAAAGTCCCTTTATTAAAGGAATTGATGAAGTTACAGAAATTATGAATGCTTAAAGAAACTGTTAAGCTTGTCTTCTGATGACTTTCTTGTAAAATACAGGCAAACCATTTTTAAAAAATGTTACTGTGAAGGACAGCAGTTTTCTAAAAATAAGTCTACATATATTTATGTCGCCTACACACAGGACTCCGCTAGCAGTCTTAATTGAAAATGTTGCCTCTGCTGTTGTTGCTTCTCATCATGCTACAAACACTTCATATGTTGAAAACTCCTTTGACAGGAAAGCAGTATGAGCTCATTCTCGAAACAATCTTTTGAATTGAGCATACTGGTTTAAATGCAGAACTAGAGGGAGCTATTTAGCCAGTGGTCTGAACTTTGCCTCCTAGTTGCATAGTCTCGTGTATGAGGCCCTGCAAAGTTGCCAGTACTGACGTATGCAAATACTGAGAACTGTTTCAATACTGATGCAACAGTGGAATTAATTTGAGAGCTTATGTATTCTGCTGGTGAGTGCTTTACAAAGAGTTCTTGACTACTGCATTATTTTAAAATCATTTAAATATTTTGCTGTTATATAACCCATGCTTCTAATGGGAGAAGGATGTCCTGGTTTTCTTCCTCTATGTCCCTCTCAGTATGCATGACCACAGCCAAGCAGCTGGTAGTAACAGGCAGTGACACCGCTCTAAGGGTCTCTGTATATTCTGTGCCAACCATTACCAGGCATCAGCTACTCTGGATAAAAGCCAGCTAGCTATCTTTTTGTCTCTTGAAACATATTTTATCACAATTCAGATCTGCATTGTGTTTTCCGCATTGCCAGATAGCTTGTCAGATATCCACTTCTGTATTCAGGAGAGGTTGATATGTTTCATTATGCATTTTCCTTGTTCTTAATAAATTTAAAATTTTGTTACACAGCTGCTGAAATATGAAATGAAAAAGAGAATGGGCTTTTATACAGAATGCCAGAATGAGCCAGTAGGAACATTCAGTCTGACCTCCTGCATGCCACAGGGTACATAGCCAAAAATTTGTAGTTGAACGGAAGTGTATTTATAGAAAGACTGCTACAGAGGTACATATAGCAGTTGCCTAATTAACATACTGCAAAATGATGCTGCCGGTACTGGATGTTAGCACACTATTTTACTCAACTTCCTAAAATTGAACTTATAAGGTGGCTGGGGAGTAGAGTCTTCTAGCCTACAAAAAAAAAAAAAATCTAACAAGCTTCCAGAGTGATGCGGCAGCAATTTGAGCTTCTTCTCTCCTCAAATGTGTAACAGGCTTAGGGAACAAGCATAGGTGAAGAGGTTTCTGTCTCTGTAGGTACCACTGAAGGGCTTGATGCTAGCACAGTTCATGTGGTCTGGAGATGACATTTTAAACAAAATTGCTGGAGGGGAGAGGAAGCAAAAGAGTGCCATACGCTCATGTGAGGTGTGGGGAAAAGAGTGTTGCAGTGAGAGAGTTACGGAAAATAGCCTCCTTAGAAACAGTATGCCTGAACAGTTCCTCCTTTTCTTCATTCTCCCAGTACAACTCAGGTTGTTTAGCTGTCTGAAAGAATGAAAAGATGAATTAATTATAGTGTGTAAGCACTCCCATTTAATTCTGCCAAGTCTAGATAGTGGTTTGATTAAGGCAGGCCAGCTTCCACAGTGTTAAATTAAGAACTAATGCACAACTAATGCATCTTTCATATTTGACTGCCTTTGACTCCCCAGTGGGTCCATGACCAGATGCTCATTTACAGCCAGATCAGCAAATAGGCTGTCTGCAACACAAGTGCAGAGCTAGGCTGAATTTCACGCCTCTGGAACAAGTATGAAGTGCCTTCCTTCAAAGAAAATTACTACAATCTCATTCATTCCTTCAAAAGGAGAAAATACCAAGCAGCACTGGGCTATTTAGAATAGCACAAAACCAACTGAAGGGAAGGATGAAATAATTTAATAGCAAGTGACTAGAACCCGAAGCCAAACAAATTCATTTCAACATAAGACACACTTTCTAAATAATGACCACAAGTAACGATGAAAGCAAATCATTGAGGCAATTGCCACATTCTCCATTTTGTCCTGTTGTCAAATTAGAACCTCCTGGAAGGCTTAGAGAAGTCAGAAAATTTATTAAGCTCTGTATAATAACTGTCTGAAAAAAATACCATGTGCATAAGATGATCCAGTATGTTTCTATACCTAAAAAATAAGTTTTCTAAGCAAGTCTCTTGCATGACTCCAGGAGCTCTGCTATTGATAGAGGCAAAATTTAATGTTAAGATACCAGCATTTTAGCAGAGAATTGCTCAACTCACTGCTCAGTTAGCAAAGAATTGCTCAGCTGTTGTAGTTGCCAACAGAAATGTGTAAGCCACTTCAGATTTCTAGTTTTGTAGTTAACACTACTGTCCTTTGGATTTAGGAGGACAATTTCTATGGAGAAGGATGTCTGAATCCTTTTCTGTGGAGCATCTATGTATGTGATGCTGGCTGATAAGTTCCAGTTTAGGAACAACTAGCCAATTATCTATTGGTTGGGAGAAATTAATGTCAAATAATGATTTCTGATTGTCTTTTTTTGTTTTGAAGAATATTATAGAAATGCTTTGAAAGCAGTGAAAGAAGAAAATGACAGACTGGTTGAGAAGCACATGAAGTTGAGCAAGGAACAGGCCCCTGAGGTATTCCTTCTGCCTTTTTTAAAAAGTCCTAACTGCATCATAGTTAGGATTCATGTACTCTGCATTAATAATTTTTTTAACTAGAATTAAGACTTGGAACTCTTCTAATAAATTGAGAGTAAAATAAACTGTAAATCTTCTTACTAAACATGGCATTAGTTATTGTTATACACACATGTACTTTTGGTTTTTTACATCAGACTAACAATGAGTAGATGTGAGGGCATTTTACAAACAAGGTATGGGAAAATGGGGCACCACGCACTGATGACTTGTTCAAGAACACGTCACTTTTTCTGTGACCTTGATTTTGATGTTTGCATAGACTTCAAAAAACAGTAACACACTAAGATATTGTCTGCATAGAAATATACATCATTTGGGGAAAAAAAAAGTTGTTTTGTACTTGTAAACTACAACATTTTTAAAATGCCAAAACAGTGCAGACTACAGTAAATTTTAGGCTTTTGATACATAGTTTTTTTTTTGGTCATCTCTGCCGGCTCCAATTTGCAAACATGATTTACAAAGTATTTATGGTGACAACTTCTTACACTCAAAAAATGCAGAGCATACTTCAGTACAAATCACTGGTTGGGCCCATTAGGTATTTAAATTCCCCAACTTCAGTGCTGGAATTTTCAGTTACGGGAGAACATAATCCAAAAGACTGTGATTATGGTGATCTGCAGGGGCATCTTCCCTCCCAGTTGTTCCTTTCCACTTACTGACATCAATAATTAAATTGTAGCCTTGGCTCATTAGCATAGACCTCTACATGTTTAAGTCACTTGTCATAGATCAGTAAGTACTGCCTCATTTGTGATTTTGCTTGGGTTTTTTAATAGCTAAAGGTTTGATTTCCTGAAAACAGCAAGCTTTGAGCGGTAGTGAACATAGCAGAACTTGCTAGGCAAAAAGGAAAACTCTTATTTTAATATGGGAAATTATAAAATATTGCTAAATTGTTTGACATGTAAACTGCACAAGGCAGGATGATGGAGAAGAAACAGCTGGCTTTGTGGACTAAATCCCCTTGTAATCCCTTGGGATGCTGCAGCCAGTTGTGTGGATATTTCTTAATTATTTCCTGCTAAACAGCACAAGGTTCTTCTTTATAGTATGCAGCACTGTCAAAGTCCTGCTTTTAGATGAGATGATCTTAAATTGTGTTTTCTCAGAATGCTGTAAGATACTTGGACAAGAACAGTCGCAGAGAAATTGAAGAGAATGAATGGCTAAAAGAAGAGGTAAGAGAATCACTTGCTTACAGTTTATCATAGTAGGTCAGGTTTGAGATACTATGGCCTAACAGTCGAAACTGTTTCCAGTGATGGGCCTCTGAAGAATTTCATAGAAAAATGAGAGCAGTTTTCCTGTAATTAATCTATAATCCTGAGTAACAAACAGTGTATGTGGTGAATAAAGGTAAAAGGTGAACATCTGCTTTCACAAATGAAGGACCCTTTTTCCTGCACAAGCAGTTATAGGAAGGACTACAATGTTCCATACAATTAAGTATTTATATCTATGGAGGCTGGGATACTACACAGTGTAAAGGCTCAATCGTGCGAGTATCTGAAAAGTATAATTTTGAATGGCTTTAAAGTTCTACTGCTGCCATATTGAAAGAAAATGGATATGGATGTTGGAAACATTTTTTCGGAAAGGGCTTGAGACAGTTTTAAATGGGAGATAATAAAGAAACCCTGGAGATTAGTACTCTGAAGAGAGGAAAATCAAAATCGTATATAGTTTTTATTTATTTATAAATTATATTTAATTATATATAAATTTATTATATATATAAATATATATAATTATATATAAATTTATTACTTGATAGCTTTTATACTGTCCTTTAATGGCAATTTAGAGCTATATATTAGATAGTTGTAACTTTTCTTGTCAAGAAAAAACTTTTTTGTGAGCCAAATTCACGAAACTCTTTTTTCCACGGTGAAAGTTTGATTGAGTTTGTTCCAATCAATACAGGTTCTTTGTTGTGATCAATCTAAGCCAGAGATTGGAGGGAGGAAATGCCCTTCCCCACCTTTACAACCTCACAGTTTAGAACTGACCAAAACTTTGGGGGAAATTAATAAATGAACTTACTATTTTTCAGTGCCACATCAACAAACCTGACAGCTGTTTCTCCATTTTACTTACTACTTTAAGATACTTGCCAGTATGCAGGGATATGGCTTTCCTTCTTCCCCTTAATGAGTTTTGAGCTTACATCTTTAACTTTCCAGGGAGGGTGTCCAAACCACAGCTTCTGAGGCAATGAGGTAGTGGTCAATAGGAAAGAATTAACGTTTAAACCTGTACAAACAAACAGGAGATTGAATCTATACATCCTATCACTGAATGAGTATGAATTCCCTTCCCATCTCGCTGTCTCACTGAACACTTACAAATTTTATATGCATTAGGCAGTGTAAACAAGGGAGATCCACTTTTGAGTACGCTTATGTCATAGAATCATAGAATGGCTTGGGCTGGAAGGGACCATCAAAGGCCATCAAGTCCAAGCCCCCTGCAGTGAGCAGGGACACCTTCGACTAGATCAGGTTGCTCAGAGCCTCGTCCAGCTGGGCCTTGAATGTTCCCAGGGGAACATGTCCTGACAGGCCCTCACCTTGAAGTTAAGGGATTTGGGTTTCTTTCCTCTCAACTAGACATTTCCCATGCTATGAATTAGTGCTTTGAATTACTGTGGAAAACAAAATTATCACTAACTTCTCCAGTCCTCTGAATTTACCCATTCACTTTCTCTGCTTTTCCTATACAGATGGAATATTTTCTTTCAGGCTAATGTTTACATGTAGCTGACAGACTCTTCCAATATTTTCTTTTGGGGAGATAAACCAAAAATTTCAGTTTTGTCCCAGTTCAAAATTTATCATTTTTTCAGTTTGGCCACTGAACGGAAAAATGACTTACCAAAACAGCCCTAAACTAGTTACCTCCAAATTTGAACAGTTTTGGAGACTTCAGTCATATTTTTCCATGGTTACTCTGTCACACCAAGATGGTGCAAAGCTACATCACCTCACTGTGCCAAGCCACGTCCTGTTACTGGTTAATGTCCTGTCATTTTCACCTTTTTTAATCCCTGGGAGAAATGGGAACTAGTTTTTAACTGCAAATTTGGATGATTATACCTGGGTTAATTTGACTCTGGTGAGAACAGATGCATTTAGACCACTAGATACAGCTTTTAAATGTGTGCGTATGGCTAAGGTTTCTGGGACAGTATCCGTCCCATAGTACATTCCACTTCCCAGTGAAGGGGCTAAGAACTTGCTTGTACTTCAGGAAAAGTGAGAGGAATTGTGGGAACTGAATAACTGGTATCTTTTTGTTAATATAACTTAATGGCAATATGGGGCAATTAGCAGTCCAAAAGAAAGCAGAACCTGGGGTTTAGCCAACGTCATGGCTAACTTGGACTGAAAGGTTTGCTAATTCTGGGTAAGAAGGTTCTGTATATAGGCAGAAATTAAAAAAGCAACACTTGCTGAACAAAAGCGTGAGTTTAACTGTACAAAGAAGGTTTTTCTCCCTCAAAGCTCTGATGTGAAAGCAAAAAAGAAAAATCCAGAGCTTCTGTCTACCAGATATGTTTGGCTACATGAGAAGGTTTTGCTATCAGGGCTGCATAGCCCAAATGTGTGGCTGTGATTGACAGAGTTGTACTAGTAAGGGGTTCTAAAAAAGGTGTGAAAGAACTAGAGGCCCTCCCTTTGCCTGAAAATGTGTCACTATGTTTCTCCACCAAATGCGCAGTCTTGCTGATACAGCTGCATTCTTTCTACGTATGTGCTATTAAGACAGTTACTACGAAAGATTTCCAAAATGGGTATAGTCTTCCTAAGATGATCCTTTTTTTTTTTTTTTTTTTTTTTTTTAAATTGTCAAAAGGTTAAGATGTACCAAAAGGAAGTAAGTGATTTGAAAGCCTCTATTCAGCTCCTGGAAGAAGAAAATATTGGTTTAGTGACAAAACTGATTGATGGCAGACTTCAGAATCTGAAAGTACCCAGGTAAAATGATGCCTTTACAGACTCAAAAATGATGTAATTTTTTTAAAAAGGTAACACCTTCTCCTGCTTCTACACCCATTTGGGTTCTCCCACAATAAAGCCAAAGTAGTTTCCTAGTTGAGGGGAGGCAGGATTTGGCTGAATATATGTAGGATTTGTATCTCTGAAGAATGACAGTGAAACTGGGTTCTTTAGTAATCTTGTAAGACCTAGCGACACTCACTTTTAGTGGGGATACGACTGGGGCTTGGAAATAGTTTTTCTGTTGTAATTGTCTCAGACCCAGCTTCTCAGACCAAGTGCTGAGTAGTAGATTTTTCCTTTATTGTTGGCAAAATGTTTAAGGATGTGAAGATTAATATGCAAATATATGGGGTTTTGCAATCTCAAGTGAAACAGATGATGTGGTACTGAGCACGGAAGAGGCCTTGGGATAGGCCTGTCTGTAGAGGTGTCTGTAGTATTAGTTTCTTTTATATTGAAATTATTTAACTTGTTCTGTAGAGAAAGAATAATATAGCTGCAAAATGTCAACACTAATGGTATCAAAAGCAGAGTGTAACAATGGGAATGATCCATCTTCATTCTCCAGTCCAGCTCAGTGATTTCAGCCATATTGCATAAAAAAGTTCCAGGTCTTAAGAAGTGACCATTTTTCTCTCCTCTCTGAACTTTGGACTGCTTTTAAGTGAGAGCTGCCAGCTGTGGTTTGAATCTTGGACTGACTGGAGACTATAACATTTGTTTTCTTTTAGTCTCATGGACACAGTTGAACTTAGGCACTAAGAATAAAAAAAAAATCCAGCTTATTAGCCACTAAGCTACCTGGCTGCCTCCATTGCATTCTTGAACCATTGCGCTATTCTGCATTTGTGGTTAAGCAGCGAATGGCTTTCAGAAAGGGTGCCCTTCCCCTCCCCCCCAAAAATTGCACAGGACAATTTAGAGAGAAAATTCAGACCTCTAATATGAGTTTCACTTTATCTTTTTAATTTCATAGGCATTTGTTTCTTACCCAGGCAGCTGGCTTGCAAGATGAATTTCCTAAGGATGAGATGAAAGTAGAGTATAGAGAGTATGCAGGTAATGCACATGCCAGCAGTTTATAAGAACTGATAAGTTACTGAACATTTACATACTTTTTTTTCTTAAGTTTTTTATCAGACTGCCTGTTTGACATGGTGAACACTTAATTCCCCACTTAATTGCAGCCACCACAGAAATGATAGACTGTAGTTTGCGTTAAGACAAAACCATGGTCTACCTGTAATACAGTTTTAAAATTGAAGCTGGTGTTTAGATGGTTGAATGTAATTACTTACATAGAGCTAGCCTGGAATGTGGTTAACAGAAATGGCCATCTTTTATGAAGGTACAATTCAGTCTTAATCAGTTCTTTACTGATCCATATCATCATAACTTCATTATATCTTGTCCCTGGAGGACAATCTTGAACTCTACACTGGCTTTCACTTGAAGTGTACATGGACTTTACAGTCATTCAGCTCACAGAGATACACCAGAGTTAAATTATAAATAGATCCCTAGCAAGAGCAGATAAAGCTACATGGAGTTCAGCCAGAACTGAAAATCTTGGTAAGCAGTACTGAATTTTGGGCTGAATCTCCATCTATTTTGGTAGGTGTGCCCAGGAAAAGGATATACCAGGAGGGAAGAAGGACTATATGAGTGTGCTTTTCCATTCAGGGTAGTTTGTATGGATTCTTTAATATCATATGTTTTATGTACTCATTTTGTGTGAGTAGAAGAAAGGGGGGGAAAAAAGGACAAAACTAAATCAAAGAGGTTAGGTTCCAAAAACTGAAGCCATAGTTATGAATACATGAACAAGTCTGTTGAAGTTCTGATCAGTTCCAGCAAAGGTGGGCCTTTCTGGAACCATCAGGCATCAGCAAACGTGTTGACTAAGATTTCTGAATTAGATATATGTTTACTTTGAACAGTTCAGCTTTATTGCCTTTGCTAGACTTTGATAGTTACTGGGAGGAGTAGGTTTTGTTCCAATAAGCTGGGGTCAAGTCACTGTCCCCAGCAAACGTGTAACTTGGCAGTCCATGTCCAAAACTGTCTGTCATCCCAAGAATCAGTCAGCTGCAAATGTGAGCTCTTCAGGGGAGTTATAAGTGGACTAGCTGTGTTTCAGGAACATGTATATACGTACATATAGAGATACATACATTGATACAGAAAAGATTTTTACTTGGTTTTGCTGCCTTTCCTATTTTTTCAACTGTTCATGGCCATATAGGATTTAAGTTGAACTGATAAAAGCTCATTTTTTCCCCTGCCCCCTCCCACAGATCCATTACTTCTAACTTCCAGTCAGTTTCAGTCCCTGATCTTGATCTGAATTTGTGAACAGAAATAAACAGAAAAATCAGTGAGCAAAATCAACATTTGGCTTGGATTGCCAATTAAAAATCTTACCAAGCTGTTCATTACATCACACTGGCGAAGCCACATTAAAGATTGCAGGCAATACTTATACTGAATACTAATTCTGATCTTCATAGAGTTTAACAATTACATTCACATCATTGTTCATCTCTTTAAAAAGCAAAAGCAGATGGAGATGAAAGCCTCGGAAGTGCCACAGTCCCCTGTCAGAAAAACAAGGCCTTTGCAAAGATTCAGTCTAAAACAGAGAATGAGAAGCCTCAAAACAGTGATGAGGAGCTGCAGGAAAATTCTTTCACTTCAATGCTTGATAGTTTGTTGTATGAAGATGAAAAAGCTTTCCAGGTATGAGTTAAAGTAATAGAGTCTTTCACTGACACAAACATATTCCAGTGTGGAGCATGAGCCACTGCCAGGAGCGTTCTATTCCCAGGGGTGTTACGGCAGAAAAAACTCCCGTGTCTTTTACCCAGTGTACAATTCAGATGCTTAATCGTAGGCATCTGGAGGTGGTGAGGACTCTCCCTGTCCTTCAGATGCTGGGCCAAAAGAGCATAGGTTCTGTCATACAGGTCAGCCCACGTAGATGTTTTGGATGCCTTAGGGCATTTCTGATAGCACAAGACACATTGTTTTAGCAATTGAATGGTGTCCGAGGAATCAGCGTATGCGAGTGTCATATTCCCCCTAGAAAGAACTCTGAGTGTCACCGGGTGACAGTTTTCTGTGTTATTGCACAGATTCTGGTTTGCCTTGGATGCTGGTCCTATTAGAACTTATGTTGCAGAGCGGCATTAAAGGATCAACAAGTCATTTAATCCTTCAATGGAAAGCCAGGATGAATGTCTTCCTGGGTGCAAAATACAGATATTGAGAAAATGAGAACGTACAGGTTGTATGTAAACAGGCAGAGCTTGCATGGCTCTCAAGAGAGGTGTTGGCACATGCTTCAGGAGATCCTCGATCCCAAGTTGCAAAAAGATATTTCCTGGGTGCCTCTTGATACTACACTCTAGAGTTATGAAAACTTGAATACATTTCTAAATAAACTAATTACTCTCAGAAAATATATTACTCTACATCATCGATTTCTACTGCAAATTAAAGAAGATGATATAGACATAGTACAGACTGCAGGGCTTGCTGTGTAAAGATAGTTCTCCATAATGTTTCTTTACTCTTGAATATTCAAACTTACTCCATAATGAGTTTTAACAAAACCCCCCAAACCCCGCGAAACCCCCCAAACAACTCTTTTTCTAGAAATTTGGCATTAGTTCGATTAATACCCTGCAACTTATGTTCAGAGAAATCAACCTGTTGCCTTGATCAGACTAACTTAAGGAGGGGCTCTGTCCTGAAGTCATTACAGAGAAAAGCTGAACATTTAACAAAAAAAATCTGTCCAGGTGCTTGTTTCCTTGCAGTTGTTGCTCTGAGAGAGGAATACTAGCTTCACTTCTTTCTTCCTGCTGTTAGCACTGCAGAGCCCACCCTATTGAGGGCCACAGGTGCTGCTGACATTCTTGTACTTCCTAACAGGGAAGGTATAATTGCAAACAGTGGAGTTGCATTGGCAACTATTATGAAAGCATTTATTAAATACAGGTGATTCAAGAGCTTGCACTGTAGCTTTCATCTTCTCTCTCCCTGGCCTTGGCTGTATGGTCTTCTTCCTGCCCTTAGGGAACCTGTAGTGCACATTGGCCTTTTCTGTAGCTGATTCACTTGCTAACCTAGCAGCAAAGCTTGCCTTTTTTCCTCCTCCTGAATTAGTTTTCTGTGGGGTTAGTCAACTGACTTGACTCAAGAGGTTTGGAGAAGGCCAGAACCAGCACAGACATGGTGGAAGCACATGGCTGGACTTGGACCTCTCTCTTTTGGCAGTAGTGAGCTGCTGGATTAGTTTAATTCTTCTCACAGAACTGAACTTGGGAGCAGAATTTGCAGAGAAAGTGTTAGTGGTGAAAACACACAGGAAAAGAAGAGGGCAGCAGGGTTGCAGCCTCCAAAGATGAGCTGGCTTGTAAACGAAGCCCGTTAACACTGACATTACCAAACATAGCAACCCCAGGGCAGCAGGTTTACAGTTGCTTTTAAAAGGAAAGTTGCTAGGGTTTTTTGAAGAACGGCTGCTTCTTGATGTAATTGCAGAATACTACTATTCTTTCTTCTCAAGGAATACTTAAAACTGGGTCCTCTGGAGACAAAGCTGATGTGTGTGGTTGGAAGAGCCATGCCTATTCATAAAGAACCAGAAGAAATGCCAAGCAGAAGCCACAAAGAAGATGGCATTATTGGTAAATCAGAGGGGCACATCACTGCCCAGATGATCAAGGCCTTATCTAAAGAAAAGGTTGGTTAAAAATAGACAAGCTGTGCTGCTAATATAAAAATGTAACATTCTCAGTTGATTAAATATTTGCTCTGTTCTTCAAGGAGTGTGTGGCACTGGGCTTTGTGGAAAGTATTTTTGAGTGCCTGAATCATGATCTACACATATAAGTTTAATGAAAGGTATGTCTGTGTGCAGATGGCTAATTGAAAGGTTGCTTTCCTTACCGCTGTGAGAACTCTTGTGTGCTTTTTGGTCTTCTCAATCCAAGTAGCTGCACATGTATCTAATAAAGGATTCAAGTTAGTATTTAGTTTTTGTGATCTCCATGTGCAGTCTGTCAAATGTGGAATTCCCTCTTGATCATACACTGAATGGGTAAATGCAGGCTGCCATAAAATGTAGACTTGTTAAAAAATACTTAATATTCTGCTAAAGCAGAATCTAATTTATCCAAGCATAGTTCAACTATTGCTAGAAATTGAACGTTTGAATGCATTTTATTTGTCTCCATAAAACCCCTACTTAAATACATTGAAATAACCAAAAATTGATTGAAAAAGAAAAACCAAAACCAGGCATAAAAATCATCAGTGTCTTAAATAATTTTTTTTTTTTAATTGGCCAAATATGTTGTGTAACCCTCTATCTTTGGTTTGTGGCTAGTCTCTATGAACATGTATCTTAGTGCATTGATTCACTGGGGGTTTTTTTTCCACTCTGATCGCACATCCTGGACGCCTTATCAGGAGTACCCAGAGCACTTACTTCCCACAGGCACAAGTAAGCTTCTGACCTATGCATTTCCTATTTAGAAACTTGTAAAAGCATTGAATAATCTGATTTAAACCCTTGGCAGATTAATCAGCTATTTGGAATAAAGCTTTTTAAAATGATTAAACATTTTAAACAACCTGTATCTGTGCAGTGTCTCATCTTATCCTGTACTTCAGTGCAAACAGTTTTCATTTTTGACGCAAGCTCAGCTATCGCTGCCCAGCAGGTGTCTCCTTGAGTTGCAGGTGAGTCGAACTGTTCTCTGGGCTCCACTGACTACAGCTCCTCAGAAACCGGGCTCACAAGCAGACATGTAAAGGTAGGAGCCTTAATCTCAGACTGAACCTCACTTGCATTGCCATGTAGTAAACAACTAAATGAGTTTGGACCTGTCCCTGCTGCCCTACCACAAAGACTGAGGTGACTTCTAGCGCTTGAGTGTCCAGGGAATGGGGATCTGTACTTGCGAGGCGGTAATGTTTTCAGCACAACAAAAGCCTCCCCTTGGCTACGCTGGTTTTCTTTGAGTGAAGTGCAAGCCCCATGAGATGGCTTACTTGAAAGAGAGATTAGTTCTGCTCAGTGATTAGTTTAGCTTTTCATTTAGTTGCAGAATTAGAATATGGCTTATGCTGAACAGCTATTCAGTTAAAGAGAGGCCTCTCCTGCTTTCCACTGCTCCCCAAAGGGCATTTACACTTCCTAGTGACGTTAAATGTAGGGCCCAGCTCTAGACTGCTCTTCGCTTATGCTCATAATGCATACCACCATGTGTAGGACATCCCGCAGGACAACATAAACTTGTACCTTGAAAAAAACAAACTTTGCCTCTTCAAGTCACTGTTTAGCCTTTTACTATAAATGCCTGTGTGGGTGAGAGGGAGTTAAAAAGCAATCTGAAATATGCTAATTAGGGTACAAGCCACAGGCAGCCTGCACAAGCCAGAAGCAACTGCCTGTAGCAAAACATATTTAGTGAAGTGTCCCAAATCCCCTTGATTTCTATAGGATTAGCATTAAGGTCAGTGTGAGGCTTTTATATGGAAAAAGCTAGGTCTTCAGCAAATGAGGCATCTGGATTTGCTAACATTGTTACTGGCAAAACTTCTCAGAAATGAGCAACGTGTTGTAAAACAAATGGCTGATCAGTCCACTTTCTGGCAGTATGGCCAATGCTTCCAACTCCTACTTAAACAATGGGAGTCAGGTTTCACTATGCCAGTTAGGACAAAACTTATGGGAGCCACCCTTGAATTCCCAGCATTATGAAATACCTTTTCTTTACTGCGTTTCTGTTGCGCAAGACAACTACATGGCAGTAGTTAGGCCACAAGATGCAGCAAAGGGTCCATGTGTCCCCACAGCTATAACGCAAGCAGAGCCTTGGTTGAGCTGAAGTTACGCATTTAACTGGCACACAACTCCAAGAACTTGTAGTTTCAACAGGAAAAAAAAACCGCACAAGTGTTCACTGGAAATTCAAAGTTAAAGAAGTAGGAGCATCATCCAAGTTGCATGTAAGCATGTGGTAATAAAAGCCATTTTAATAGAACTGAAGTCCACGTGCTGGAACTGAGAAACATCAAGCCATCAAATGCCTAAAAAGCACAATGGAGTGGGGTGTACTGCTAGCCCGTATCCCCTCAAGCGATTAAAGGAGCTGCTTACCTCAGCACACTGCTGGTTTGAATGCTGTAGAGTCAAGAAACTGGATTATATTGCTTTATACTCTGCCTGTGCAAGTATCATCGATCCCCAGCCTGAGCTGTTGGGAATGCAGGTAAGTAACCTTATTTAACTTTTGGTCTGGTTTTTGAGAGGTTTGCAGCCTCCGGTGCAGCTAGGTTATATAACAAGGCAATCTTTCCACAGGCTCAGACCTGCATGTTTTGGGAAATGAGGGTAGAAGACTTGTTCTGCAGCATTTGTTCTTGTTTGGCTGCTTTCTGGGAGAGAAGTTATTAAATGCTCTGCTTCTGTGGGCTAAAAGGAGTTTGCCAGAATAAGGTCAAGGCAGAAGGCTAATGGACTGAAAAGCTACACTATAGTGACAAGCAAGGAACAGAGAATCTAATGGTATTAGTGTCTTAAGCCACTGATGTTTTGCAGCTGGATGTTCCTCTGAAAAAGACTTTCCCTTGGATTTTGAGTCCACTCTAAAAGTAAGGAAGTTTCTTTGTAATACTACACTGCAGAGCTCATGTTCTGCAGACTACCACAAACACCGTGTTGTTTTAGGACCTGACAAGGTAACAACATGCCAACAACTGTTCCTGTATGTGGCCCATAGAACATCTCCACTGAGCCATGGAAAACTGGGATTTGACATGGTGCTGGATTGTTTCCTCACTTTCAGTGACTAAAGTGCAGCGAGAGGCTAAAACTGTATCAAATAATGCCTTTCTAGAAAAACAGTACTTAGGCAATTGCTGTAGCTGGCATGGGGAAGTTCACCAGTTACCACCATGAACAAAGCAGAGATCCATGCTAGGAAAACAAACCCTAGACCCCAGCTCTCCCCATATACCACAGCTGCTGGATAGCCACAGCAGTATGCTTGCATCCACCATATTTTCAGTGCCCTGGTCAGCTCCTACAACAGAACTTTTAAGGACATCAGCTGTTTGTTCCAAGGCTTTTTGATCTTTGCCTCAGGAAATTTCATCAGCAGAGAAGCAAGAGAAGAAGAAAAATGTTTTACTCAATTTGTAGACTGATTTGTTATCTTGGGCATGTCATCTTCCACAGGTGAAATGGATATAGTATTTACTCAGCCTTTCAGATACAAAAAGGGTGCCAAGTGGGTGGTGGCAGCAGCAACATTACACCTTCAGCAGAACCTGCTCACGGTTCTCTCCTCCCCACTCACTCCCCTGATCTAGCCCAGACTAGTAGCCTGGTCATCAGCTTAGTCCCTTCATTTTCCAGTTTGGACATGAAGAACATCAGTAACTCACAGATTTTTCTTTTTGGGCAAATTCAGCAAAATATGTCAAGACTGTTTCTCCTTTCTCTGCTGCAGTGTGAGCGAGCTGCAAAGGTCAAGTCAACAGATTGCCAAAGGAGGCAGCTCTTAGTTAGTTTACATACACTCCCATTAACATTGCTTTTTCTTCTGTATTCAGCACATCTTCATTAGCCCTCACGTTATCTTCTCAATCTTCTGCTCCCATCAGCATTTCCTATCTTTCCCAGTGTTTTTGGCACCTAATTCTCATTTTTCTGCCACAATCTATCTCAATTATGTCATGGCTTTCAAGCTGCAATTCATTTTTATCACTACAAAATTTATACCAGGCTCTGAAAACAGGCACTTTCTGTCTAAAAAAAGATGCAGGGTTTCACCCTGTCCTTTCTTCTTGCTGAAGGGCTGTTTGGCAGCTGGGGGAGTCTGTGACTTATTCCAGTAGCTGGTGGAATGGACCATCTGATGCCATGTAAAGTTATGCAAAGACAGTTTTTAAATATTCCCTGAGGTACTGTCAGTGTCAAGTTACTGCACAAAACAGTTCAGTTTAGTTTGTGACTTTGAAACAAAGAACAGAAGCTGCAAAAGAATTTAGATTTGTCTTCAGATAAGGATTCTACATTGGGGCTTTTAGGAAACAGATGAAGTTACTAGCTGTTCAGGTTCTTGTTCTGGCAAGAGTAATTGTCTCAAGAGGTAAATCCAGTTGTTTTAATTATGTAATTCTCCAATTAAAAAAAATTATAATATTGATGATTCTTACACTCCAGTTTCCTTCACAAAGCTCTGAAAGGAACCACATCCCTCTAACAAAGCACTGCATCCTCCACTGCTTGCTAAGAGCAGGCAGCTTTCCTAGACAAGAGTTTGCTCTTCTAGATTAAACCACCTTTGAACTCAGTTTTGAAGAGAACCAGGTTTTCATAACCCCCCATCACCGAAAATGGCCAGTAATTAAAAAGAAACATGTCTATCAGCTATGCTTTTAAAATTAAGCTACAACTGAGTTATTCCAGTGATACTGAAACCAAACGTGCTTATTAGGAACAAAGTAAATGGGAAAATAATCCTCCAGAAGATTCTTAAGCCAGTTTGTCTCTGAAGAGTAAACCAAAAGCAAGGTTTATTAGCAAGGCCTCCAACAAGAGAGCTTAACCTGCACAGCAGCTGTGTTAAAGAACACAGCAACTATGAGTGAGCAGTAAAGGATAACAGCTGAATTCATCATCCCTGCAGAAGAGGTCTTTTTGTTTGTTTGGGGATTTTTGACACCTCCATGATTAGCAGCCTCAAGTCCCCAGCCCCACAAAGGGGGTCCAAGGGATCAAAAAGATGTAGGAACTAAGAGAGCAGACCTATTCTCAGTCACTAGCCTCAAAACAGAGATAGAAACCACTGTGCAGAGAGCATCACAGACCTAAAAAGATGACAAGGCTGGTGTCTGTTTTTATCATAACTCAGCACACTGGCTATGGAGGAAGAGGAGGAGGAAAGTCTACTTTAATCTTTCACACAAGCTCTGGACTGTGTTTCAGAACAATCTGTACCCTGGTAGTTACCGATTTAGCTAATAGGACACAAACATCCACCTTTTTTCCAGCTGACCTCTGATTCAGACAATTTACATTTTTGATATTCTGAGTGCAAGCAAAAACTAACAAGTTGTTCTCTAGAGGTACAGTCCCACACTGAAAGCCTCAGTTGTAGGAAGGTAAAGATTTAAGTAAACTGTATATAAAACTCCCCAGATCTGGGCATGAGCATTATATACTCTACAAGTAACAGGTTCAGGGTTTTTTTTTATTCATGATTTTAGAAAGAAATTTTACATCTACTGATCTGTACTGATCATTTTATGATGTACATCCTTCAGGACGAGCCTCAGGTAGTTGAGAAGAAGAAAGTTCCACTTCTGTCAAATCTCCCTGTGATGAAAACTAGTGTCTAATCGCAGACGATGGTCTTGGCAAACTGTTCAAGCTTCTCTGGCATTACCTTCTGCTGGAAGGTAAGGGAAGATACCTAAGTAACATTTGGGGCATATTTATGCTTCTTGCTCAGTTATAAGCAGTACAAGTTTATCGCTATGAATGTTTTGAAAAACTAGAAGATTGTGAAATATCATATTAAGTAAGGAATCCAGCTCTTAATGAGACAACTCATTATAGCAGAACTAAGGCTGCCTACTACAGCACCACCGGGAAGATGTTGTATAGATCATGTCATTCACAGATTCGTAGTGCTGCACTTCCTGCAATACAGTATGCACATATGAAGTACATTTGGTATTTTATTAAGTAAACAAAGCAATTATCAGTGCACATTTTAAGCAGCAAAAAGAAAAGAAGCACCTCAGACTTTCATACCGTAACAAAAGTTCTGTGGAAGCCGCATTTTATTTGAAAATCCACCCATTTTTGCTAACATACATTTTAATATTTTAAACAAAAATAGAATCTGCAGAGACAATGCAGCAAGTATGCTTAATTCATGTACAGAATTGCTTTCATATCATTGACTATCCTTCTGAAGGCCCCACTCCACCCAAAAGTTACGATGTATTTACACAAAGCACCGATCAACAGTGCTACTTGAATTCTTCGTTAACTAAATACCCACTAGACATATGTAAGGAAGCTACTTCCCCTTTTTTACTTTTGAAAGGTACAGTATCATAAACATGGCACTAGCCAAATGAAAAGGCTTCCCCCCAACACGCAACACCAAGTTGTTGGTTTGGTTTTTTTTTTTTTTACAGAAAAGAAGGAAAGTCTTAAAGTGAAAGCAATTCCTCACATTCATTTTGGAAAGGCCTTATAATGTCAAATGTAAAAATAATGACATGCCAAGCACAAAGCAATAAAGTTCCTTCCCAATGCACTAATGCTGAATTAAAAATGTAGTGCTTCTTCTAGTCAGTTAACTGTTCCCTTGCAAAATCCTAGGCACAGAATTGACTATAAGGATTAATGCATTTTACAGCTCCTCCCTAATTCCCACATATACTGAGAATTCATTAGATTCAGATCTTTAAAATATTTAGTGCTCTGTATGTCAGCTGAAAAGCATTCTGAATCAGATTCATTCTTTGTGGATAAAAATCAGACATACTGTATACATCCATACTCATTTTTATAAGGAGTTTTTTTGACACAATATTAATGTTAAATTGATAATCATAAATAAATACAAACAATAATACAGAAGGAATGTCTACTGCAAACTGAATATATAATTTTTAAAAAAAGTTAATTTCCATTACTGCTGTGCCTACATTTGTGAGGACTGAAGAAAAGGTAACTGCAGAATTAAGAGTTAGGATTTGACCCTCCCCTGCCCAGAGTCTTGTTTTGTGTTACGGTAAAGGACACACCTCCATTCCAGACAGCATTTCCAAACACCAACCTCAATTCCCAGAATAAAGGCTTCTCTTCGTATGTTACCGACTATGGATCTTATTAGAAGCTGCAAGTATTGACGTGTTAGTCACCAGGACAAAAAATAGATCTTAGTCTTAATTCATGGCAATTCTTGGCTTTGTATCGTATATTGATGTTTTCTTATGGAGTTGTCCCAGGTTCCTTCATTGGTCTTCATTTCACTGCATCATTTAATGGGAGAGGAGAGTTTGAGAGACTGAAGTTCATTTTTTTTTCCTGGAAGTGGGGGTTTACATCTTTTTGGAAACATTCCTTTCTCTTCCATCTAACACAGTTACATAAACTGAATCTGGAAAGATTAAAAACCCTCGTGTTAACATCCAATAGAAGTAAGACTTCACTAAACACCTGTGCTTGCTTCAAAAATTTCCATTCTTCAAATGCCCAAGCTACCCCAAGATGCGAAGTTTTGAACAGAAATGAAAGCTTCACAAAATCAGGGCCAGAAAACAACCAAAAGCCATCAGGATATTTTTCGAACTACATCAACCTTTGGACCATCTCTTTGCATTAAGCTGGCTCGTCCAACAATAAAAAAACCCCTACTTATCCATGCAATATTGTCACCAGTGGCAGCATAACACAGATTGACATCATTATGAAGAGAACTCGGGGTCATTTTTCATGCTGAACCGGAGGAAGTGCACAAAGAAAAGCAGACACTGTGTGTAATAAAGCCTACTCTTTCTTTACACTATGCATTCTTGAATTTTTTCATGTTTTCACTTCATTTTAGTATTTAATTCCCACCTGCCCCTGACTGACGAAAAAGAAGAGAACTGCAGTGCACGCCTGTACCCAAATTTAACCCTCGCACACATGAACGAGTACCTCCTTCTGCAGAAAGTGAACTCTTTGGTCAAGCAAGCTGGTGAAGGGCACGAGCAGACTGCCAGCAGCAGTCAGGTGTTTGCTGCTAAGCAGGAACCCCAAACATTTTCCTGATGAAATGGTAAATACCAGGCAGTACCAGTTCCTTTTCCCTAACTGCAGAAAGTTCAGAAGGGAACTATCAAACTATTTCGAACAGACTTGATCAGGCCTTTAAACTGCTGCAGTTAAGTACACCGAGTTTCCAAGTCACTTCCACAATGCTTCCAACTCAACATGACTTGTTTTTATTTTCTTCAGAAGCAGTTCTAGTCACATTAATAAAACTTGAATTAGAACTTTAATTTCGTTTTATATCACAAAAACCAGCATCTCCCCAGAATAATGGACAATACCTAAGTTGTTCTACAAGAAATCCTGGAGAGAGAGCTCTGCAAAGGGATCCTTTCCTGAGGCTCTGTGAGGACTCTGACTGGAAGGGCTGGATGCTGCAGACAGCTAGTAGGAAAGACGACAAGAGAAAGGGAAAGAAAAAGAAAAAAAGGTCTCAGAATGACAGAATATGAGAGCTGAACGTGTAATGAAAGGACAAGGGGGAGTTAAGAGGCAAATTTGGCAGAAATCAACTATTAAAAACAAGGTGTTTGGTCACATGGAAAGCGGAAAGCCTCTTCAATGGCTGGTGTAATGCAGAAACAAGCTGGACGTGACCCTCCAGAGAGGAAACTTCAATTGGCATTTGCCGAATAAGCAGATAACCTCGCACTTTCACAGCGGCTTTCTTCAAAAGAAGATACAAAACATTAAGCCTGACGCTCTCGTGCAACAGGTTAGCACTCCCTGCTTTACTGGCAAAACTATGCACTGGCAGAGAGAGACGAGACTGGGGGTCTGGCCAAAGCACGGCAGCTTTCCAAATGCCTTCTCCAGAAGAAACAGCTCTCAGCATCTTTTCCTCTCAAAATAGGATGTATATAAAAAGCTGGAGAGCAGACAACAGATAATTGTCAATTTGGGGCCTAGAAGGAGAATACAGGATATATTCTGGGGCTAGAAAAAAATAAAATACATCAGAGCTTGTCAACTGCTGCTGTTTGAAGTGAGAACTGAAGACTGGGACCGATGGCCTATACTACCTATACTAACAAAAATCACATCCTATAGCCATGTATTTAAAGCACCACACAACAAAGTCAGCCATATAAAGCACATTATTTACAAGTAGGTAATACTGGCATTCCAGCCGCAGCTGCTGGAAGAGACCAATAATCTGCAGGCTGTAACTGCAGGATTATCTGCTATTTGTTGATTTATTTTTTTAGCCGTTTTCCTTCTTTGTTAGTGCTTTTCCAGTTATAAATGGTGCTTTATTAAATTCTGTTTGCCTTCCCTCCTTGTAGAACTCGCATGTGTTTGTGGTTACAAATAAAAGTCAGCTTTCTGCATTTCAGGTTCCATCACTTTTAACAATTTACTCATAATTGAGTCACAACTTGCCAGTGCATACTTGTGCTTCATACCCATTGCAAAAAAACATATGAAGACTTATTTCCTTTGGAAATACTGAATGCCAGCCAACCTATGCGTGACAGGGAACATGCTTATGGGAACTGTTTGCAGAAGTGCCCAGACTGTAAACATTGCCATTGCAAAGTTAAATTTTTCACATTAGTGTCTATCTCAGAAACCACGTGAGGAGAAGGGAGTTCTTTCAGGATCAGCACTCTCTGCCTCAGTTGGAATCTTTATCTCCCCTCCGAAACCCCACTCCCAATGGGGCACTCGGATCCAGTCCCCATAAACAGATTATGGGAAAGTCATGAGACAGAATGGGAAGTGCTGGAGAAGCAGTTTCAGGATGTCAGAAGTTCCCCTTTTAAACTTGGTTCTTCCCTTTGGAAAGCCATAGCTCAATACACCCCACCACTCTCCAGGATTTAAGCCAGACTAATGAGAAAGTCCAACAGAGTCATAACTTCAGCAGGGCATGCCCGCTGCGACTTGATTTCACAAGACATTCTTCCTCTTCATGGTCAAATGGCTTGAAGTCACATATTAAAAGTCCTGCTGAATTGAGTTGGCAAATCTCCAATTGAGATCAAGTCCAAAGTAATGTCCCAGTTTGAAAGCAGTGTGGAAGATTGGTAGGTTTAGAGCTCTGCCATTTGTGCAACATCAGCATGTAACCAGAAACAGAGGTGAAATTTCAGGAAGCCTGTTCAGGTTAAATACTGGGAGAAAAACTCGATGATGCTACTTCCTAGATGCCACAGCCAAATTCAGACAAGACACAGTACCTCACAGTAAATACATATTTTAATGAGATTCCCCTAATTATTAAAAAGGAAGCCTAAAGAAATGTGGAAAGTACAGTTAAACAGCTTCCTACATTGCATCTATCTAGAATGCTGCTTATAAATATACCTGAAAACCAGAACCTACCTTAGCAGTTTCTAAGGAGAAGCATTTAAAACAACAGCACTGGCCATCGGTTTCTCTAGCTCTAATATATCTAGAACTGAGATTTCACCTCCTTACTGCTCAGCGCTCGTGTGATCTGAAATGCAACGTACTGTGCTGGATCAAACCCAAAGCTTAGTCTCATCTCCAACAACAGTCATCACTTCTTGCTGCTTCCAGCAAAGCCAAAAACTCCCCAGAGTCACAGTAACACAGAAGAACCCATCCATAAGTGAGTGCTGTGCTGATTCCCATCCTCAGCTAGATACTGATTTCTCATCAAACAAGTCTGTCAAGCTGTTTTAGCACATACTTTAGGATTAATGTGCCAAAAGAAGCACCTGTAAAGTCTCCTTTCTGGCATAAGTCTGTCCTGAACTTCATACCCTGCTCTTCTAGTTTCAAAAAAAAGAAAAAAACAAACCAGAAAAGAAAAAAACAAAACAAAACTACAACCCCCTCCCCCCCGCAAAACCAGCTTACTCATTTGCACATTTACCTCTTCTTCACCATCACCAGGCGATCACTCCTACTACTTTTTCTGTGCAATGCAGTGATGTTGACAACTGCAGTGTTACAATTCACACAGATGCTGGCAGTAGGCCAAGTAATTTCTTTATTCTACTCTGAATCGTAAATTTTTGCTACCCAGCTGCTTCCCCTCCTAAGGCTATGTCCTTTTGGGGGTAATCAGACCAGAATATGTAACACTTAAAGGCCTACCACTGATTTGTCAGTACTGTATCATTTTACATTAGCCAACACGATGATGTTTTCGGTGGCGGTGAACATTCAAGCACTGCTGTTGTGCATTACAACACTCGGGCCTTGCAATATTGCCTGTAACTGCACATCATTCACACCTGGCTTGTCTGAAATATTCTGCATTTGCTGTACTGTATCACGTCTGCCATCGCTCTGGCTACTCTATAACCTTGCTTGGACCATTGATTCAGCCTGTCTCTCCCTCATATACACAAACACACTCTCTCCACCCTGCCAGGTAAAATTTAATCACGCAGCTCTGACCATTCTCACTGTTCTGGGTAGCATGATATAGTATTTTGCAGCGCTGAAAGCCTGCTATTTTATCATGATGAAAACTATTATTTTCTTTCTCAAGAAGGAAGTCCTGACCCTAATGCAAGAAAAGTGATTTCCAAGAAAAAAAGGTACACACTAGTTTCTTTTACAACTCCTAGTATCTTCTGCATCTGGATTTTCAAAGAAGCAACTGTTCTAGTCTCACTCTCAATTGTTTGAAATTATTTTGACCTTAAAAAAACAAACTACCCTTGCTTTTGATAGCAACAATTAGAAACAAAGTTGCATGCATGTAAACGGAACACTTGGAAGAGAAACAAAACAGGTATAGCTAGAGATAGGAAAAGTAATTTGTTAAGACAAATCCTTAAGAGTATCAAGTTAGGAACACCAGTTTAAATTATAAAGAAACGCACAGCATTGGAATGCCTATTTTACCAGTCTGTATATGAAGTAAGAGGAGTTCCCACCACTCTACAACTTGGCAATATAATTTTTCAGCCACAACTTCATATCTGTCATTACACTTTTTAAGTACCTTCAAGTTTCTTTACTGCAGACAGCAACCAGGATCTATCAGCAGACTAGAGGTAAGTGATATATTCTGGTGCTTTAAATGTAAATATGAAAAACAACTTAGTTTTTGGCAGTGATGACACCAGGGACAAAACCTATATTAGAATAATGATGTTTAGAGCAATCCACGTGGGATATAGGCAGTTTGAATTGTGTGCCTTTCAGATAACCCTTATTCATTCTTTAAGATTTGTTTATTTACCCCAAGAACACACATTTTTATTTCTTTATTTTACTATTTCTATTTCTGGCACAACAGGAGTATTAACTAAACCTAAACAGACAAATATGCTCTCAGAAGAACCTCAAGGCTAAGCATAGAGTAAATTTAGCATAATACTACTGTAATTCCCCTCCGTGGCTACACGTTAGTAAGTGCCATCTCTGCCGTACATGGGGAAGCAGCTCTCACCTTTGTTTCATTTAAGTTGCTTTACTGATGTTAGACTTCTGAAAACTCAACGCCTGCAAGCAACGCTGACTGTGTCTCGGGGAAAACCCTTCCTGGTCATACAAGTGCCAGTTTAAAGGGCGCGTTTTCTGTCAAATTAATTCTCATAGGATCCAAAAACATTGTCAGATAGGCACAATAAATACAGCTCTCCACACCTCACTTGTGACTAATCCCTTTCTCCTGTTATGACAGCCAGCTGGCATTCAACCTAGACCAGTGTCAAACGAAGCAGAAAGGCTCACCTAGCTATTCAGACTGACCTACCTGTTTATAACTGAATTAGGCAGGTGGGGTTTTTTTTGGTTTTTTTTTTTTGTTTGTTTGGTTTTTTTTGTTTTTTGTTTTTTAAAGGGACATTTCAAAATTGATGTTCTGGTAATTGCAGAAAAAAAACCCTCTTACCCTTCAGGATCCTTTAACTTGTTCTCTATTTAAGAAGTGTTATAAACACATTTTTTCCCCTTGAAATACCATAAAGCCCATGTGAAAGATACCGAATCACTTAAGTGACAGTGAATGTGCAAAGCAGCTCTCAGAAGTCAGAGAGAAAGTCACCTGAAAACTGCATTTCTAGCTAAAGAAATCTAACAGTATCCCTTTCAAATAAAGCCTCTAAAAATTTTTTTAAGAAAATCTATCCACAAGGCTCTATTTTAAGGAAGACAACGGACATACTGCCCACTGGCAGCACACAGCATAGCCTCTCCTGTTAAGGGATGAGATTCAGGCACTGGAAAAGGTTTGAGGGTCTTTCTCCCTTTCCAACCTACCACTGAATTCTTTTCCCTCCACACTAGTCCCAAAACCAACACATATACCAACATATACCTAAGCGAAGTCATACATGCACGTTTTTACACAAGTCACCTACAAAGACAGAGCTCTTCATAGTAAGATCAAGATACTGTCCCAATATATTACACGTTCCCAACAGAGTCATGATGCACAGCATCAACTCCAACAAAGACGTATTTGACTAGTAAGTAAAAACACACCGTTAATACTGGAGGTTCCAATCTGCCAGCTAAACTTGGCTCTGCCTCTGACTACAGTATACAAACACAACAAAGTCTTAATGATCTCATTTTTTTCTGAAAATAGTATAAAGGTGTTCAAGGTTGTCCATCCCCCCCTTCCCGTACTGGTTTTTAATGTTTTTCCTACTGCAAAAAAAGAAGACAAACCCAAATCTATCTTCAGATGGCTATTGGGTTAGAAAAGCAAGTTCAGATAGAAACTTTGCAGTGACCAAAGTTTCCAAACCAAACAATAAAAGGTTTGTATTTAACTCCAGTATTGATAAAGTCAGTTCTTCTCGACGTTCATCAGAGTAACCCTTCAGCACACTCTTTTATTCCAGCACATTAGGTAATGGACACAACATATCACGAGAAGCAGAAAAGCAGGCAATTTAAGGAACTCCCTTTAAAGTAACACCTTACTTAACAGGGAAAGGCCAGATAGATTTGTATAGCTATTGAATACGTTCACTATGCTGTAAATACTGTCTTCTGCAAAAACATGGGGGAATACAAAGACCTTTGGAGAATGCAAAGGGTAAAACTAGATGAACGGGCCATGTGCCCCCTGCTGAGAGTGGTCAGTACTAACAACCAGCTCTTGGGCTGAAGTTTCACCAGGTTTGATACCATGTTCTTTTCAAACCCATCTATAACATTCATAGACTAAAAAGGCTACGTACGGCCTGTTTGTCCCCCGCAAAATGCTGTCATATAAGCATGCAGCTTACACTTAAAAAAAAAGTTTACAGCTACTGCCAGACTTGGTTACTTTATAATCTAATAGTTTTAAGTGCAATAGGGCAAAGAACAGTGCCACATATACTTAGGAAAAAGCTGTAATAGTGCAATCTCACACAGCCACGCTCAGAGGTAAAGCAGCAGAGCACGTGAACTTTGGGGGAAGAAGCCTCTCTTCAGCAAACAGCACAGACGTTAGCTATTCTTATCCCGCCACTAAAGCGTTGAGGATAATGTCAGAGACATTCCCTGAAAAACAATGCCTTAAAAACGCTAACCTCATTGCTTCTGTAAAAGAAATGTGATGCTGCCAACCTGGATATAAGAAGCTAGGAAACAATCCTTACATGAACTACTGGGCTTGCGCAACACATTTGTCCGACACAAGAAAATATTAAAATACTTTCAAAGAAACTGACCCAGCTGTAATTTGTTCCTAGCACCAGTGATTTTGAATATACACACCTGTGCTCCCGGTACAGGCCCAAAAGGGTTTGGTGGTCTCATGACAGGCTGACTGTATATTAAAGTTGGCTGTGTCATTACTGGTATGCCTCCCATCTGTGATGGCTAAAAAAATCCAGACAACATCAAATCACATACAGCATTAATACATTGCAAGTATTTAAGGAGAGGAAAGAAAATGGTAAAAGGGTGAAAAGTCTTGCTCTTATTTGATATATGCAGTCATACAAGGTCTTTCTACAATATTCTGCAAATAAAGGTTACTAGAAAGGAACATTAGTGCCTTTTCAAGGAATACTATCAGTAACAACTGAGCCCATGTAATCTCTTGCTGCTAAGATCTGAAATGCTAAAATACTTGTTTAAGCACAAGCATTTGTGCTGGTCCTCTTGCTCCCAAAACTGACATCGGACAACACTCCCCTGTCTGCCTCTGAAAGCACAAGAACAGATTTACAGATAGTCATTATGCAGTCAAAGTCTAAAGTGTTACTGACACTCTGGCTGAGCCAAATTAAGAGTTTAACATATATTAATGGTCTTAGAAGTCAGGTTTTATTTGTTTTACATAGCCGCCCACTCTGGCGCTGCTTTTGGCCCTCCCCTCTGGCTTGGCTTGACACCCAGCAGCAGCCCTGCTGAAGCAATCCCCATTCCAAGCAGCTTTTCCCTGACTAATCCTGGTACTCCTCCCATCATGCCAACCAGCTGGTTTTGGGCAATCCCATGGTGAACCCATTCAAGAAACTGACCCCAATGAAAACACCCTACAAAAAAGGAAGTTAAAAATAACTGCTGGCACAATGAAGGCACAGGGACCAGCAGCCAGGGAGTGCTAAGGTACTAATGGAATGGCCTGTCCCAGCATGCCCTCACCAAGGGAGAAGCCTGCCACTAGACTACCACTCAGAAATGGCCACGCTCAGAGCTATGCTACCTACTACTGCTTTTAGGAAAAATTAAACGGAAGGGCTGTAAAATGGGTCAACGTTTCAGAGATTCCTAGCAGGAAATGAGCCAGGACAGTTTTCAGGCTGTGTTATAAAGCCTACTGGTCATTCTATAACGGCCCATCTCGCCCATCTGCTCGGACATCGCACGCTTTCGATCAAGTAACAGCAACTTGGGATAACAGAGCTATGGCTCCTATTAATTCCAGGTTCCATTTCACGCTGGCATTTAAACCTCGTGATGAAAGCTGCTTTACGAAACATGCAAGAGTATTTTCTCTATGCTCAGTATGTTACCTTCCCCGGCTGCTGAGTCAAAGTAACTAAGAAAACGCTTCCAGTACCATGAGTGCAAAGTTGTGCAGATTGAGTTTGAATCAACACTAACAGTAATTTAACCATGACTTTGCACAAGAACATACTACAGGAGTTCATGGATGGGTAATGGGGAACACTATACTCTCCCAAAAGACCCTCAAGAACACAGTTGGCCACTTTTGCAATTCACTTTTTGAGCATATAGAAGTTATAAATCATTAATCTAATCTGATTATATGATGAAACATGTAGTTTGTTTTTATTATACTAATCTGTATAGCATTTAGCAGAATAACTGTTCTAAGGAAGTTCTCTCCCCTTTTATTCACCCAGCAAAGTTGCGCTACATCAAAACCATACTAATAAAGAGTTTCATTTCAGAAATATTTTAAAATTTGAGATAAAAAGAACAATTTGAACAACTTTTCTGAGCAGCAAGCAGCAAGGTCAGGTTTATGTTGAAAGTCTTCTGGTACTAGTGTGTCACTAGGATTCAGTTCTCAACCAACGCCACAACACACAGCAGTGTCACAAACTTGCGGTTTTGTGACGTTGAGCATTACTGATACCTTTTGCTGAGGTTGGGAGCAAGTATTTAAGGAAGGTTTCACTTCACCGATAAAACATTCCTGTTGTGAATGTAGCAATCTATACTCACACGATACACTTATTTCTATGATACACTTACTTCAACACCAATAAAGCCCACCAAGAACAGACACTGTCTTAATTTTAGAAAGTTTATGAAAAACTAAGTGAGGTAAGAAAGGACAATTTCAGACAAAAACCACTGAAGTAGTTCAGAAAACCAGGACCTAATGATTTGGTGAAGAATAAACCAATAGGAGCTGGAATTCAGTCTTCAGTGAAATAGTTCAGAAAGACGACTGCTACCAAACTATAAGCAATGCAACGATACACAGCATCTGACTTCCTTGAGTTGCAGAAGTTCCACTCACCATCCCATAGCCCATCATTCCTGTTGGCGTTGTGGCAGGATATGCCATTACAGGTGGTGCCTGGTGCGAAAAACAGTGGTGAACTGAGAGGAGAAGAGATCAGCTGCATACTGGTAAGACATGCCCTTCTAAGGGTCAACTGCAGCCCTTACCCTTATTAGGAATACAGCAAAGAATAAATAGGATTTGCAGTCTTGTGTTAAGAGTGTAACCAAATTATTTCAGATGGAATACAATACCTAAGCTAAAGTTTCTAGGCAATCTTGGCAAATCTACAGTTGCGTATTTTGCTTTTAACCTGTTACGATTCTGGCTGACTATACCAAACTGCAAACTACCATTCTCTCAGCATCCTGTTTAAAGAACACAGCATGAGACAGAAGTTTGAGAGAGAAAATTCAGGAAGCAGAAGCATTTTTTTAATCCCATGAAGTATATACTTATATTTCAATACCAGAAGTAATGGTGCACAAGAAGTCTTAAGAGAATTTTAAAGACTGAAAGACCCAATTACCACTGCTTCTGCTGACATTACAGGAATTCTCTTCTCTTCAGCCAGAATGTACATGCTATGGGGATTCTCCTGCCACGCTTCAATATAAATTCAGCTCTAACATGACTATCGAACTTGCATTCCCTCTCACTCACCCACTTAGTACAGTGAATTTGAACAGGTTAAGTCCTCTTAGTACTTTGCAGCTATGTTTATATTACTCTTAACCTAAGTTAGCTTTTATGAAGTTACAGCAAGGTTGCTGTCAAAAGACAAAACCCGGGGTGAAGCTACGTTTTGCAAACAACTGGGCAACATATAGGTAGAAAAACAGCTGATAACTCTTAGAAAGAAAAATATATTGAAGACGGTTCTTCATAACCTAACCATATTCCTTGTTCTACAGTTTAATTATCCACTTTCTAAATTAGTATTAACTCTTACAAGGACAAAAAAAAGTGTTGTTTGTTTTTTTTCCAGACTATAAATTATCAGATAACTTGCTGTCTGTCCAGTCCACCTCCCGTTAATCTCTCCTTTAAGAAAAAAACCACTCATTTTCATGCTATCGCTGCGGGGATTACTATTCATGACAAAGACCATACGCATTTCTTGGTACGCAGAGGTTATTGATACAAAGAAGAGGAAAGTGACAAAATATTAATAATACTGGATTAATTAAAGCAGATAAATTGTAACATCATGAATAGGACATCAGCAAAGCTGCTTCTAAATTCAGTTCTAAGGTATCAGCTGCCTTTTCACAGATAGTAGCCAGTGTCACTGGCAACATCTGTTGCCAACAGAACAGACTTCCCCCATCGGGAATTACTGGGACTGTGTACTAGTAGCCGTATATTTCACACAGCTGGCAAAGCTATCCTGAAAATTACTTCTCTCGTTTTGCTTGTGTATCCACACCTACACACATATAAACATGCTGACTAAATTTATTTTTGAGTGCTCAAGTATGGGCCTACCATCCTTTAGTTACAGAGTTACCCTGCAATAAAAACAGAATACAGGGAAAGACCAATATCGCTGCTGACATAAAGAAAAAAATACTTCGAAATGAAAGACTGCATTCCTCAGACAGCAAGCACAGGTTATTTTGCTTGCCCTTTGTAAACTGTCAGATGGATTTTCTTTTTTCATATGACAATTAATGACATATTGGTCTCTCCCTACTAAAAAATAAAAATAAAAATAATCAAGACCTACCATAAACGTGGATAAAGTGCCAAGTATAACAGAAGCCCGTGAGGTTTCATGCAGTTATTCAAACACAAACATTTTTATCTTCATTCAAAATTCACCAAGTGCATTGAAGGCAGCACAGACACACACCCCAGCTCTCTGGCAGCAAATGGTACAGTTTAAAGCAAGGAAAAATAATCTTGGTATTTCCCATGCCATCATTCGAGTCAAGAGCCTGCAGACCACCTATGAAGTTCGTGTATGCTAGGAGAAGCTCAATTTTTGGCACACCAAAGATTTTAAAATGAGAAATGTGTAAATAGCAAGAAGGTTATGAGATCTGCAACAGCAGTGGTTAATATCAGCATGCCAGTCGATTGCAAAAAGGCTGTGGGTTGTTTCACTTACGTATTGTGGAAAATGCATGCCATTCTGTATTTCCCAGGGAGAACAATTACATAATGCAATAACACTGGATTAGAAGCAAATACTTACACAATGGAATATACACAGATAGCATTTTAGTTGACAAATACATTGAATGTTTACCCCAACACATTCTTGTAATTCAAGTCATTTACTGAGACAACATACACCTGTGATACTGTCACCATTATTAAGTTTGTAATTGTTTTGCATAGTCCATTTATTTGGTATATGCCTTTTTTCCAAAGACGAGAAAGCCTTATTTTCAAAGGCATATTTATTTAGCAAGCAGCAGCAACTCCACAATAAATAGACCAGCAGAGGAAAACAAACTACTTTTTCCCCCCCCTTGATTATTTCTGTTTCAAGATCTGTATGTTACTAGAACAGTTTCACAGGAAGTGTCTCAACAGAATTTCTAAATAATAAAAGCTGTTAAATGTAATGACTTATCACAAGAAGATGTATATACAAGACATGAGTTATTAAACAGATTCAAGCACACAAGTAAACTCAAACCACCAGTCCTTAAAGCAGGTGAGTAGTTATGGTTTCTTCAATATCCACACACCCTCCAGTAAGGTCCACAAACATTTCTCCCTACACAAATGCAGCGAGTTGATAAGGGACACCCAGCAGGGAAGAGGTGGTGGATCCAGAGAGACAAGCTCTCTCTTTCCAAATCCACAATGTTGTATTATTACCCTGCGGATTCAACCTCCCTCAGTCAGTTACGGAGTCAGATGCAATAAATCCTCGGGGGTTGTTTGTTACCTGTTCTGTCCACATACAGTTCTCCAGGTCACTGGTGAAAGGGCGAGTAGGATTCACATGTAAAAATGTTCTATTTGCAGTGTGAAAACTACTCATGTAAACTCTTAATTTTTTTTAATTTTATTTTTTTTTGGACATGCAATTAAGAGCCCTCGCTCTACATGCTACCCCAAAATCCTTGCCAATACCACCTGCCACAATAGACACTATGAAGTCGATCACCAAAATTGACATGCATTAAAAACAATTGCACACATTGGGGCAGGAAAGCAGTAGTTATGTACATTAAGAAAGCTATAGCCCACGTCACTGCACAGACACCTCTACATGTATCAAGAAGATTAATCTCTCGGCCCGTTCTCACTCCCAGAGCAGGCTGAACTGTAACGTTATACATACCTGACGTCTCAGTGCACCTGAAGAACATACTTTTCACACTTTCAGTTTTCTAGACTGCAAAGTACCCCCACCCACCCCGGAATTCAGTTTTATGTCAGTTGCGTGAAACACGAAGGCTGCTATCTTGCCATAAGAGAGGCTGGTCGAACACTACTGAAGCGTACGCTAAACCTGCACATGTCACATCACAAACTATTTACTAGAACCGCACAGCTAAGAAAAACAAATCCAAGCAGTATACATCTCCAACTGACCACTTCTTGAATTTTCTACCGCTCTTTTACTGCAACTATAGATCACTTCCAAATTTCTCTGTTATACGTCAGCCTGCATATCTAAGTTGCAGGGAACTCACTATTTTAAAATGAGTATCTGCTTACCAACGTCGGAGCATTCCACGCAGTTGTAGGTGCAATCTTGGGTTGCCAGTTGGAACCACCTGTTAGTTTCTTTTCACCTGGCTGAGTCCAGTTTACATCACTTCAAATAAATTTTTTTTAAGAATTGTTAGAAAACATTGCATTTTTCTTACAAAGCTCCCTCAGGTAAATACCGTTTCCTCTTGGAAATGTGGCTTCTTTTGTTAGTGGAGAAGCTCATTTAGCAAAGGAGTTGATAAAAGGTCCCATGACAGCTTGTTTTGGCTAGGAAAAGTAAGGTAAGATGTTCAACATGAGCCACCTCAGCTTTATCTAATCTCAGTCAAGTTCCCCAGTATAGGTAAGTTAGTCTAGCTGACTTTCCTTGGGTCAAGATACTTTAGTCAGAAGCAACTGCGTACTAGATTTCTGAATGATTTCAGAGTTGGCACACAGTCCCGATAAGCCAGGAATTTGCTAATCACATTCTCAACTTTGCTGCTAGAGCAGATGTTCACTATTCTAGAATACGCCCTGCTTCAAAATTCACTTGTCTAAAGGTCAACCGCAAGTCAGAGGTTGTAGTTTCACTCTTTAATACACCTTTGCACACACTCAGATCAAGTTATTTCATAAGGTGTGCTAAGATTACCTACAACTACAAAGAAACATTTTGATGAACTCATTTCCTAAATATATACAAAGCCTGAAAGGAATCAGTGACAGGAGGACATCTTGCCTGCTGTTACGACTGTCACTACCACTCAGTCTACAGCCACCTTCCAACAGCTCTCAACAATTCATTATACTTTGTACGAGAAACAAAGTACAATCCCAAATACACTCTGAAGGTTAACATTATGTTGTTATGCACAGGTTTGAACCTGTACTTTCATAAAATTTTACTTTCAAGAAAATCAAAATGCTCAACTTTTGATTAAGCATACTCACTTTTTAGTTGTTCCATTTCCAATGCCCAAATCTGTCACAAAGTAGGAAAAGATACTACTGAAATCCTGTTCATTTAAGGGAATTAAGTAAGTATTTACATGCTAGTGGTTCAATACTTACTGCCTACAAGATTGGCTAAAGATGAATCCAGATCATCTGACACTAATTTGTTAGGTGGTACTTTGGCAACTGGAAGACTCTGGTTTTGAGAGGCCACTGTTGGTTTTAGGAGACCACCTAGTTCATCAAAGCCTTGGAATGACAAACATAGAAGAAGTGATTTGAATCACAGGCTTCCTGTGAATGTCATGACATTCAGTTAAATAGACATCCAGTTCAACACAATGGCTAAAATACAAAATTTAACCTAGTGATGCTATGCTATACAAGAAGGATAAAACTTACTAAGCCTCTTGATAAGGAAGATATTTACTACAGAGAGGAGATTTCATTTCACTAGTTTAACCTACACGAGATCAATTTGACATGGAATGGATTGACAATAACTGCAAAGCAATCAAAATGTAAAACAAAATAAAGAATAAATAGCTGAAGCATTTCAATGTCATAAAAAAAGCATATGTATCTGCTTTTAGTGGATCACTTGTTTGCCCAAAAAGAATCCAATGTCAAGAGTCCAATGTCAAAAGACCAGAAAGTATTTACTTTCCATATGCTCAAAAGAGCAGAAAGAGTACTGACTATGACTACAATCCAAATTACCTGTGTATGTTTTGATAATTTATCATTTTCTGAAATAATATCAAGAGAGTAACATGTAGGCAAAGAAGTGCCAAGGATGTGTCGCACAGATATGTAAAATTAAGATGCAGCTTTACCTCTTCCAACCACACTCTACAACTACAGACTTAATTTCAGCTGACAGCATGCAAAAAAGAAGGCTGTTCACTGTGTGAAGTTCTAATGCACAAAATATTTAAGTGAAGGAAATCAATGTAAACATTTCAGCGGGGTGCACATAGAGTGTACAAGGAAAAAAAATATTTGATTAATAAAGAAAACTGGGTGAAGAATGCTGCTATTGACCTTTTAAAGTCAGCTTTCTTTTCTTCAGCTGGAACACTGTCACAGCAGTGTAAGTAAATACAGATTAAGAGATTTATACCTCGGGAATAAAAAAAGTTAAAGGACATATGTCATCTATTTTAGTAAGTGTCTTACCACCAGAATCTAGGACAACACTAGAAGATTTGTTTCCAAACACAGACTCAAAGTCAACATTAAGGCCAGCTGATGGCTGTGGTTGAGCAACAGGAGATGGCGTGAACCCTGTGGGAAAAAAGAAAAGTTGAATGTTTTTATACAGCATTTCCCATGAATCCACCTTCTTTATGCAAGACAAACCAAATAAATATGTAGATTATTTAAGTACCGCAGAAAGACTAGGAATACCTCAAAGGTCCAGATACACCCTGACACCAAGAAGCATGTAAGAGAAAGAGCTGGAAGCAGTTTATTTGAAGTTTATTTGGAGTTACTCCTCCAAAAAAAGGTTTTGTTTCAAAAACTGGACAGACAGGCCATAAAAGACACCTCCTCCTCCCCCCGGTAGCAAAATCTCTGGACTAGCTATTCACATCTTCCTTATTCTTTTACCAAATACTTAGAATAAAATTATTGAGCAAATAATCACCATGCTTCTCCAGGAAAAGCAGCTGGCTGGGTACAGCATCTGTGTCAAGATTGCCTGCCTGAAGATTATTCCCTCCTAATTTTGTATTAGTTGAGCAGTTCTCAAATACAACTGGAGTATGATCCAAACCATCCCAAGGTGTCTGGATTAGTAATGCCTTTGATTAGACACTCTTAATACTAATAATTTTTATAGACTTCACTATTTTTGGACACACATTTTGCAGGCAACCATGTTTTGCTGATAAGTTTCTAGTAATTATGGCAAGATACAGGGAGTTAAAGCCAAGTTTCAACTCCTGTTCCTGTCCGAACTTACTCCATTTGCCTCGTATGTATCTGTAAAGCAGCGTTCTCCAAATACACAATTTTTTTCAATACTGTGAAAACCTATTGCAGTACAAAGCATTGCATATGATATTCGGTAGTATTAAGTTGATAGTTCAGTAATACTGATTTGTTCCTGAAATTGTATTTTTAAATGTTATATATGATCACACACATAAGCCCGCATGTATATCACCTTAATATTCAGGCAATTACAAAAGTAATCATTACTTTATATGAAAAGCACCAAAAAAAAGTGATGCCATCTTGGAAACGAGATCTTCTGGTTTCTAGCAGAAATTTTGATGATATGGAGAAATAAAAGGATCACAAATACTTCAGCAGTAAAACATCGCAGTGAGCAGCAGTAACTAACCAAGAATACTTCTTGGATTTCCTCTAGCTTGCTGTGACAGCATCCCATGTCAATTTTACTGTTTTCCTGAAATAAGTCCCATTTCACTTAAAAAATTGCTAACTACAGGATGCTATCCTTGAACATAAACTTCACAGAAATTTCGATTATCTGCTATTTCTGTTTGCCTTAAAGGAACATATAACTCGTAACTCAAAGGCATCCATCTCTAAGAATGTAAACAATGTACTTTTCATTAAAAATGAATCAAAGAAAACAGCATACAGCAAAACATGGGAAGCGGTAATGTGGGAAAAGATAGGAAGTAAATAAACAACAAAACAAAATGAGTATCTTTATGACAAGTATACCATCAAATTGTAACAAGCCATTTCAGAGACTCTGTACTGCAGACAGGAATTCCTTTGATGGGATGTCCTGCAACGCTTAAAACCATGCCTGTACCAATAGAAAACGTGACTTACAATAGCTCATATTTTTCTTTAGAAAATGGCCTTAACTAAAACAAGCAGAGTTTACTGCTCTCACGTTTTAGGAAGTTTCAAGCTGTATGACACTAATGAGATGAGATGAGCCAGAAGACAAAACAATAGATAGGATTTCTTTGAATCAGCCTCTGAAAAAGACCAAATCCTACTCCTGGTATCAACCACCAGCCCAGGGCATTTTGTCTAACATGGATGTTTTGAAAGGTGCAAAGGTCAGTATTTTTAAAGGAGTTCCTTTGAGGGAATAAAGCAACAAGACATGACAGAAACTAATCATCCTGCTTTTTGGATATGGAACATAGGGAACAGAGCCATACGTAGTATTTAACCCTTCATTAAATGACTCTAGCTAATTTCTATTCAAAGACACTAAACCAAAACGTTACTTTATGGTACTTTTAAGAACTAACTCTTCCACAAACCATTTCTTGAAGGTCTTCCTAAACCTTGCATAGCAACAATGTTAACACTCCCTGTTCAATCTGGTTTAGATAGATTATGATCTGTCACAATCCACAGCCCATCTAGCAACTTTCAGGACAGTATTCCAGAACCAGCATCGGTACTGGGTTACTATACAGACACTACGCAGCTGCACAAATGATTAGCTGGTAATTTAATGCAGCGGATACCTCTTTCTCATGTTCTGTTGCAAAACTTCGTACTATTTAGTGCACTGTTTAAGAGTAATATCTCAACAAAAATGTCATGAGCAGCAGGAACATCCCAATCCCTTTATCTTAAAAGGTGAGAAGATACTTGTAACATGCAAGTCTTGTGTGGTATGTAGCAACACGTAAACTACAAGAGATCCTGAAATGGGGAGATACTCATTTCACATGTTTAGAATAAATAAGCCTTAGCTTAGAACAAACTAAAAAAATATATACCATGTGTGACAACACACCTAGCACAAGCACATGAATAAAAGTTGGAGCCACTATAATAATGCACTTCTGTAGCCAATAACATACCTACTAGTTCTAGGCACACAACACATTCAAATTTCTGTGTTTGTGGTAAGGCTGTACCCCATTACCTACCTCCAAATAGACCAGCTACAGAAGAAGGCTCATTGCGGAAATGAGAAGCATTAGGGTAAGCTTGAGGACCACAAAAAGAATCTGATAAGGCATATCACACAAGAGAAAGCCAGGAAAGGAGAAGAGGAAGAGTTACAGAAAGAGAACCAAGATATTATCTGCTATTTAAAAATTTAATTTCAGGTCAGTCTATAAATCCACATATACTCTTAATAACACAGAACCAATGGAATGAAACCAATACACATCAGACATACAGTAGGAAACAAGTTTACATTATCTCTAACACAAAAGGAGAAAGCACGGTTTCAAAGTTAAAGCTACATTAGGATACTTTTTTTTTCCCCCAAGCAAATGCCATGTTTTACACCCTTGGAAGAAATGAGTGTAAAAGCTTCAAGGCATTTTTCTTATACCTGAAGTATAAGGATACAGCCCAATAGTGGATTCATATTTGGTTGCCACAAAGGGATTTAGTTCAGTAAATGGATTGTAATGATCTAAAGAACCAGAAAGAGTTATTTTAAATCCACATTCACATTATCGTAGCACCTTGTATGTGCTACAGCTAAAACTGCATTTACATTTCATGTATCAATCTGTCAGGAGGTCACACTTTGGTTCTAGACATATATTTTTAGAGAAGGAGACATTGGAAGTGAATGCAAGGTATCAACACCTTCCATCTAGAGCGACTTCAGGGCTGTTGGTGTGATGAATACTACACAAACCAGCAAGTGCCACAAACACCCACCAGGCTCCTCCTTCACAGCCCTGCACTGCCACAACTTTTTGTAAAACTGTGAAACAAGTTACACAGAGGAAACTGATCTGACTGAATGATAACCCTACTAAAAAAAGCTGTATTACAAACGATCATTCTACATTCACATGAACCATACAAGTTTTATTGGAAATGAGGGAAAGATCGATTAGAAGCACAGGCCAGATTATTATGCAGTAGCACCAGCTTGAAGTATTTGTATACTACTGCCTCAGCCAACTAATCCTCCCTGGGAATTGTGAAGAGAAGTTCACAGCAAGAGTTTTTATGCTTGAAGATCTTGCTCTCTCTTTCCACTAACCAAAGACAAGCTAAGAAACTAGTTCGCTAAGGTGACAAAGTGTAGGTGGCATGAATATCTCTGAAGAGATGCCTTTATTTTATCTCTGTTAACAAGTATCAGAGATATCAAAGGTCTCTCTGTTATAGGAGTCTGGATTCTCTTGTGATCAATTCTAGTGGGGTTCAACCGGCAAAAAGAAAGCGCTGTTGGTGCAGCATGATTGTCTTTAAACCTAGCTTTGCTTAAGAACAGAACTGACATGTAATGAATTGATTTTTAGTCTATGAAAGCTAACTTAATTCTTCATATTGAAAATTAATCAAATTACTATGTAGCTGCACCAACAGAAATGTTAGGATTTCTAATATGACAGCCATGTGTAATCACCTCCAAAGTAAGATTTCAAGAGTTTTAAAAAGGTAAGTCATTAGTTTATTGCCTAGTAGGTAAACAGTTTGAGTAGATCACACACCAGAATGTGCATGGCTTTACCAGTCTTGTTAATGCCAACACAACTGGGGGAAAAACACGCACTACTCAAAAAATTATATTAAGTTCCGATGTTTATAAAGAACATTACAACCTGAGGAACAGAGTAGCAGCATTTTCTTTTCATTCTCAGGCACATGTAGTATTTTACCTTAAAATTCCTAAGCATAAGAGACTGTGTAAAACCACACTCAAACTGCTTTAACTATAACTAAGTTCCTTTACATCAGGTAGAAACCCACCTAGGTAGCCAAGCAAGGATTTTAACACCTTTTTCATGGCACAATTACTAAATCAAGTTCTAACATAGCACAAAATGAGCCCCAAATGACCAGCTTTTAGTTTCTGAAAGGCCCCACAAATACACTTTAGAAACTGAAATAAAGTTTTTAGGAAATAGGAAATTAGTTTAAAATGGTACTTTACCAACAAACATTTCATGTGTGGGTGTCCTACTGGTGAAAGCAGATACATCAGAAGACACAGACAGATGAGCAGCATCGTTAGTTTTTGTAAGGAAAGGATTTAGGTTTGGAATGGCATCATCAACACTATCAACAGTAGCAGAAAAAGGATCTGTTCAGTTCCAGAGAGCAAGAGAAAGAAGAAAGGGAGATGGATTTAGTTACATGCTGCTTCCTAGGTATAGAAGAGTAAGAGTTAAGAAGAGTCCAGGAAGTATCGTTTTCTCCTGACTATCTCTAAACTCGGGATGACCTAGCTAATTGCTTAATTTTCAAATTATCCAGGATTATCTGTCGCCTGTGCAAGAAAAATACTACAGATATGAGCTACACATCTACTTTTTTTTTTTATATTAAAAACATCTTGGTCTTACAAAGTGTGCTTCTTCCATAGTGTGTTGTATATTGAAGATTAGTACGTTATTCCTCTTTAAAGATAATCACTTTTTGCTTCTCAGTCATGCCCTGACACTTGCAACAAACTCTCTGGAGCAGAGACTGCCTCTTAGCATAACAGGACCCCAAGTGCTAAGTGAGGATTTGATGTAATACCATCCTGAGGATAGCTTTAAAAACCCAAACAAACAAACAAAAACAAACAACAAAAACCAAAACAAAAAAAAATCCCCCCAAAACAATGGAGCTGTACTTTTCCTTCTTCAAACTGTGTTTATGGATTTTTTTGTTACTGGCCATCATGAAATTTTTAAGAGCTATGAACAGTCCAACATAGCATACAGGACAAAAGCACTTCCCTTACTACACGGGGCATCAGAAGCAACAAGCTTGTTGTGGCTATGCCACCAGCTGCAAGCAAGCAAAAACCTGCTCTGCTTTGAGGGACAACAGCCAGTGAGCAGTGACAAGAAAAACGTTCATTATTAAAAAAACTGTCAGACTGTACTGGGGAACGAAGGAGATCTGGATCTATGTAGAGTTACTTCCTGAGGCATATAGGAGAGTTTCGAGGTTTCCTGAGGATGGATACAATTGCCAAGCTAAAACACTCCTGCACTTGAGGATCCAACAGATAAACAGGATAGGAAAGGCAGGTACAATACTTGCTGAGAGAAAGAGCTGTAGTTTAGCTGTCTGGCTTCGAAGCACATGAATCCTTGATGGAAAACTCAAGAACTCAGTGGTGAGATCAGGGAGTTGCATCTAGCCTTATTTGTCTTATCACAGTGCCTAGAACTGTGACTTACTCTTCTAGGGAAAACCATTACAGAGAAATGTCTGCATAGTACTTATAGGAGAGCTTTCTTGAGTACTTCAGTTTCTGGCCTTTTTTTTTTTTTTAAAACCAAACTTGGTTAGATTACAGATTTATGCACAACTTTTGTAAATAATACCATGATGTGTGCAGCAGCTGCAAAATGTAAGTTATTTTCTCTTTCTGAATCTGACCTCCTGATTTTTAGCTATAAATCCCACACAACTTGATGACATGTAGATTTCAGTCACATGCAAGTCCTAAAGAAAATTAAATTTTAAAACCATAAATGCATTATTCTTTGCAGGCTTAATACATGCTTTGATTTCCTGCAAGCTCAAGATACCTTATTCAGTAAGACCTGACTTCTCTCTCAAATTGACTGGCTACTTTGCAAGAATGAGTAAAGTACCTTAAAAAGCCTTTTCCTAAATCATTCAGTCAGCAAAATGACAATGTCAAACACTGAATAAAGGATAAGCAGAATAAGCTCATATAATATTTGCCACATGTAACAGCAATACAAACCTTTGCATTGTCTTATGTACGTTTTAGATAGCAATGTTACCACCTAATACACTTGTGGAGCTGCCAATCAGCCAGTCACCTGAAATTGAGTCCTTGCTTTCAGGTACTGCTTAAAACTGTTGCCTGCTTTGAATGCTATTCTAGAAGCTTTAGAACAAACAGATCTGACAATAAAACAGGTCAGATTATCCTTTAATCAGCTCCTGCTTGCTTTTTCTGTTGCTGCTTCACATTCTTCTGATTCTATTGGTTCTCCTTGTAATTGGAAAAAATCCAAACAGGTAGGTCAAACTCATTATTTCTGCACAGATACATTTGTTTTGCTTCTGAAGTTTAGGTATAAATTGATAGCTGGCAAATACACGAGACACAGCTGGAATGGTCTCCAAACAATCCCAATAAATGGCTCAGATAAAACAATATGAAAGAAGCTAAAAAGGACAAAAAGTTTTTTATCTTATTTGCTTGAAATTACTGTCCACTGGAATTATTTTACACATACACTCAATAGGAAAACTACTACATACCCTTTTCTGTTCCGAAATCCCAAGGTAGTATAAGGAGTTTCATGTGTTTTGACTAGTAAGACAATGCAATACAACTTTAGATTATCAAGATTTTCTCAGAAATGTCATCTGTTCTCAGACTCTTCGCTCAGCTGCCTCATTCTAATTCTAGCCGGTGTGTTCAGTTTTGTCCACATCTCAAAACTGGCCAATGCTAGTGACAAAGGTAACTGAAAATTAACAGGGTTTGGGTACTTTATATACCTCGCATATTCAGATTTTAAAAATTCCTGTCTCACCTGACAGCGACACCTCAATGCTTCTAAAGCCCAATACAAAGCTGAATACACATCACATCACTGTGCACCTTCAGGCTATCATTAGGCATTAATGATTCAGGTCCATTTAAGAGAGTAATTTGAATTTTGCAAACTTCTATCTTTAAGTTATCAACTAGAGATATTTCACCTGAGAGAGAAAGGTTTTTCAGTAGCATCTCTTACAGTTGGAAAACTGAAAACATGCAGTTATAGAACCCATTCTCCAGGAAATTTTAACCTCGTTAGCGTTAACATTTTTGGAAGTGCAAGCCAAAAGCAGCAACCCAAATATAATGCCTTTGTAACAATTTATCCTTTTATCACACACCGAAGAGCTGCTGCATAAAATTTTTAACAGTAACTGACTTTAGTCCATTGCAACTTGTAGCTGGTTTGATATTCTTCTCAAAGTCACCATATACACCAAATACAACCATCATCATGTCAGAAAATTACCTAAGGGAGGGATGCTGGGCAGTGGTTAGAGCACAGGACTGGAAATAGTTCAGGTTCCATTCTTGGCTCTGCCACTGACTTGCCGTATGACTTCAGACAAGTCAGTTAATTGCTCAGATTTCCCCATCTGTAAAATGTCGAAAGCACTTCTTATCTACCTCACCTATGGGAAGTAAGGGTTCATGTCTGTAAAGCTGAAGAGATTGTTTGGGGGGGGGATTTTGGATGAAAGGTAACACAAAAAATGGTGATCCCAGAATTTTAGCCTAAAATTTTAGCAGACAATCAGAAATCTTCACAGTTAATTCTTAGTAGTATTTAGAAATGTGTCAACAGTAAGCAGGTATATCAATGACTATTACTGAATACTCTTACCAGGAGTAACACAACATTGAACAAACACAGATTTTCAGGCTCAATTTTCAGGCTAATAAAGAAATGCTAGATTGTGACGTGACCTTTGAAAGGAAGATAATTTCCCCTTTATTTCTTACCCATGAAACAAATAGGACAAGCTGAAACAGAAGATATTTTCCAGAAAGCAAACAAGACGAGCCAAAACAGTTTTCTCCATTTCTAAATTCTAAGCCTATTAAACACTGAAATTTGTATGCACAACTCAATACTTTCCCCACTGCATCCTTCTCAAAAGGTGCTCTGCTCAGCAAAACTAAAGGACTAGTAAACTACTTTTAGCTATTTTTAAAGCTACCACATATATTATTGCTCCCTCCAATATTCAAAATTGTGTGTTATTTCCCTACAAACAAATGTGAGAAGGCACACAAAATGCAAAGTACACAACAAAAAGTGAGAAAGTAGAATACATACACTGCTTATTATGAAGATATATTAGATAACTGGAAAGATGTTTAGGAAAAGCTATAGCTCATAAAAAGAAATAGTGAAGTAAAGTTTCAGAACAGGATTATTCCAATGCCTACAAAATTTTCTGAAGCAGCAGGTCCAATTTTTTCACATTATAAAAAGCATTTTTGCAAGCATCTCATAAAAAAAATATCTGGAAATAGCCACATAGTTCAGGAGTTTACTGTTTTATTAAGTGTCATATATGTAGAAAAGTAAAAAGAAACATCTTTATAAGAGATTTTTAACCCTCCACCAGTATAACCAAGGGTGCAAGCAGGCAATGTATAATCTATATCAGAAGTATTCTGGAACACTGCAAAGCAGCAAAGGGAAAAACAGCTTTGAGTAAATGACTAAATGCTCTAACACTCTAACTTAAACTAATCTTGAAGTAACATTCATGACTTTCTAGAACGCTCTTGTTTGCCTCCATGCTATAAGGACTTGCCTGTGTCAATAAGATAATCTATCTTCTCATTCACTCCAGCCTAGCAACGGGGCAGAATGATAACTTGGATGTTCTGAATGAAATTTAAAAGGGAAGAGTTCCTTATAAATTTTATCTCTTCACTTGAAGAGATCCGACCACAGCTTTTTGCTAATTTGCCTTTTTAGTTAAGTGAAACACAGCAGAGAATTTATAAAGAGGTGCCTTATTTTGTTTTCAGTAACTAACTCTGGCTTTTCTTGCCTTCTATGCATAGTTGCCACAACTGCCTCCATTCAGGCCTCATCCAAGTTCTGCTCTCTTATCACCTGCAAATTTAACATTAGACAAAATTTAAAAAGAATACACAATTTTTCTAATACACAAGTTCCCAACTATGCAACATGGGCTACCTGGCAGACATCTTGACAGAACTGACTTCTCACAGCTAAGTTTCTGCAGCTTGCTGTGTGACTCCTGAAGAGAGCAGTTATGAGGCTGACAGAGCTGGCCAACAATTAAAGTAACTTTCCTACTAAGAACTCTCCTATCAAAATTCTTTTTAATCATCACAGGCTGCTACATTTTTTCAATCCCTACCCAGATTTGACTTTTTCTGCTCCCTTCATCCACTTGTAGCTTGTCTTTGCAAGATCTGTCTTTAAGGAAGAAACAGCCCACAAACTACGGTAAACATTTACAGGAACACAGCCATAGCAATTAGAACCTTAATCCAATTCAGAATTCTTACCTCCCCAGGTACTTCCTACTTGTGGAGCAGCAGATATAGGATGTACAGACGGATGAAAAGTTGGCTGCAAATCAAGCAGATCATTTGGCAGCTTTGAAGTGCTACAAAGATAAATTAATACAACTGTTTGAACTATATCACAGTTTTCAGTACAAGACAACTGCTAGCAACTGTCAACAGTAAGGAAAGAAGAAAGCTTTGTTATAACTGGCTGTTACAAATGGATAAAAGTAAGCCAAAATCAGAAAGTCTAGTGAACTTCACATTTTCATTTCTGTAGAAAAGTGTTAATTTAGCAAACTAACTTCTATGTTATGCCAAGTGACTTTTGTCAAAGCTGTCTAAGACAGAAAGACAACCAGACTTCTCATCTTCCTCACAGCCCAACATGAGGGCTAGAGTATGTTATGTTCAGCAAACTTCAGCAGCTTTTAAAATAACCTCATGAAAGCCCTACAGTATGACAAAAGCAGACTGACAGAATGAACTCTAATGGGCTACACCACCAAAATGTTACATCTGAATTCCACAACTCTCATCTTTCCACTATCAACCACTGCTGAGAAACTGGCTTACATCTATGAGCTATTAAAGAACTTTGGGGAAAGCAAAGCGTAAGAACCCTTGAAACGCCTGATCACACATCAGTCATGTGAATGAAAACTCATTTCAATGCACATTTTAGACTACTCAAAATGAAATTGAGACCTAAGAACATCACATGGAAATGAATAGTGAAGTCAAATACAACCGCTGCAATAATTTCAAGAGTCAAACAGGAACAGTGGAACTCATCCTCTTGCAAAGAGTTTGTTCCATACTTTAAATTAGTCTTGACCAAAAACAAATGGAGCACTGGTGTTCACCCAAAACTTTTTAGCACCCGAAATGAACCAAAATTCAAACATATGGCTGCTACTATGGACAGAAACTAAGTCACTGTGGCATCCAAGCATCTTTTGAAATGAGGCTGGCACAAGAGTTTAAAGACTGGTAGTGACATCCTAGATCTTGTATATTCTCTTGCTGATCCAATCACTTGTATCATTCAGTTTTTACGATTTCATTTCAACAGCGACTGAAATCCCACTTTGCCACTACTGCTCCTATTAAAAAGCAGCATGGTCTGGCACAGTCTTGTAATGTGAGCAGAAGAACCAAGATAATATTCAAGATAAAGCTTGTTCAAGTTAATTATAGGGATTAATCAGACACATTGCATCTAATAGCAAGCAACTGAACTTATGACCCAACATATCCCCTTCACGGCAGCTCCTACTGTAAAAAAAATCTATTCTTTACTCATAGCAGTCATACTGCCAGCAACCGAGTTTAAATGTGAAGACAAACTAGCATTTGTTTTTTTAGAAGAAAACACTCGTCTTCACTATTGTCCTGGTTTCGGCTGGGATAGAGTTAATTGTCTTCCTAGTAGCTGGTACAGCGCTGTGTTTTCAGTGTGGTAT
>JAVKLA010000026.1:20920603-20951770 GCA_034782735.1 Sagittarius serpentarius
ATCCCACTGGGTGGGGGGGGAGCGAGTGAGCGGCTGCGTGGTGCTGTGTTGCTGGCTGGGGTTAAACCACGACAACTATGTAGCATTTCTGGCTGTTTGAGGAACCTTTATCAGATGTTTCTGTTTCAGACCTCTTAAGAAGCAAAATCAGATATTCAAGTTACTAGTTCAAAGCAAATGCTCATTTCAAATATTTTGGCCACTAAAAAGCAATTTAAAAGAAAATCTTTTTTCAAGGAAGTCTTAAGCAATTTAAAAGAAAATCTTTTTTCAAGGAAGTCTTTCAGTTACTAACACTGACAGATTCTCTAGCCCCTTATATGTGATCCAGCTATTTTCCACATATTTGGTATCAAGTAATTTCCTACAATAGTTTTCCAATAGGTAAAGAAGGCTGTCAAGGTGTTGACTACTTTAAAAGAACAGTAGATTCTTACTTGAGCTCTAACAGAACAATTAAACAATCCTTTATGTTTAGGATCAGACTCAAAGCAAAAATATGCCTTCAGAGAGCTATTTCCTTCTATAATGATAAAAGCATGTATCTTCTGCTACTTCTTGATTTGACAGCTATTTTTCAGAATGAAGATCACACACTTACTCATACCAACAGCTCCTGCTAGCCAAAGATCAGGATTAGCATGCCGTGAGTATTCCTGCACTATCTTTCTAAGTCCTTGCAGACAGAGATGTTCCAGATACAACTCAAGACTGCAAAACCTGACTCTCTTCTTTCAAACCCTGTTTCAGGCTTTCCTTTTTCTGAAAATCTACCAAGAACATTTGTTACCACTCTACTGTTACAGATCTAGAAATGCAACATTAAATTCAGTATCTTTATGACCTCCCAAACTGATTTTTTATTTGACTTCTCCCAACTTGTAAGGTTCTTTGGGGACAAAGCATGTATGTTTTACAGTTCCAACCGTCTGGCTCACCGATTAAGAACAGCTACAAGGGCTGTCAGCAGTTGATTTGTATCAGAAACTATTCTGCAAACAGATGATGAAAACACAGATTTTATGTTATTTATGGCAATAACTTATTTTCCCATCAACTTTACCCAAAACATCATTTCTTATCACATCACTAATGTACTCTACACCCAACCAGCCTTCTGCAACGTACACTCTGCAGCAGAAGTTTAGAGGAAAACCTAGCTGCAGTGCACCTCACAGCAAAGCAACACCATTAAGTATACCTGTTTGAAGAGCTAGGGGTAGAAAATATATCAATGGCTGGTGTAGTCATTATGCTTCCTGCTGCCGTCGACACAGGAGAAGCTGCAGTTGTTAAAGAGGTATGAGGTTTCTTTGCAAGTTCTTTTAGACGTTGCTCCTGTTGGGAAAGTGAGCTGGCATAAGAAATCCAGAAACGACATTTGTGTATATGACTTTGGAGGTAAGTAAAGCAGAACTAAAGAATTCTTTTTATTTATTCCATGCACTAGTGTCAGCTACTTATAATTACAAGAGTCAGTGGTGCCACAAACCCTCCAGAAGCTATTTTAACAAGTTGTATGGTATATGTATGTGCATAAGAATCTTCTTCCAGCACTTTGACAACAGTAGATGTTCAGTATTAAATAGCTCTGTTTTTTCCCTTTGGTCCTTTAAGAATCCCAATAAGCTATCAACAAGAACACAGGAAAAGTGTTTTCCATTAAAAATTCTGTATGCCTACCTTTAAAGCTTTTAAGCGAGCCTGTTCTTCCTCTAATGCAGCCTGTTTTTCCCTTTCATCCACTTTTGTGAGGGACAGGCCAGTGCTTGCAAGGGAAGAGACTGCATTGGAAAGGGTGGTAGCCCTAAAGTAATTGGAGAGGAGAAAAGCTGGCTGTTAATAGGTGCCATGTGATAGGATCATCTAAAGAACACTTTGCTTGAATCCACCCAGTCTACTTCTGGACTTTTTATAACATTGGTTATATCTTACACTGTACAATACGAAGCGGTAAGTTTAAGATACACCACATGAACTACAAAATGAAAACATCTAGAAGTCATGCTATCTACTCTTATACATCGAATTTTGGATTTTCTCCCTTAAAATATTTCCCCTCCAAACTGCATCACAGAATTCACGTACGAAGCCTTTGCTCTTCTCCTGTTTGCCTAAGATGGCATTATTTGTAGATACACGGAGATCTCCAACAATCTGGGCTCCAATTCAAATTGCTGCTAATTTAACGGGTTTAGTTAAGAAAATATCAACTCAACTAGTATAGCCCAGAGACACAGTTTGTAATTTATCATCCTGTTTAAGAGTGTGCAAAAGGATTTAAAACAAATACTAACTTTTAAAACAAACTAATCATACAAAAGAAAGCAAATATTCTGAAAAGTAGCTAACAAAATGGTGCTAAGCCCTAATATTGTCACTACCATAAAAAAAGAACATAAAATATCACTGCCTTATTTTTTGAACATGCAATAAAGAAATGCTATTTAATTTTGCAAGCCTTCCCCCCAGTATTAAGGGTTTTTTAAATTTAAACAATGAAGTTAGTTGCCTAGAGGACTTCTCTAGATTGTACTTTGTGTTTTAGCAAGCACTCAAAATCAGTGATTGCATTTTACCACATACATTATGGCTTTAATCCCCAATTACTTTAAAAATCCATTCTTAATGTAAGAACTTCTGGATGCATTTCCTTGCTTCTGACAAAAGAGGGATTAAAGTTGAGATATAAGAGTCTAAGGACATTAATAAATAAATGTTGCATACCTTACAGAAGTCTAATTGTTAACATAAAATGAACATTTGCAGGCAGTAAATGAAAAAAAATTTAGCTTTGCTTCAGAAGTTCAAGATTAGATGTTAAAAGTATAACTACTACATGAGGGATTCTACAGCAAGTGTTTACAGCTCCTTGCTCCTTAGACTCTAGTTCTGTTGACACGAAAGAAGCTGTCTTAAGCACTCAGCAAAAGATATGATAACTCGCTATTCTATCATTACTAGTACAATGTCTTCAACATAGCCTACACAAACTTGAGTTTATAACAAAATCGAAAATAATGGATTTAACATTCAATTCAACAATTGCTTAAAAAGACAAGGGCATCAGCACCTGCTTGCAGCTGTGGAATCTTTGATTTTCTTCCCTTCTAGAGAAGCTAAATGTTGTTCCAAAGCATCAAGAAGGCTACTCGGTGCCTGCAAAAAAAGACATTCGGGAACAGATTTGAAGAATCTAAGGCAAAGCAAGTCAGTAGTTAAAAGACTTTCAGAGAATGCAACTGTAGGGCAACTGGTACAACAGCTCAGAATACTTACACCACATCTTGGCATCTTGTACATATTTAATTAGTTAAAATATCAGGTGATGTACTCTCATCGCTACATTAATTTGTCATGACAACTCACCAATAAGTACTGAAATACGTCAAGAGATGTTAAAATTAACAGCTGGGAAATAGCAAGCAGACAATCAGAAGCAGTCAGTATTTCAAGAGACACCAAGAAGGAAATTGTACCTAAAGTCATTTCTATGTGCATGCTCTGCAAGCCTTCACAATTATTTAAGTGGGCATATAGCCAAAGCAAGCTTGCTAAAAACCACAGCTTCATAATATCATGCAAAAGTTTCACTATGTGAATTCACAGACATAAATTGCATCTTCAAGCATGATAGAAATAAGGCTGTCTTAAAACTCAATTAGAGTATGACAGAAATGATCTGTAATGTTTTACTGCATATAAAAGCCAGGCTCTGACAGAGGTTGGATTTAATCACAAACTTGGAAATAACTTGGTGACAATGTACGCCAGAAAGCATAAGCGAATGCCATAATGCCAAGTTTTTCTGATTATGCAACCCCAAAACAGACACGTACTGGCAAACACATAATAGGTTTATCTACCTGTGAGAGATCTGGTATGTCTCCTCTGTCAATTCCAACTTGCTGTAATAAAACAAATGAGCTTTAGAACCTGTTTGCTTTTGTTAAAGGCAGAGATGCTCAAAACACAAACAACATTAAGATGAAGTCATGTAAAAAGCACAAACCTGTCCATATACATTTTAAACCTCCACAATCTGAACTCTGCAACGGTTGGTTATAATAAATTCTTCTGTTAAACGTATACACATTTGAAGTAGGCATGTTAGGGATATTTTAACAGATACATCCTTAGAAATAAAACAGAGTAAGAATCAAGTGTTTTGGAATTTTAAGGCTAGAGAATTTTGCCTATCCCACAATTTATGTGGTAAATTCTCAGAACTGCTGATAGAGAACATGTATTTTCTAAAACAAAGCACCTTCAAAGTTTTGTAAAGAAGCTGTTTTCTAAAATGCAGATCAAACTGAAGATATTCTGCAGCAGGATATATATTGTTACAATAGAAAGATTAATCCTCTCAACTTCAGTTTACAGTGTTATCAAGTGAAGATAGCTGAAGGTAGTATCTCCGACAGAGATACTCTGTCAGAACAAACAGCGAGCCAAGCTTTACGGCTTAATTTTTTAAGATAGATATGAATAACAAAGGAAAGCAAAACAAGAACAGGAGCACACCTCAGCTGAGGAATTCCGTAATACTAGGACATCAATTGTAATGCTTCATAAACAAGAATGCAACAGACTAAATACATTTTAAAAAAAAAATACAAACAAAACATTTTGCAAAGTAACTGCTTTTTCCTCTACAAACACACCTATATTTAAAAAAAAAAAAAAATCACATATTCATCTACTTGTCTCTCTTATTTGTGAAGACGTTATTTCATCTAAAACTTATGGCAGAATTGTGGGTTTCAAACTAGAATATAGCTTGAATCAAAGAAAGACACAGATGACCATGAAGTTACTTTATATGTTTAAAGCAAGGCTGCTCTTCAGAGAAAGCTCACAATTATTATGTAACCAAGGAAGTTTTAAAATGCATATTTATACACCCTTAAGTAAAAGATAAACTAGTAAGTATTTTATAGTCAGGTTTTTCAATACAGTCCTCAAACGAACTAATCAGGGTAGAGACTGACAAGATGACCCTTGACAGAACTGCAATTAGGCTGAAAGGAAGAAGTATCTGCTTTTGAGGAAATAAGCACTTTATAAGCTGTTTCAAATAAAGGGCAAAGTTGGGCTGACTAAAGTTTACCTCTGCAACTTTAAGGAACTCTGAGATCCGTGTCATTCTAGTAAGGAACTTCTTATATATATCAAGGCCTTCTTTGCACTGGTTCTTTTTCATATCAAAGTATTTTTCTATAAACAGTAAGAATACTTGCATTAAATACAAAATCAAGCATTCTGCAAAGCAAAGGATATGCAAAGTAAAAACACATAAAACAAGCCAAACAAAAAATGCCTGCAGATCTGTTTTATGTTAACTGCAGAAGTCACTATGCCTAACTTGCACCAAATGACAAAAGCTCCATCAAACATGAGCTAATGATCACAGGCATGCAATAACACCTTACCTTGCAGGTACTAGATCTTACAAAAAGCATAACCACCCTGAAGAGAATTAATTTTAAGAAAGGGTCACCCAAAGAAATGTAAATTAACCTTCTGGGGGGGATGGGAAGCAATTGTACAATCTGGGAGTCAAATATCTATTCCAGTGGCCACATATCAGGCAAGATTTTGATATTCTCTGCCAGACTGATGCCTCTTGTTTATGGTGTGGTCTACAATGAGGTACAACTGATTATAAAACACTGGTGCTGAAAGTGAGAGGGTCCGATCCTCCTTTTTGAAATAGCACTTTAAAGGCCTGTTTCTACATTAAATTTCTCTCAAAAAAGGAGTGAAAGCAACTGCCTGCTAGTTCATCTTACTAGAGGGAAAAAACTAGACAGGAGCTTCAGACTGGAAGCATGACTGTCCTTTACTGACTAACTCTGGATTTCGCTTTCCATTTTGCAAGCACTGGGTAATAACAGCAATCAGGTAGCTTGATCCAACCACAGAATACAACCAAACAAAGCGAATCAACAGATTACTTTCAACTTAATTATTTTCCAAATTTAGGCTCCCCCACATCTCCAATGTGTGCAAGTGAAAGGGCCTGAACTGTGAATTTGTAATTCCCCTTAAAACAGAAGATACGCTCTAGAAACATAAGGCAACCAATCATTAAAACCAAGCAACATTAAAGTTTAAACAGTCAAGCAATCAGGTACTGTGACTGCAAATTTGTAACTGACCATAACTTATTCCACTTAAAAAGAAATAAAACTTGATCCTGATTCTTAATGAAAAAACCATCAATATCATGATTCCGGTTTGCCACACAGTTCAATGAGAAAAAAAAACCCAAAACACCCACAAAAACCCCACAACAAAGCACTGCAAAAAAAAAAAAATCAAGCGAAGAAATTCTTGAATGGGCTTTGCTTTCAGAAATTTACCCCTCTCTGTATACAATGCAATGGAAAATGCAATTGCTCAGAAAAACCTTGGAAATAAATCTGAACTGGAAATAACAGTAATATTTTGATGTTTTACAGAAAGACTTTCAGCTTCTCAAAAAAGAGGAGCTCTTTGTGACTGTTTACTGAGCTCCCTCCCCAAAGTTTAACATTGCAGAAAACAGTTATATTTACCCAAGAGGTTAATAATCCCTTCGTTATAGGCTGCAAACAGTCTAATAGCATCTTTGAAGAGGAGCATGAAGGCAGCATTAATTACACCATTTGTAAGTTCATTGCTATTGACCTAGGAAGATCAGAAAAAAGTTAATTTAACTGAATTGATCCCTTATTGGAAAACTTATAGTTGAACTCCAGTACTCTGTCCCAAGGCATGCTTTCCCATTATCTCACTGGCTATTAGTGGAAAGTAGCAGCACAGCAAATCAACACAGGATCTCTCAGCCCAGAATTAGACTAAATTATTTTGGCAGACATTTTTGTTAACTAATGTTAACGTTAACTAACATAACTAGAAGACGGAGGGCAGAAATAATCAACTTTTAAATGATCAGTTCTTGTTTGTACACAATAAACACTGATTTAACACAAAGCACTCTCCCCAGCGAGCATCATGTTTCTTTTTTTCTGATTTCTTGGGGGTATACCAATGAACAAAACGATTTGTGCTCTTTAAGCTGTGCAGATAACATAGAACCAAGTTCAAGACCTTTAATCTTTACCTGTTTTACAAGCTCGTGCAGGTTCGTACAACAAAGTCAACAGAACGTTAGACATGCACATGCTGCTAAACTTACATTGAAGTCAAGAAGTGCATCCATTTGATTTTGTATAATTGGTACAGTTTTTAGGAGTTTTTCTGTGCTCATTGTTCTCATCACTCCATCAGCCCTGTTGTGCAAAACAAAAGAAAATTCTTCACCTGAATTTTGAAAGCAACTGTTAGTGAGAAACATAACGTAGAAAATAAAAAAGGTCACAAGAAGAAACATTTAAATCACTGTCATTCAAAGCAGGCATTTTGGTGTTTAGGAATGCTGTCTAGCCAAAACAACTGTAATAACTGCAGTGTACAAAAGCAGCAATTTTCTGGCCAAAATACGAACCTAAGATGAATTTTTATTCAGAGGAAATTAAACTGATAGTGCTTAGAAATACAGCAGCTATGATGCATCAGGTAACCAAAAAAATGCTCTGACGGTTATTTCTGAAGCAAATTTTTAACCTATGCTTTTTTCCAATCACCTGTTTATTATTTTGTGTCAGTTCAGATGATTTCCTTTTCAACTAAAAGCAGTAAGAAAGGATAAAAAAATGTGGCAATGTTTTTCAAGTTTTTTCAGAAAGATTAGAGAGACTACATGACATTTCTTTTTAATGGCTGACTACCAATATTTGGTTGTTTATTAATTGTCCAGATTGAATAGACTAAGACCAAAAATATCCAAGAAAAGCAACCACAGAGGAAGAGATTAAATCACCTCAGTAACAAGAAACAACTGCTTTTTGTAAGACAGATCAGACAGCCTTGCAGTTCATCAGCATGCACACAGCAAACCAAATGTTTCCTGCAAGCGCAAATCTCAGTGCATCTGCACAGAAAAGGCTGTGGCTGTTCTCTAGGCTGGAAGGCAATGGGGAGCACACTGCTTCCAGCTTTCTACCTTTCTACTCGTGTTGTATACTCCCTCCTAACATCAAACAGCAACTGCAATAAACCTAAAGTGTCAGGGCATGGGTGCAGAGTGCCTGAGAAAAACTGAGGTGTGGACAACGTAGGTTGCTGCTACCAGAACAGTTATTCCTGCTGGCTCACAGAAGGACCTCCAGGCATGTGCTGCAGGCTAAATAATTCACCTCACTAGGCCTAAACACCTGGTTATAAAACAATCATCTGCGTCTCTAGTGTACCTGCAGCCACCTGACCACACACATGTGCTATATGTGGAAAGACTAAGGATTTTGTGTTGTTAGGACTCCAACCACCTCTAAAGGCAGAAAGAACAAAAGCAGCCCAAGTGTTCCCCTTTTACTTTACCATCACATATTAAAACCAAATGGACTGTACAGTATTAGCAAGGAGGCATAAGGGATCTCGACAGTGTTCTCTGGCCAATTTAAAATGTCTTTGTAATACTAATGCAAGATATCATTAGACAGCCCACTACTGCAGTTAACTCATTTAACAGTTTTAAGTTGAAATTTTTGTGGGTTAAGAATTAAGTTTTTAGCATCAATATAAATTATCCTATGTATGGATGATAAAGGATGCCCAAATGTAAAACTAAAATTGTGTTTTTAAACTTTCAAAAGCACTGCATACAGAGTTGATGGACAAAGACGGAAAGATTTTCAGCCATGACCAGTACATGCTCTCCAGCCTTCCCAATGGAAGTGATCTCCAGTTTAATTCCATCGTTCACTATAACATGCAATTTACCCAACTACTGGTGCTTTGCACTGTGTTATTTCACATGTAAGCAGGCACCTAGTTCAAACAACCGATTTCTCTTAAAGAAGCTCACTTTCCGGGGAAAATTTTAATTCCTGTAGACAAACTCAGAATAGAACCTACTACTACGATGCATACCATTTTTCCTTTCTTTATATTAAACTGTTAATGTTTAAAGAAGTAAAATTACAACAACTGAAGTAAAATATTTTTGCAATATACATAACTGGGCAGTTGAGCCTTTCTGTGTCATGGGAGATACTCAACTGAGAATAGTTTAGCCAGTAAGATCAGGGAAGTGATTTTTACCGCTGTACTCAGCATCTCGAGTACTGTGTTCAGTTTTGGGCCCCTCACCCCAAGAAGGGCATTGAGGTGCTGGAGCGTGTCCAGAGAAGGGCAACAAAGCTGGTGAGGGGTCTGGAGCACAAGTCTTATGAGGAGCGGCTGAGGGAACTGGGGCTGTTTAGCCTGGGGAAAAGGAGGCTGAGGGGAGACCTTATCGCTCTCTACATCTACCTGAAAGGAGGTTGTAGAGAGGTGGGGGTCAGTCTCTTCTCCCAAGTAACAAGCAACAGGACAAGAGGAAATGGCCTCAAGTTGCTCCAGGGGGGGTTTAGATTGGATATTAGGAAAAATTTCTTTACTGAAAGGGTCATTAGGGATTGGAACTGGTTGCCTAGGGCTGTGGTAGAGTCCCCATCCCTGGATGTTTTTAAAAGTTGTGTAGATGTAGTGCTTAGGGACATGGTTTAGCGGGGGACTTGTCAGTGTTAGGTTAACGATTGGACTAGACGATCATACAGGTCTTTTACAATCTAGGCAATTCTATGATTCTACAAAAAAAGCAGACATTACTGTCTCTACTAAGCTGGAGCCAACACTGGTATTTTCCACCTGAATTAAAGGACGTAAGACAAAACCTCAAGATAAGCAAAACAAAATACAATCCTTACCCTCTTTTTACTTTTGTGAAGTCAAAAGCCACTTGTCTATAGGAAACTGCCTTTTCATTCAGATATCTACTATACCGTCTGATAAATGTTGACATGTCATAACCTAAAAAACAAGTTTCAGAAGCTTATTACTTACCTAGTCAATTAAAGATCAAGAATCTTACTCTAAAAGTACAAGATACCAACACAAGACAGCTTCATTATATTTTTGCTTGATTTTGTATAGTTAATCTGTGTTACAAAAAAAACCATGTATGTCATGGTATTCACCATGTAAATCAAACAGACAATACTGCAAATATCTAGAAGACCTGAACTATGCAGAAGTTTACACTTTACTTCCTCAGGAATTTACTTCCAAAAGCAAAAAAAAGTATTTTTATGCAAGTTCTCTCATACTATGATAGAAAATACTACCATGAAAGTTACGTGATGCATTCATGAAGATGTTTGCATCAACTCCACAACACATCCTCTCATTTACAACTGACGAGAAAAAAAGAGGCACTGAAGGAAACAATAAGACTTGACAGAAATTTTCCTATGTTAGGATAGTGGCAGTAGGAAATATTTTGATAACTGTCAGTCTAAGGATACAGACTAAGAAAAAGATCTGTTCATAATCTATACTAAGACCATGGAAGTTAAGACTCAATAAAATGAAGGAATTCGGTAGACCCTTGGTTATCACTGAGAAGATGTCCGTCCCCAGGCAACCACTCTGTCTGCCTGTTTTAGTACACTTGTGGCAAACATTAGAAGCAGCTGTATAAAAAGTAACGCAGAAAGTAAGAAACCACCTCAGGAGAAAACAAAAAAAAAAGATAACAGCTACATGTACGATAGAACTGTACTGAACTGCAGCGTAACAGTTTGGAAGGGTACTTCAGCTGGAAAACCTGAACCACAGAAAAACTTATTTGCCCACAGAATTAGTTTCAAAGATGGACAGAATGGTCTTCGAACAATTTCCACAGAAGTCATTTATTTATTTTTCAGACACAGTTCTTGTCTCACTGACATTCTGTATCTGATGTACATATGATGCATTTTTTGAAATTTAATTTACGAATCAAAATACACCTCTCCAAATGGAGAAATCTCTTCAGAATTAGGAGGAGTACTAGGTCAGATCTGTTTAGCTAAGAAAGTTAGAAGTATTTGTAAGTAAGCCTTTCCTAAAAGGATACAGCAAATTCCTACAGCAGACAGCTTCTGCCATGCCACAATAGCATTTTAAATTAAGAAATGCAGTCTGGGGCAGAACAGACAGAAAAATTACTTCTTAAATGACACAGTCCATTAGAGTTATCAAGTTGTATTTACTGTCCCCCTGCACACTACTACTACTACTTAATTAAAAAGACACCTTACCTTGCAATCCACTTTTGTCTAGGAAATTGCTCAAATTAAACAATGTGTTTCTGGACGCCAGATACTGGATAAAACGCTAAATGAAAAGAAAAATTTGAATGCTTTTATTATATTACCAATGAGCTGGAACTGAGGTAACAGTACTAAAACTCATTTTATCCAGCTTAGGAAACTCAGCCTTTAAGACTGATTTCAAACCTGGAAACTATCACAAAAACTCAGCTAAAATTTTCAAATGAAGCTAGTTATTATTCTTTATGTAAAAATCTGTGAACAAATCAAAGTCGTGTAGATATTGCATGAAAGCCTCTGACTGAAGGACTCTCTATTTTAAGCCAGAATATAGAACTGGAAACTTCTGAAAAAATACCCCCAAATACGTCCTCATTTTACATGTTCACAGTTGTTTCACTAACTTCAATTTTGTAACAGTTCGTTTCATTTTACCAATTAGCCAAGGCATCTTTGCTCCGCATATAATTTTAATAGTACTTAGCTTAAATATGAAAATAAGGTGATATAAAGATTAGTTTGCTTACAAATCAAATGTTTTATAGGGATTCTTAAGTTTATTTAACATTAACACAGTATCACACTTAGTACAACTCGTTAGTTACATATGATTCTGTATTACATTTCACAAAAATGAATGATGCTATTTTCATTTTGTAAAGTCACATTTCAGATCACTGGCACCACATCCTACTTAGTAGGAAAAATAATTTTGTCTTATAAACCACTGTAAAAGAGAACTGCCACAAAAATATACCAATCTTTTACTTGTAATAACATTGACAGAGGAAAAAATAGTTCTGATTAGTGTAACATGTAATACTGAATTATTTTCATTACCATAAATACATAAGTTACATAGAAAAAAACTGGAGAAGGGTAAAACCACTCAGTACTTAGCTATAAACGAATTAAGCAAAAGCTGGAGGACCAAACACTTTTCAGTCTTTTATAAAGGGATATACAGATTCTCTATAAACTTCTAGACATTTTCATAAGCACTTGATTTCCATGTTCAATGTTCAAGTGCTAATTCTAGCTGTGAAAAGTTTCATCTTGAGCAGCATATTACCCTTATGACTTCTGTAACATTTAGCCAGCAAAATGTTTGGCAGTTTTATTCTTAAAATGGAAAGTATTTCAGACAGCGATCCCATGAAATACCTTTAATTACTGTGAAGTATATTGGTATCAGTTTAAAATTTATATGACTCAAAGTGCAAGCACAGCAAAAGTGTATAGACTATTTTGGTAAGTGTCAGTTATCCCAGTGATAATGCTTAGAGTCAACATGAGAAGTTTGCCCTCTTGTGGCTAACTTAGCTTCAAAGTATAGATTTTCACCAACACCAGAAATACTCTGCAGCTGAACTGCAAGAGAAAATAGTATATATATATTTTAAAAAAAACCAACAAAACCTTAAACCCCTTTACAATGCAGCCAGTCAGCCAGAGGAAGCAGTTACATGACCTATAAGAACTCTCAATGCAACCCGAAATGAAAAGTTTTGGTCCTCTCCATAAAATCCTACTTGTAATTTTCTAAAGCTTATTCCAAATTTCGTATTTCTAAAGCTTAATTCCAAAATTCATATAGCTTACATTATACTGACTGTTTGCAGTAAAAAGGAATGTTTACAAAGACCTTCTAAGAAAGCCTTCAAAGTATAGTTTGGTTTTTTAAAAAAATGCAGAAGATTCAAGCTGCTTCTATGCTTGGCATCTCAAAAAATAAGGCCTCATAAGAATTCAAGTTGTGGAACAAAAGAAGCTTAAACCTTTTCATTTAAATTGGAGTTTTGTTTAATTGTTCTACAGTATTTGGTGTCATTTAGATGCTCATACTCAAAGCCAGCTCACAGGCACACATTTGCCTTCACTGCAAAAGGTTAGGGGGTGATGGTGGGTATCTATTCAGAATCGAGTTACCTGTGAGAAAAGATCATCTGGATTAGCTAGAGCATGAACCTAGAAATGCTTCTATTTTCAGCTTTCAGAATACCATTCAAGATAATTTCTGTTGGTTTTGTTTGGTTGTTTTTTTATTATTAGAATAGTATCACAGAAAAAAAGGTATCTCCAGCATTTAGGACACTGACTTTTGAGTCTAGAATTACAAACTTTAAAGTAGAAACAAACTAAGTAGACAAACATACAATGAGACCTGTGTTCATGTAGAGTTAAGACACAAAAAGGTAAAAATAAAGATTTTCTTACAAAGATAATTAGTAGAAGCATTTAGCTGACATTTATAGGAATGAAGTGCTGTAACTGTTCTCAGACACTTTTTGCATTACCTCATTTCCATACACCATTAGATGATGGGTTGTGATGAGAGATTTGAAGACCACTACCCAGCTACTGTTGGTAGTTCTTTCAAACAAACTGTCTGCCAGTTGTGGGATGTTCACGTTCATCTCATTTGTGCACTGGATTAAATCTGCAATACAGAAATTTTTATTATTATGAGTTCTGTGAAGGAAGATCAATAACATACAAAAAAAAAATCAGTACACTCATTTTAGATAGTAATATTTTCTATGAAAACTGAGGGGCTTTTCAGTAAAATATATTATTTCTTGAATAGCACCATGGCACTGGTCTACCAGTACCTTGTAATACAAACTCCACTCTGCTCACTGTCAAGATTTCTGGTCCTCAATTGCTTTTACAGTTGCCTTACAAGGTCCTGGAACATAAGTATCATAATGACTTACACTATCCCTAACAACTCCCAGCTTTCAAACATCTAAGGCATTAACAGCAAAATAATTCTTACATGCTACCATTTAATCAAGTTTTACTGGAAGATTATGACTAAAATTAACTGTAAATCTGAGATTTCTGGCCTCTTAATGGACCAGTAAACCCTTCTAGACATTGGCTCAATGCGAGTAATAAAAGATTCAGACACTGCTTAGTATTGATACAATGCAACCAACACCTTCAAAAGGGCAGAGAAAACGTCAAGTGAAAAATTGAGCCTCTAACTACAGAAGCTGACGGATGAATGTAGCTACAACGAAGCAGGTTAACTGAAAAGATGGTTAGGAGCACAGCAAAACCCAAGGTTGGCTAGCTAAAACAAAGCTATACAATTTTTGATCAACCTGGACTTCCAGTAGACAAGATCCAGTGACTCTTCAAATCGCTGTTAAGAAAAGTTACCCTGTCTATCCTTCTAGATTTGCTACTGTCACAACTGTATAACCACATGGAGCCATAGTTATAAATACAACCATATAACAACGTGTAATAATCCAGTAACTTATTTCCAAATGCCGATGAAGGAGGCAATGACTTGAGATCATGATGCTACAGTGACAAATACAACAGAAGCAACTATATTAACCTCCAAATGTGATACAACACAGCTTTCCAGTATTTAATATGAAGCTTAAACTTAATGCAACACAGTACTGATGACATTTTACTACTATTACCACACTAAAAATAAAACAGTAATTTTCAGTCAAACTGCCAGCCCTGCTGAAGGCCGTAGCTCCATAAGGATCAAGACTTGAGTGAGACCTATGCCTGCCTGTCTATGGGCAACTAGAGACTTAAGAGGAAACATCCGTTTAACCTGAAGGGAAACGTTTAACCTCTGAAGAGAGTTGTACACCCTGCTATGAACAATCATTAACCAGGAAAGACCCCTGAAAGACAGGACCCTCCTTCAGCCTCAGAAGCAGGTAAGCATGGCTACCACGAACTCGGAACTAGTATGGTCAGAACTGAAAAAGCTGCTATTTACAGGATGAATTATTAAAGGAAGCAAGCAGGAAATGATTTCTACGTTCAAAATGTAGTGAGATGGAGAGATTAGCCATTCCTTTATCTACAATAATACTGTGATGACTACAGGAATTCATTACCTCATTTTTAAGTCACGGTTATCTATTACTGGATGATGATTTGGGGCTGTTAAGACAATGCTAGGATATTACTCAGCAAGAGACTTGCTCTGAACTGGATCATTAAAACCAAGCCCTGCAGCTTCTTGATGTTCAGGTCTCCCCACCTAAGTAATAACAGAAGCAGTTTTGTGCAAGGCTATCTGGCAGGAACGTACATTAAAGACAAATGTACATGCATCACAGGATGTCAAGTCATACGTTTTGGCGTAAGAGGTGCAAATGCATATTAGAAAGTGAGAACTTCTATTCTTAAATGCAACATTTGCCAACTAGTCAACAGTAACAAAGAAAGAGGTGCCACTTGAAAATCCACCATCTAAAATTACTAAAAAAATTATACCCATTCTAAATGATATTTTGTGCTGGAAGAAACGTTTTCTGAAACGCCACTGGACTTTCAAATCATGTTTTAGTATCTCTTGCAGCGTGTAGAAGAAAACAGGCTCTGTAACCCAGCAGAAAATCATCCCTCACAGAACTGATGAATGTTTATGTGAAAAGCATATGAATGAACTTGGGGGATGGACATAGAGAGAGCAGGTACATTAGGAAGGAGAACTAGTAGCCAATTGGGAGAGAACATAGGCAAGAACAGAAGTCCACTGGCAAGTCTAACCTTGAGTGGAAAGAAGTTTGCAAATGCAAACAAGGGAAAGAGTCACTGTACCACAGTTACTACAAACTAAGTTTAGCAAAACATGAAGTTTCTTTCTCTCTAAAACGTAGGTTGAGCAACACGGATGCTTAATAATCTGGTACGTCCTGATACCCCGAAGTGCCTACATCATATACACTTCAGAAAAGTTACATCTGTCTAAAAGCTTCTTTGAAAGCACTTGTGTGAGCAATGCTAATTAGATAAAGAAATATTTGCACAGTTAAATCCAAATTAGATCAGCAATTTTTCTGCTAACCATAGCATACGAAGCATAGTACAGACACAGCAGAAGAGAGGACAGTACCCTGAATCCCACACTGCTGCACTACCTGTTCAGGAAGCCTGTCATGTACAGTGTTCTTGCTTATATATCCTATTTCCACAGACACCCTTTATTAAGGGAGAGGAACAAATATATAATTATTTTCACATCTTACACTTTACACCAAATGTCTCACACTCCTCTATGAAAATATCAGCTACGTATTTTGAAACCTAACTGCCCAAAGCAACATATCTCAAGACTGTTAGTTACTGGGTATGGCATGAGCAATACCACAGGCAGGTATATAACCAAAGGGCACAGCACTAAGGGGAATAGGTTTAACCTTAGAAAAGAACAAAACCCAAACAAACAAAAAACAAAATCAAGCAAACAAAAAAAGATAATCCTCGGTGAAAGTGTGATGACTGTTTCGTCTTCTTGTCGTAGGAAACAAGGAGAAGGATTGAACGCTTACCCCCATGAATACTACAGAAAGAAAAGTCAATCCCTCTGTTGACCTTCTGCATTAATGCCCACAACACCTCACCACTGAAAAAGAAGCTCTCCTGGGAAGTACAAACCACGTAAAAGCTGCTGAAACCTCCACGGCATAAAGACACACAGCATACAGATATTAAATAATAAATGGTGATCATTTTTTCAAAGAAGGCAGCAGTTAGCAACAAGAATGTTAAGTTAAGCTTGCAGTCGGCTGGGAGAGTTGTACGAGGGAAGCTAGGACAGCAATGAACGCACAGTCATATCCACAGACATAGCTGGAGACAGCCCAGAAAAAGGCCATCAGAAAGGCCAGGGCTTAGAGTACATGATGCACAAGAAGCAGTTGAAGGAAGTTGGTTTATTCCATCTGCAGAACAGAAGGCTAAAGGCAAGGAGGGGGAATACAAATTCTACCTTTGCAGTCAGATGTTTCTTGGAGGCTCACAGCAAAAGGATGAGAGGCAGCAGTCATGCTGCAACAAGGGAAATTCTTATCAGATGAAGAAATAAAAAAATCTTCACAATGAAAGTGGCCAGGCACTAGAGCCCATAAGCAATCAGATCTTTTAAAGTTTGAAATGGTTTAAGCAGGGGGTTTATTAGAGGACCTTCTGAGGTCTCTTCCAGCCTAAAGTAATCTACAATTTTATGTAGTCTATGGAAAGAGAATGAGAAAATGGAGACAGGCAAAAACAGAGAACTGACTTGCAAAGTAAGTTAAAGTCCAAAAGAATAGTCCAACAGGAGTATACTTCTGAATATTTCAAAACCTTAGACCTATTTAAGTGATTGATAAGACTTGTTTTGAAAAACTCCATTTACTTACACTAAAATCATACACCAAATTTCAGTAGAGATGTCAAAACTAGATTTTCTCAGAAAACAGTTCTAGTTTGTTTTTAAATATGGTTTAGTTTCTCTTATTTTTGTTACAACAGTTTAAGTTTTTACAACTAAATGACCTTCACATAATTCAGTTCCGTTTGAGTTTATGGCTTTTTTCCAACAAAGCAAAGATTTCGCAAGGAATCAACAAAAGCCTGGTCTAGAGACATTTCAGTAACATTGAAGATTTGCAACTGCACCTGTACCAAAGCAACTCTATTGCCTAACCCTGTTGAAGTACAAAACATGCAATAAAATACTGTATAATACTCTGGGTAAGAAAAAGAATATATTTGCACTCCCAGTCAAGGTATCTACAGTCTTTACAACTGTTCAGCCTTCATTACAGGAAAGAACCAAATGATTCATTGCTTTACACAATTGATAGTTGTAAGTGAGAGAAGTCCGAAGGTAGAAAGTACAGCAAAAGTACAGCAAGACTGAAGATTCATACCCAAGAAACAAGCTGCGATCATCTACAAAAAGCAGCTACTACAAGGCTATGATGTTCATTTGAAGTACACCATCTACTCCACACTAGGCATGTAGATGTGGATTAGCCTACCCATGGTAAGTCATCATATGATTCTTAAACCATCGCAAACATGAAGCAGTCAGGCTAGATAGTAACACATCAAAGGCATCTGCCACAAACTATCCTAGAGAACACGCATGCTTTCAACATGTGCCTGTGACCTGAGTCCTTGGGCAGAACCTCATTCTGCACTAAGCAGCCTCCTAAGACAAAGCTACAAAAAACTAGCTTACTTCCCCACAACAAGAACCATCAGGTAAGCTGAACGTGTTTTTATCAATTACCTTCCAGAATCTTACCCATATTAATTTGCAGTAAGATTATAAAAATTTGGCTTGAAAATAGGCTTCACTAACTCAGACTCTATCATTTGCAGTAACCTGAATAGTAAACTGAACATAAGCCAGAATTACATACTTCATGTACTGATTTATTTCCAATGGTTTAGCTATACCTCTCATTTTGAACAACGTTTCTACTTGTAAGTATCAACCTAAAAATATTTACAAGAACCAGATCTTCCAGGCCAGAAAGTGTGCCCCACACCTCCAGTTACTCCAAAACAGGTCAAGCAACTGTGACAGATTCCCATCTTGCTAACTATTGCTTTTTCATCTATTATACCAAAGATGCTATCTACCACGAGCACATAATTCGTTATATTCTCCAACATGCTGACAGTTGGGTTTTTTTGTAATGTGAGAGACAGTATCCATCCAGTAAGCAGGCAATTGAAATATTGATCATTCAACATTAGTAGGCACACACAGTGCCAATAGTTAAACACATTACATTCTTCAGTAAAAACAAAAACATAGAGGGAGAATAAGGTAAATGACACCCCAGTTAGTTAATTCTTTATTTATATATTCTGAGAGATACAGATGAAATTCAGATGAAATCAACCCTTCATAGAATAAGTTTTGGCCAAACACCAAAAAGCTTTAAAATGCTTTACTGCTTTGCCCAGTAAGTCACCTGCCCATTTTCTACATCTCATTGAATCTGAATTCATGTTTGCTAAAACGACTGAAAACATAAGATGATTCTGACGCAAGATTAGACAGTTGAGCTTGCCCCAGACAAACTGCTGTAAAATAAAGGGGTTTTTTAAACACTTATGTAGAAATTACTTGGGAACAGAAATTATTCTAGACTATATACTGCCTTCATAAATTGGGAAGCTACAGCAGAATGAGTAATCTATGGAACAGCATTTCCGAGTAACAATTGCAATGAAGGAGCTCATTACCCCAGTGTCGATGAAAAATAGTAAGTGAAAATATGGCAATATATATTTCTTCCGGATTAGCTAAGTTTAGTCTAAAACAGGACAAAAAAAATCTTCAGAATAAGAGCACTTTGCTCTTCATTCACACATGTTTGTGGATATCGCAGTTTTATGAAGTTGACTGTAAAATGATTAGGAAACAAGTACCACAATCCTGGGAAGCAGCTCATATACAATATTCAGACTAACTACAACTAGAAGATAAAATAAGTCACAGGTCCTGCCAGAAACTCAAGAAGTTTGCATCGTAAGAATCAGCCCAATTTACTTATTTTTAAAGAGATGTTAAAAAACAGAGCTATACAAGACAAGCAGATCAGTTTATTACTGCTCCTGTTTAAAAGATCCAGTTCTCACACTGAAGCTATCCAACATGTGAGTGGCTTTGCTTGGATAGCACGTTTTCTTCTGATCCCTGCTAGAGGTACTACTGTTACAAAAACTTAGTGTTCCACAAAACAGCTTCTTACTGGAATCAGGCTTGTGTTTGACACCCACCCACGGTCACAGAAATTGATATCACAAAGGCAGCACTGCAACTTAGTGCAAGATTCAATAAGGAAACGGCTATCTGAATAACAAAAGGGGCAAATTTTGCCTTAATGTTTATTTTAACTTCAGAAACTAAGAGACACTAGAAGTACGAGGCATGATTAAAGACAGGCATGTATACCTTCACCACATTAAACAAATATTTGATTTCTCCCAAGACAACATAAAATCAACATACAAAAGACACTATGGATGATCGATCAAGTAAACCATATGTTAACAGCCTCAGCTTATATATTCAGAACACACACATACTTAGCTCCAGGTCCAATAGAAGTCTCCAATTTACTTTGTGATCTTCCAGAAACACACACTTACACAGCTGTGCCCAATAACAAGTCCTATATATGAATAGTTCTTTGATTTTTTTTTTTTTAGATTATTGAAGTACCACCCTATTAAATTAAGCAAATAGCTAATTTCTTTGTATCATTACCTTTGGGCAGATCTGCATGTTACATATCTCTGCCCTACCACAAGGCATTGTCAAAGCTTAAAGGTCATTCTGAACAGACTACACACTTTTCAGACAGCATATGCTGCTTTATTTCAGATAAACTCAATGCCCAGACAAGGAAAATACTATCATAAAAGGCATGCATATATAATCACACAGAAATTAAAACTTCAAACATGAAAAATTCTTAATACCCTGCTCTTCCAGAATAATCATAATCTAAATACTCTAAAATATAAACTACCAGCAGTTCAGTATGCCAGGAGGAGAAGTGAAGTTACCCAACAAACCCTATGAAGTTGTGAGGAAGTTCTCATTTGCCTTAACACTTCATATCTTTTCTTCACAGGATTAAAGCAAAAAATTATTATTAGAATTTAAATACATATTGATGGATCCAAAGTATAAGCCAAATATGCACTAGATCAAGTTTACCTAATTGGTAAATTTATAACTGAAGCCAAAACACAAAGCAAAGCCATTTCTTTTTTAAATACAAAAGGAAATATAAAACTTTTCTTGAATGAGTTGAGTAATTATTCTTATGAAATTATGTCCACGTAGAGGAGTTCAATGGAACACAACCCATTTAGCACACGGATTAGCTTTCAAACTGAAGAGATAACATGCTAGTGACTGACATTCCACTTGCACAAGGGAACACTTGTGGCTAATCATTAATGGTGGAATATGGGACAGTGTCTATACTTAAAATAATTCTACTGAAGAGCGTGCATTTGCTTATGATCAATCTTTTCCCCTTCAACCTACAGCCATACAAAAGGATCTTAATAAAGCACTTGAGATTTAAAAATCTATTGATACAGGATCACTTATTTTCCTCTAGGGGAACAGTTTCTCCACAAGATGGAACATTCAAAGCTGAAACAGTTTCATTTTACTACACTTCTGAAAATCATGTACAGTGGAGAAAATTTTGGTGTCTCCTCTTAACCCAACAACTGAAACAAAAAACCACAAAACACCATCACACCATATAGCTGTCTGCTCTGCTAAGACTCAAGTTCAATTCCCTTCTCTAGCTGTCTAGATTTCAATCCATGTCTTAACTTCCAAGTTATACCACTTTCCACTATGTTAGGATCTCATTTTCTTATGTTAATACTTCTCACTCTAGACAAGAATTTGATCACTGGAACAGAGGAACAAATGTAAAGTGTTCCCTCATGTGGCAAGTAATCTTAACCGAAATGCAAATGCTGAATATAACCACCTGTTACACAGTTCCACAGGTAAGGCATTACCAAGGGGTGGATGAGAATGTCAGCAGACACGACTGTTTCCCACATAATGACACACAGTGTAGCAGCAGCTAACACTGTCAACTGCCTTTAAGAATACGGTGAAAAATTTCAGAGATCAGAAGTCAGCAAATTTGCACCAAATTGGTTATGATCTGAAGTGATCAGGATTATACCGATCGGAAGTTTGCCACTAAACAAAAAATTCCCTCCTTTGATTTTGTGTTAGGAATACAGTTACAGCAAGCACTTGTGGTGGCATAAATTTACTATTTCTAAAGAAGTTTTATGGGCTCGGGATTACTTTCCCCCACCCCCCAAAACCACTAACATTATCTCTATACCCCTGCTGACTTTAAATAGTCCCGTGTCAGGTTCTGGCAAGGCACACATGCCTGCCACATCTTTCCTTTCCAGGAGGACATGGAAAAATGTTATGCAATAGAGAAAATAGGTGTTATTGAGGAAAAAAAACAAACAAACAGACACTCCAGTTAAGTTAACGGAACATTTGACAGCATACCTTGAATGAAGCAGAAACTGAATTTAGGCACACAATGCAGCAGCTGCAATGTTTTCCATGGGCAGTCTTTATTTTGTCATTTGCTGAACTAAAAATTTCTTTTTAGCCTGGGTGGTTTGTGTGAAGTTTAACATGAAAGACTAGAATTACCTAATCTCTCTGTATTAGATATTTTTTCTAGTTGCATTGTTGTCTTCAAATTTCCATAACAGATCATCTTCCTGCCTTGAACAGGGGGCAAGTCAAGATAGCCCCTTGTTTTCAAGTGTCCAATATAAAGTATCAAGGAGAAGAGTTTTTCAGCTGGCAGCTGACGACAACAAGTATTTTGGATTATAGTGGTTATTTTTTCCACTCACCTTGACAAGCTGATTATGAAGGTAACAAGCACTTAAGATATTTCTTATTCTAATTTTATCTGGTTTTAAAAAAAATTTTTTTCAAAAAAAACCCCCAAAACTTGAAATTACTTCACAAACATGTACCAGATTTATTTGAAAAATTTATGAACTCTAGCAAAACCTCTTGAAAAGATTTATAGAACATTTAACATGTACTCTTCCTCAATATTTAAACACTAGAGGACTTAGCTGTGCCATGAAAGCATTTTGGACACTTATAAAAACACAAAACAAATATTAAAATAAAAGAACAAAATACAGATTGGCTGTAAAAATCAAATATTATAATCTACTTCTACAGATTAACAGTTCTGATGACTGTGAACCGTGACACATTCAAATCTGATTCTACACATTCCAACTGACATTTTAAATCAAGATAAGCTAATGTATGCATATGGTAAATTTCTAAATAGTTTCCCACCTCTTCCATAGGTGATATCCTTATTTAAACATGGAAAATAGGATTACAAAGTTGCTGGATGTAAATAATTTTCATTAGAGAACCAAAAAATCTGTCTAAAAACAATAATCAAAGTAGTTTTGAACACAAATTCAAGCATGTAAAATTGAGGAAGAAATAAATTTAAAAAAATTCTCAGAGATACACTTGGTAACTGCAAATGAAGCCTGTGCCAAGACAAAGAAACCCCAAATGGCATACGTAAGTGATTAAGCTAGAAAAAGCGAATGTTAAATTTCATTCCAAGCCAGTAAATGACATTTAATCTGATGGAAGAATATTATATAACCAGCATGTATTTGAAAACTGAGTGATACTTAAATGCTTTCACAACTACCAGAAAATACCTACATTTGCAGTTTAAAACAAAATATGCCATAAACAATATTTGTTCTAAATTTAGTTTTGTTTCTCTCCTGAATAAACCCATTTGTACCAAATTGCTTTACTAGGAGTTTTCTACAGCAGACTTCTCAATGGCTTCACCCAAGTTGCCTCAAGAGGGGGACAAGGAAATCTGGACCACACACTTCTTATAATTAACAATAAAAATTCCAGTTGAAAATTCTTCCTCCGTATATAATGCTATTCTAAGAGCTAGATACACTGACTCAAAATAATTTATGGAAGAGTTAAAGAAATCTGAGAAGATCCACTCTGTTAAGAGCTTTCCGTGTTTAAAAAAGAATGTGATTTAATCTTATTTATATTAGATAAGCAGGATAAAAAAGGCAGAAGGCAGGTTTAATATAATGCAGAATAGCTTGTTCTACAGCCAACAATTTATATATTCATTTCATCAAGTTGCATCTTGTCTTTTTCTTCCAGTTCAAATAAGACTGTCATGTTCTCTCTCCTACCTAAAACTGCAATTTCTAATTGCAATTCTTAGAAACTACTTTAAATCTCTATCAGTAACCTTGTGAACTCAGCAGTACTGCCTCAGGTACCTCTCACTGTCTAGATTTACTCTTATGGCAACTCTTTGATTAACCTTTACTTCTTACTTTTGAGAACTGTAAAAAATTATTAAGATACTTTCTGTGAAAAACAGAGTAAAACCAGGTTCAGCTGGACAACTGCTTCAACGAAAACTCCAAGTAACATTAGAATTGTCTATCAAAACTCATCAGCAAACAAAGCATCAACAAATGAAACAGTAAAAGAAGTTAAAAATAAGGGAAGCATAACTCAAATCAATAGGTAAATCACACTGACAAACAAGGGCGGGGTTTTTTGATTTGTTTTGTTTTAATTTTTCATCTTAATTCCCACATAAAGGTAGGTGCCAAATTACCATTTTGAGCCACAATTTATAGTGATTATTCAGAGTTCTCCACAGTTACAAATACTGCGGAAATGACAAGTCTGGCTAAGCTACCTTTACAGAATCAATTTCTCAAGACATAGAAGAACATCGCTTCCCAAGTAATTTCTTACATTTAAACTTGCCAACTACCCCCATCACACTTTAAAGGCTAACATTAAAGTATTGCTAAATTTTGTCTCAACAGCTCCAGCCACATATTGTAAATACAATACTCTAATTTCAACTACATTTGTGTCATTAATCCAGAAACAGTTACAGGCACAATTACACAAGCATAAGCATACCATGACGGCACATAAACAAGTTAGAGCAGTTTAGAAACTGCAATTCTTCCTCTTATCTGCTCATCTAATCAGACACATTTCTCCTTGGAAAAAAATTACAATTTAAAGCTGTTCCATTCACCCTGCAAGCATTGTCATGTTACACTTTCAGACGAGAAGTTGCTGGTATTCTGTTAAACTCAATTTAAGAAAATAACCTGAAATGCCAGATCATCATAGCAGAATAAAGTTATACATACTTAGGATCACCGAGTTATAGAATAATTCTGCGGAAAAGCCATCAACACAATGGAAAAAACACTATTCTCTTATCTATTTTCTTAATATTTTTCTTTCAATGTTTCCTAACTTTCCAGTCTTCTTAATTCAGCTCATCTCCTCTGGATTCTCTACAGTCTCACTAACATTTTTTTGTTTTAAATATAGTGCCCCAAGCTGGATACTGAAGTTCCGCAGCACCAAATATAATGGAAACAACTTTCTGTCTCATAATACATTCTTCTACAGACATATGGAAGGACACTCATCTTTCCTGCAGCCTCACATTGGTGGTTTATAATGAAAATGAAAAGAGCCAAAGCCTCTTGTAGTGCTCCTGCACTTTCAGATAATTCTTTTATACACTCAACTTTGACACCTTCCTCACCCGTTTAGAACTCTGAACTTAAAAGCATTCATGGAGTACTACTCCAATTTATCAGCGTAACTTTGTCTTCTAATCTTGGTCTGAAGAGCAGCTGCAAACATTCCCAGCACAATGTTATTCTCTGTTAACACATGGTGTATTCCAGCATACCAGTTATTAATAAAAAAGCATCATTAGAACCAGATACGGACATATTCTTCACTTTAAATATCCTCCAATTTCATGGGAAAGTGATGTAAGCAGCCTGTACTGAAGCAGTTCTCCCCATACGCTACTTAGAGGGTCACGCAGAAAAAAACCACACCAAAAAACATGCTTGTTACCTGCACCCATCAAGAGCAGTTGTTTTAACAGGAGAGAACTATCTTTGTTAAAATCTTAAAATATTTATCAATACAAAGTATCTAAAAGATATTAGTTAACTTTCTAAAGATTAAGTTTCCAGGTCCTCTCCTCTCCCTAGAATTCCTTTTTGTCTGCTTTTCTTCAGTATTCACATTTTCTTAAGAGACAGATGCCAAAAATTTAAGAAATTATTTAAGCTAGAATCAGAAATTTCATTTCAGAAGATGTTTACCAGGTCCTGTCAATTTGACTTCAACTAACATAAGTAAATATTCTTTAGCACAGTTCTTGGGGCAGGGCAGGGGGGAGAAGGGGAAGCATTCCTTTCCTCTTGTAAAGAGTAACTGTACTAAATACCTGGTCACAATCATCTCTTGTGAAGCTTAAAGAAAAATGGCCTGTTAAGGTTGGAGCCATCTCAGTATCATTTTCTCCCCTTTTAGACAGCATGTTTTTAAGTTAATTATTATGAAATTAAAGGTTATGAATCTCGCTTGAGTGGATGTGGCATACTGGCAAAAAAAAAATCTTTAGACAAATAACGATCAGTGATTCCAAATCTTTCTGCAGAAGAAGCATTTTGACATAATGAACTACGTCTCCACTAGGGATTTTTGCTGGTATTGTTATTTTTCCTTCACAGCTTTCTTAGTATGCCACTTTAAAGACTGAGTTATAATCTTTTTTCAGTACAAAAATACACATTTTTATTACAAATCCAGCACGCAGAGATAAGTTTTAAGCACACATATATAGTGATGTTGTTTATACATGGTGAAGTCATGCTCAATGAACACAAGCTAAAATGTCCAAAGAAAAGGAGTCCACAGCTATACTGGGCACAAAACGTGAACAGCGATTCCCAACTAATGCTCATACCAGTGGAGCCTTCTGTTAGCTCAGCCTATACCAAATGATCCATGGTTCACTACAACTGTCTTGGCGGAGGATGTGAAAGCCTGACTTTGAATCTTTTCGTACTTCGAAGTGGTAACACTGCTCTTCTTCTACATACCATGGTAGCAGTTTGAAAGACCTCTCAAAAATTAATCTCCCACATGCAACACTATTATTTAACTGAAACATGTATGCCAAGTTTAACAAGTTTAAACTAGGGGGAGACCTATCAGCATGAATTATCCAGGTCACAAAGAAAAATTTTTCTGTAAAACACTTGTCAAACTTTTCTTCCTGCACACTATGTATACATTGTTTGTAATTTTCAAAGAGTTTGTAAACTTCTAATTGCCTGTATTTCATATAAAGAAGAGATGGATGTATGAGATCACTTATACAGGTAAGATTTCCCCCCCCCTCTAATTTAAAGAACACTTCTTATGACAGCTTTTCAGATATCAAAGTATTTTTCTTCTGCTAAAGCATTATCTTTGCAAAGTTCCAAGTTTTATCAATACTGCATTACTCTTAAGACTAAGTTCTTTCTTTAAACAAGATGACAAATCACCTACTGTTTCAGCACCCTAAGGCTGAGAAATACGCAAGGCATGCTAAAACTACTGAACACTTTTGCTCTACATTCAATTCCTATACTACCTTTTAAAAGTATTTTATCATGAAATCTAGTCCAAAATAAGTATTAGCTCCCACACATACTTTTCAGTGGGAATAATGTGCTAGTGTATCTGTAAACTTAGAGCCTTGATCCTATCTTTACAAACATGCTTAATAATGAGTCTATGAATCATACTCTAAAGGTGATTCTTGATTACAAGATGAAAAATGCCTGTATCAGCCAACTAACATGACAATTCTTGCACAAGCAGTACACTCAGAGTATTTAACCCATTGGCCTATTTAAAGCAGGAAACAAATATTCTTTTTCATTGATCATATGCTAGTTTCAATGCATTCATGAATAAAACTATGAATAGTTGTTTGTTCAACATCAAGTCAGTATTTTCAGAGCACATAACTGCAAACTCTTGAGGATGCATCCACTTTTTTAGGTTCTGACGGGCTGAAAAGCAGGTACATACCTCAAGGGTTCTGTATGAGCAGCACTGTTTGAAAATACATTCGGGCAGGTGGCTGGCCAGGCTTTGATTCTGAATGACAGCCATCTGATTCAATATTGAAATAAATATTTGTTTAATATATTAGAGTACAATATTAAATTACTATATTAAATATTATAATAAATATTTAAGTATCCAATATAATATTTATAGTGTGGATAGTCATACACAGCAGATGGATGGAAGCACAATGAACTGCATTAGGTGAAACATTTCTATTTTGACGAAGACTAATTACTTTGAAAACTGTATAGCTTTAACACTACTTTTATCTCCTACTGCTAACATGAAGCTATTTTAAGTAAACAGTCTGCACACATGCAAGTTTATCCTTTGATTTTACCTTAAGGTGCATAGAGAAAGGTCATAACATGGTTTATAGATAGCTGAGAAAGATCAGTATGTGATGCCAAAGACATTAACCCTGAGGTCTCTTTACCACCATGTACACATTGAATATGTTATCACGCTGTTCTCCATCTTTCTCTCTGACAAGAATAGTGCCCAAGCCATCTGCCTTTGCATACTGTAAAGTTTTGGTTATAGTATGCACTTACAGCCCTTTCCTTCTGCTCCAAAAGAACTCAGTCTGTAAATACTCCACAGCTATTACACCTCCATACAATAAAAAGAAGTTGTGCTAACGGACATGTGTTAAAAACAAGACTTACGAAACACATGTACAAGCCGCTGCTGCACTGCCAATAGTATGCAACCAATCCTTGCAGATTGCTCTGGAATACCTCCTCCTAGACTCATGCAAAGTACTAACAAATGCCCTTACCTGGCAGCTTGCTAGCAGCAGTACAGTAACATTATTGTAGCCCAGCCTACCGGAACAGAGAAACAATTGTCAACAGCAGACACTGCAGAACAAAAAAATCCTCAAGAAGCACAACTCTACAGTTGTTTTGCAGCAAGATGACTCATTTTTTCAAGAAGGTGGGCCTTTAACATAACTAGGGTTCGCTTCAGTGTCTAACCTTCCTCAGTCCTGCAAAGAACTCCTGATCTCAACGTGTGGGAGTAAGCCACAGATGCATTGATGCCACCATCTGTGATACAGCTAAAAGGCCTGTCTTCAAAGCTTCCCGTCCCAGAGCTCACCTGATCCATACGGGATTCAGATCAAACCTGTTAAAAAGTATACCCAAAGGCAGCCAAAGTACCTGTGCCACATTCCAACATCTGTGACTTCCTTAATCCTGCATTACAGAAAAAAACAGAGAAAACTCACCTGACACCATGAACCGCACATTTTGTCAGTAAACACCTCTAGCACTAGTTTCTAAACCTAAATATATGTAACTTCTGGACATACCAAGTATTCACACAAGTGTAATTTAGGTGTTTCTTAGATGTTTGCTGCAAATGTGTGCCATCACTCTATGGCATAGTGAAACCACTATAAAGCATTAGCGCAAGCCTGACCTCCTGCCACTACATCTCACTGAACAGATTTTCAAGCCAAAAAATTCTCCTGATCTTTGTTATTTTAAAACTAATCACACATATGTACCTCACATTTTTTCCCTTTGAACAGCACCATTTGGTGCATCTTTTAGAATAAAGTGATGTGGAAGACTGTGTGAACATGTTACCAGAAGAGTCAGGAGGTAATCTATTTGTGAAGAAGTTATTCTCTGCCATTTTAAAGTAAGACTTAGGAAATTAGATTTCCTTCTAAACAGAATCTAATTGAGAGCAAGAATAGCACATTTTTCCTGAATGCCTTTGGGAACTGTAAGGAAACATGTATTTGAGTTAAAGGAGTTATGCCTCTGTATTTGCCTACCTCCATCAGTGCTGAAAATGTAGATGAGTATGTGTATATCCATCTCTGTACAGCAAAGCTTTCTGGTCAGACTACGACCTTCTCCACATCAAAGGTTTTCCAGTTTCTGGAAAGCACTCATGCCAAAACACATCATCTACTATGCAGCTTCCCAGATTGTGTAATGCCTGCAGCACCCTAAGTGTACAGGTGTCCTCAGCAAACCAGAGATTATATAGGACAATAAATTCAATGTAATTGTAAAAATATTTACATGCTTGGTAGGACATATTTCTTGGCAGATACCATCCTCTACAGCTTCACCTACAGTAAAGGGCTGTCTGGTTCATTACTGGCAAACCCACACCCCAGATACATAACTTTGTGGAAATATGCCTTCTTTTGCATGAGTTCATGCCAGTTTGTTGTACAAAATAAACTGTACTGTCAAGAGATTCTAATGGTGCAACAGCATCTATTATAGGCCCTTGTGCCCCTGCAGCATACTATTTAAAAAACAAAACTCCACGCTTAACTGCTTTTCATATACTTACAGAGTAGCAAAATTGGGAGTTTAACCTGATAAAGGGAAAAATCTGGGAAACTTTTGCACGTAATACCAAAGAAGTTTAAGCCATATCCTAAAATTAAATCATGCTCCTCCAACATCCTAAAGATGTAAAAATGACTTTAAGTAATTTGGGTTGATTTTAGTATGGGAAGTATCAAAAGTCCAGTACTGACGGCAAGTGGTGCATTCTGGCACATAAGAAACAGAAGGAAGTCCAAATTATTTAGATTTTTTTTTTTAATTAGTACTATTTATTACAAGACAGTGCTATATGTTTTTCCTTACAAACAGCACAATGCTTACCTACTGGAGCAAAACTCCTCAGATAGTAGGCTTCAGTCCAGATTCTGGCTATGAATAAACTTTACACACACCATGCTACAATCCAGCTACGCAATATTTTCTATTTTGTGTGGAAAATCTGTGTATCTTACTTTTTTGTTGAGATCTCAGGAAATAACTACAGCAGTGCCCTGTCAGATGATCGCTTACTGTTTTAGCTGACTAAACAGAATTTAACAGGTCTTAACGAAAACTGGAGCTCTGATTTAAGAGCTTATATACAGTGATGTAAGATATAGCCCAACCAAAGTGGAAAAAGGGGAAAAGTGTGGAAAACAATGCAAAAATTAAGAAAATCACCCTGCTAATAAGCGACAAAACAAAACACAGATTTCATGAGGGAGTTTTGCTGAGGAATACATTTTTTTTTCTGTAGTTTTGTATTGGGTTTGCGTGGCAAGATTTTGGTAGCACGAGGGGGGTGACGGGGGGTGGCTTCTGTAAGAAGCTGCTGGAAGCTTCCCCCATGTCTGATAGAGCCAAGGCCAGCCGGCTCCAAGACAGACCCGCCTCTGGCCAAGGCCAAGGCCATCAGCGATGGTGGTAACACCTCTGGGATAATGTATTTAAGAAGGGAAAAAAAGTTGCTGTAGGACAGAAACTGCAGCCGGAGAGAAGAGTGAGAACACGTGAGAGCAACAACCCTGCAGACCCCCAGGTCAGTGCAGAAGGAGGGGCAGGAGGTGCTCCAGCCACCAGAGCAGAGATTCCCCTGCAGCCCGTGGGGAAGACCCTGGGGAGGCAGGCTGTGCCCCTGCAGCCCAGGGAGATCCAGGCTGGAGCAGATCTCCACCTGCAGCCCGGGGAGGACCCCACGCCGGAGCAGGGGGGTGCCCGAAGGACGCCAGCAGGCTCCTGGCAGGACCTACGGCCCCGTGGAGAGAGGAGCCCAGGCCGGAGCAGGTTTGCTGGCAGGAGTTGTGACCCCGCGGGGGACCCATGCTGG
>JAVKLA010000026.1:20964571-21016607 GCA_034782735.1 Sagittarius serpentarius
GCCCCGCGCGAAGCTGCTCGGTGCAACAAGGCGGCGGGGGCGGGGGCGGTGTCACGTGGCGCCGCGCGCGAGCCCCTGCGCGGGAGTGGCGGGCTGGGGCCGTGGCGGGGCCGCCGTTGGGGCGGGGGCGGGGGCCGGTGACAGCTCCGTCCCCTCAGCGCCGAGGGCCTCAGGAGGGGGCGAAGGGGAGGGGGACAGGCACAGCCCGCCAGAGCCTAGCGAGATCCCTTCCCCTTGGGCCGGCAGCGTCGGGTGGGCCCCCGTTTGGGTTCGGCAGGGCGGGTTAAAGCGCTGTGTAAAGTCTCGTGCAGCAAGTGGGGTGTCTCCGCCCTGAAGGAAGTTTTTTTATTTCTCAGCTTGGAAAGTTTTGTGGAAACTCCTTTAGTGTCACTTTAGACAATGAAAGTGTAAAGGAAGAATCTGTTCGCAGGCAATGACGAGTTCGGAGCTGCATGGCTGCTGCGATCGTGCTTCTCCTCAGAGTTATTTTTGTTTGAAAGCTTGCCAAAAATTTCTCGAACGTACATCACGGCAAGCATAAAAAAATCGGTGGTTTTCAGGTCTTTCATGATTAGCCTCCCACTGTTTTGCTACTCAGCTAATGCTTCTCAGGGCTCTTGGACTTAAGTCAGTGGCTCTGTCCTCAGCTTGTTAGGTTTTTGTACGAAGTTACTTGATGTTTCTGTTCATAAAAGTTAGCTAACTGTTTCGTAACGTGCCTTCTGTAAGCCTGGTACCTATACCACCCAGACGCAGTGGCAGACAATGAGGAACAGCGACTGGAGTCGTTACCTCCTACTATGCATTGCCAAAGTGCAGTCACAGCCTCCCAGCTATCTGCAACTTTCATTACTTGTTACAACAGGGCTCTTCTCCTCCTTCCCAAACGCACAACAGTGAATAATACAGCGAAACCACAGGATTCCAGCAGACAAATGTTCTTCCTCTCCCAGAAGTGCCTCCTGAGAAGTTGTCTTGGAACTGTCTCTCATCCATGAAGCCACTGAAATATTTATTAGGCAACTTCACCAGAAGCAGTATACAAATGGTACTCGGCTCTGTCTGCTTGACAGGATATGTAAGTAGGATTATCTGTTTATAATGTGTAAAGAAAATCGGTGTCAGAGGAAGGGCATCTGGCAAAAGCTGAACCCAAATAATGCCATCGCTCTGTGTGTAGAAGGAGCACTTGCACATGTAGAACTTGCTTCTTTCATAATGCCAGGCTCTTTGAAGATACTGTCGTGTTTGTATTTCTTGGCTCCTTCTGAACTGCTTCTGGAGTCCCAAATATCCATGCTGGGGAAATAAATCACTGACATATACAGCAGTGGACTTTGAGATAAGACAGCTTTAGCACAAAGCTTTGCGCCATGAAAATACTGAAACTGCTACAGGCTATTGATATAGCAACATACATTGCTGTGAATACATCAACTTTTTATATTGCTTCCAAATTATACTGTAAATCAGAGAGATAAATAATTTTGATACTGCTGGTATTTTTTATGCTAACTTCAGCTAGGACTGGGATTTCAACACCCCACTTCAAGTTGCTATTTGGAGAAGTTCCATGGAATTGGCCTAAGTAATTTAGGCTCCGATGCAGTTTTTCTCTGATTATGCCCATCGCTTTCTCCAGGAACAGTGAAACTATCTGAACAGAGGAAGGTTGTGACTCTAGCAGTTACCGAGACCAGATTTGGACAAAATATCTCATTCCTAAGGGGACAAAAAGTGGCCTTGGTCTTAGAGGTCCAAAAGCAAAAATAAATTTAGCCTTTTTACAGCTCTTCATACACACAGAAACCTCACAGTTTTACCCCACAGTTAAAAATTCCCTTGTTTTTTTGTTCATAAGCAGAAATGAGAGAGAAAAGTGATGGGAAAATATATTCTTGTAATTGTTTGTCACTTTTTAATTGCTTGGGAGCCACTTGAAACCGTTACAGTAAGGAGCTTGAAGCACTGTGATAGATAATATCTGAGCACCTCCCAAATATTTGGAAGTTGAAATCAAAATATTATCTCTTTTCCTTTCCAACCTGAAGAAAACAAGTTTGATTAGTTTAAAACTCATTTGTTGTTTGTGTGCCTGGGTGTGCTTGAGAATGAAAGAAGAACGGAGTACGTATCTGAAGAGAAACTAATGCAAAGATAGGAGTCCTATATTTAGTGAAGTGGCAAACCTAAACAACATTCTTTTCTCTTGTGAAAAGTTCTTCCAGAGTCTGGATCCAGCTCCTGCAAAAATTCTGTATTTTGCATTCACAAGCTCCCAAAAGTGTCAGTGTTTCACTGGCATCGAGCTATCCTGGAAGGACAGACAAGCTGACAGGGCTGTTTCTCCCCATGTGTATTTCATAGTGCTGAAAACCTTGCCTCAGCATGACCTCTGTAATTTAATGCATATATCACTTTCTTGCAACAGTGTAATTTCTACTCTGTGTGGTGCCTGCCCCCTGTAGCGCCTGCAATCCGGCTGGGTGCTTTGGTGTTCACAGTGCTGCTGGCATCCATGCCCTTCCTCCACCCTTCACACTATTGCAAATGGTTAGGAAACCTGTGGGTTGGGGGGCACTATTAATCAGATGTAGCTTCAAATTTAAAACAGGTGTTTTGGCTGAATTTCAGGTCTATTAGAAATCGGCTCTTCTGGGGCACAATTCTGGTGAGGCACAAAGCTGAGCACATGCTAATAAACTGTAGCAGGCTCATTACCAAGGATTTGAGGGCATATCTGGAAACGGCAACAAAAAAAACCAGCAATCATAATCTGGGAAGTGCAGGGGGCTGATGGAGAAAAGTTGCAGAGAGGCAAAAATTTCAAAATAGGGCTAGGCTGATGGAACAGAGATGGAGCTGCTGAAGGGAATGGTAAGAGGGAGAGCGACGGGGTGAGGAGGGAATGGGGAGGAAAACCAGACGCAGCGAAGCCACCTCAGTAAGGTTGGGAAACACTCTTTCAGTGTTGTGTAAATGATTTGGAAACATGTTACAATCCAGATGTTTCCCATGACCCACTTCAAGGATCATCATAGTTTCATTTGCTGTTAAGGGTTATAGTATTTTACCCAGCTTATAAGGAAGGTGAATTTGATGTCAGCCCCAGGAATTTAGCATCTGTTTGAGTTAAAGACATCAGATACAGAATAGACTGTAGGAAACAGAAAATACCAGCTCTTTGGCTTCCCCAGTGTAGCTAGCTATGACATATGCCTGTGTCTATAGCCTCTTAGGACTATATGATTCATTTCTTGTGCACCTCTGGCACTGTACAACTCCAGAGCAGCTGGACGGCTAGAACCAGGCCACTCACGGACCATATACAGCGATCTAAGGTTATTGATGCACTTTTGAGCAGCCTGATTTTGCCCAGCCTAGTAGAATTCTGCCCATTTAACTGCAGTATAATAATTTCAAAACCATTTTCAAAGCATTTGGCAAAGATTTACCCAATGTTGCTTTTCTATGAAAGACTTTTAGAGTCATGCTCCAGCTTGACTACAATAAGAATTCAATACAATGTGTGTCACCATAGCAACTTCATCAAATAATTTTATGGAAAATAATTAATTTGTTCTTGTAACACTTCTAAGAAGATAAAGGAACTGGGACATAGAAAAGTTACGGTCAAAGTAACACTTGTTAGTGGCACGGTGAAATTAGCCCAGGAGTGTGGTTTTCATTACTGATTCACATTGCCGACAGGATCAGGCAGCCAGCAGAGCTATGCAAAGTGGCCAGATTACATGGCAGGGGAGGAGGTGGCATGACCATTGAGGACTGCTGGAATATCACAAAATAGCCACAACGCACGATGGAATTGGGATACTTTTTTAATTGATACCCCTTTCCACTACTCCAGATGTGCTTGTTTACACCTCCAACATTCCTCTTGCCCGCACGTTACATGACGACCTGCTAGATTTTACTTTTGCTTCTCTTGTATCCAATTTGTATAAAATTATGTTTCTGATCCTTCAAACTGGAAGTACTCAGCTCCTTCCTTTCCTAATGATCATTATTCCATACTCAGTTCATTCCTGCTTCAAACACATCACCCTCTTCCATCCAAAGACCCACCTTGAGCCTATCCAGAATGTTTCTGCTGAAATCACCTATTGCTCTGCATTCCCCTTATGGCATTTGCCTTTCTTCTAGCTCTTCACTGTCCTCACATCTAGTCCAAATCTTGTCCTTGCAGACAAAGCCAACTGCCTCAAGTACATGTTGAATCAGACATTTCTTTTTCAATTCTCTTCCCCCTTTCTGGGAATGGTGACAGCTTTGACGTTGCTGTTGTTCCTCTCACATTTCCTCTTTTGTGCCACTCTATGTAAGACCAATATCCAACATCTTTCCTCATATGTAGTATTCTGAGCTCTGCAGCTTGTGTCACCTTCTCACGCAGCTCCAGTTAACTAGAAGCTAAGATGACTCTTGCTGTTCTGTTCCCCAAGAGGAAGCTGACTTTGTCAAGGAAGAAAGCAGCTGCCCGAGAGCTAACGTAATTTTGACATGAGAAAAGCAGGTAGGAAGGGAGAAAAGTCAGTCAGTACCGTGCCACAGGAGGGGAGCAATCAGAACTAATTTTACTGCATTCACTTAGGAGTGGGATATCTGGGTAGGAGCTCCCGTGCTGTATGAGAAGATCTAAGTAGAGGTGGAAAACAAGTATGATGCTTGTGAATTCTGTTGTGTGTTATAACACCTTTCTCTTCTTGCCCTGACATGAAACTTGCACATTGCAAAACTGATCGTGTCATTAATGCTATAAGCACATGCCTTCAAAACCAGGATTGCTACCTGACGGACAAATGCTTGTAACAAATGTCTTTTCATGTGTGAGAGAGAACGGAAATGAGCTCCCCTATGTTTTGTTCACGCTTCCCAGTCGATGTGTCAAACACTGACACCTCTGAAGAGCAAGAGGTATGCTGTCCTCTGTGTCTGCCATGCATTGCCCATCAGCAAGCATTCCTAATGCACTCCCGCTGCTCTTTCCTAAGGACTCTTTTTTACACATCCTTTTGCAGCAGCAGGCGCTCTCACAGTCACTCACTCAGATGCTCCAGGGGGAAAACCAGACCTGGCAACATAGCCTTACCGGCATGATAAGTGCACCAATACACCTCCCCAAAATTTCTGGAGACCACCTTTCATACAGGAAAAACAAGTGGCCCGGTCCCAGCTAGTGACACTGTCTCCATCCCTTTCCCCTAGTTTCATCTTGAAAACCTAGGGCCTTGCTGCCAAATACTTCTCCCCATCATTCCATGCTGGCAGTGTTTGTGAGACTTGGCAGGAGATAGCATTTGATAAGAACCCTTCTCTGGGCACTTCTGAGAGGGCACTGTCATTCATGTCACTCCCCTGCCAGTTCACAAGCACCAAGCCAGCAGGGTGAGTGCAGGAGGAACCGCATTCCTTTTGGGCTCCTGTAACTCAGAAGCGGCTCCTATCATTTTCTTCAGTCACATCTGAGCCAAAAGCAAGCATAACACACTTCAGCCCTAAAAGAATATTTTTAAGGAAAGTTATAAGCAAACAAAAATGCAGGGTATGAATGGAACAGCCACTTCAACCTGCTGCCAAGCTATAATTGGTACTTACGCTCACACTCTTGCACACACATACGTGCAGCAGAGCTTAATAGATTCCCTCATTAATGTTGAAGCTCATGTGCTCATGCTGTATGTCTGGGAAAGCTTTACACCCACATGAATTTTGATGTGGAGCTGAAACAAAAATGTTGATGCTGGCAATGCCAACTACAGAGAATAAATAGCTGGGTCCAGTCCTGCCAATGCTGACTTGAATGGGGCTTCTCACCCAAATGAAAACCTATGTGTGAAAAGTATTCTCACGACTGGGTCTGTGCAGCAAAAGTAAATCCTGGTTCCCTTCCTCAAATGAATAAATCCATTTATGCCAATGAGTTAGTTTCAAGCCTTGTATAGGTAGGTCTCACTCCATGGTCTTTAGGCGAGATCTGAATCTTGCCCACTGGAGTGAGTCAGGCTATCAGTGTTTGGCTCTGTGCTTCAGGGGTCAGTGACTGCGTTTACACGTGGGCAGACTTCACGCTGGTTAAATCAAACCACTGCGCTGAAAAGGACATTAACTAAATGCCTCCCAACATTCTGATGGTGTATAAGCTATTCTGAATCTTAAAATCAATAGAGGATTTGTCCCAATTCATTCCAGTACACACAAGTGCATAAATGATAGTGTTTTCCATTCAGTGAAATAGAGGAAATGCATTAAAAAAGAAATGAAGTGGGTATTTAAAACTGCTTTGTTTTTCAGGATCTGAGAACCAAAGAATTACAAGAAATACCGGAGTGACTGTTATCACCTTCTCTGTCACCCCGTGTTTCCTAGTTTTATTTCTTAGAGCTCAAAAAGCAATACTTTCTGAGTAGCAGTGGTGCAGGCTTGTCTTGATAATGTGCTTCAGCCACGACCCCTGTCTAGAAGTGATCAGATTATATGTTCTGCTTCAATCCTCCACTGAGGCCAGGGACAGATGCAGACCAGATGTGAATGGCAGGGACACAGCGCTCCCTTCACAACCATATGTCAGGCACCCACCTTTCTGCCAGCTCATCAGCCTTGGGGAGATCCCACAGTGGAGGGCCAAATGCAGGAGAATACATACTCACAGTTCTGCCTCAGGTTGTGCCTTCTCTCCAGCTTCCCACCGCTTGCAGATGGGGTTGAGGTGCCAGAGAGAGGATGAGGTGATACGCCGGGAACAAGTGAATTGCCAGCAGTACAGCCGTGGAGTGGGAGAGGGGCTACAATAAGGCTAAAATTTCCTTGGTAGCTTCCTGGTAAATCCATATCAGTTTAAAGCTACAAGTGAATCTGGCAAGAAACTTCTGTGACTTCAGATCAGAAGACGCCTACTGTGTTGCAAGTTGTGTGATGTGGACCTTTCCACTGGCAGCTGGCTGCAGGCCAACAAGTTCACTTTCCATGGATCACAAAATCACCGGAATTTTTACTGGTCATTTTTACCTGAATGCAGGAGCAAAGAGTGGTAGAGAATCTGTAGCTCATTTCTAATGCGTCCACCTATCCAGTTCTTCTCTTTGGACCACTTCTTCCATGTGCTTTCAGTAATCAGTTAAACCCTCCCTTGCCTTTTCATACAGTGTCCCTTTTCATTGGAAAGCCAGACATGTTGGCAGTGCTTGCTACTGGAGGAATAAAGAAGGAATAATGATCCAAAAGAAAGGATTATAGTCTCTCAGATTGCACTGGGATATTCTCAAGTCAAACACTAACCCTGCATGTGTTGGTATTCACTTTTAACATTCTCCAAGAGCTGGTTCATTGCTAAAGACTTTGTGCATTGCAACAGCAGCTGAAACCTAGGAAGAACTACAAAAGCAAGATGCTGATGAACATTCTGTGCACCTGTGTTTTTTAGCTCTCTCAACCTACAAAACAGCGAAAGATAAAGAGCAAAAATGAGTATCAGATGCATTGAGCTGATTCAGATTACATAACGCTGTTGGAGGAAATAGGAGAAGGTAAGTAGTTTGTGCAACAGCTTGTTGACCTGAAAGATCAGATGCCTAAAAGAACATTTAACTAAGAACAGCTGTAAAGAAAACAGTAGTGCAGGCAGGTAAAACCACAGATCAAATACTTTGCAGGTCCATATTTCAGCACATGCAGTATGGTTTCAGATGCCAAATTCTGTTCCTATTGAATCTATGGCAAAATGCCCACTGACTTCAAACAGAATAGGTTTTGTCCCTGTAAGCTAAGAGTATGGCCAGCAATACCAATGCAGTATAGAAATAAATTGTGTAGGTGAAGAGGAGGGAGTTGGTACTGCAAATTTAGTGCCTGCCTGATCTGAGCGCTTTTATTTTCAAATTAGCAAAACCCTTTTGCTCTTGGGACATTATATCAATCTTTTTTTTTTAGGTCCACAATATTTCAAAGTCTGTTGGCTGGAGTGCTCAATGCTTATCAACATTATTCAGTAAATATTTTTTAAATGGTTAAACAAAGGGTTCAGAAACATTAGAGACATTCTTTTCAAAATGGAACTTTTTGGTATTGTAGGAAGTTTTGTTCAGTAAAGGTCTTTAAATGTTGGTATTGCTATTCTCTTTCTTTTACTTTCTCCTCTGTTCCATGACATTCTGTTTACTAAAATTTATTCAAATCTATATTCTTAAGCCTTATCCTGAAAGTGGATTTGATAAATCTTTGTAATTGTTTGACACCTCCTAGCATTATGGCATGTATCTGAGCATGGGTCTGTGCATGGATGTGAAAGTGAACAGCAGAAAACAAACTACTGAACTTTTTGCGCAATTAACTAATTTTGCATCAAAACAAGTACAATTGCCAGCAGTGTATCTGTAGTATTTTAAAATCAGATAAAAATAGGATTGCTGTATTCTTTAATTAGCATAGCTGAAAGTTAGCCAAATCAGCTTTGGACACAGCAGGAGACGTACAGTTTGTCCTGATTTTGTGGGGTATGAAAAAATGTAATACTTGGCACATGAACTAACTATGCTAACTGAAAATGTTACTAAAACATATTCAACTAAATCAAATATGGTGGTTTACCAGAGATTAGTCCATGTATTTTAACAGAACAGAAGAGCACAGTTTTAAAGTTGTGGACTACCGAAAGAAATGAAATCTAGAGAAAGTGATTATCAGTGACATGAAAATTTTGAGGAAAACTACTTACATATTGAAATGAGTAAGCTCCTTTTGCCAAACACTGGCATTCTTACTGACACAGAGTAACATCATGCTCTATGAATAGTTTTGTTTACTTGGGAATCCAGTCTTTTATTGCAAATGAAATTGCAAGGTGTTTCAACTTGAGTGAACATTTTCAAATGTTAAGATGTTAAAAGCCACCCCTTTTTAATTTCTGTGTGCCCAGCTGCATAAAATGGGTTTCAATGAGTTTAGAGGTATTATATTAACATGGGATAAATTGTTTATTAAACAGGAACAAACATCAACTGAGTAAACATCTTATTAGTGCTTACAACATCTAGCTTAGATGTAGTCCCTGCCTGTGCATGATGGAACTGCAGTGTCTTACTAAGCAGATACTTTCTTGTGCAAATTTAAGGGCAGAATTCTGTCATTCTCCATGTGCATCCTTAAGCAAAGATACTCTCAAAAGTAATGAAAAACTTACATAAAGTCCAGTGAGAAAGCCTCTGATGAAATCAGATGCGGGCTTCAAACCAGCCCTGTTACAAAAAGATAAAACTTATTCTTCCTGAAGCAGTGAGGACTGAATCCAGAGAAATTCCTTGAGGAGGGGCATTGCTACCTTCCCTGCAAAGGTTTACTGCTCTAAATTGAAATTTGAATTCCTACCAGTAAGGCTATGAAGGATATTCAATAAAACAGCACGTGTGGCAGCTGCTCTCACCACTCACTTCTCTGTAGACCGCCCAACTCAGTTTGGGAGCAACACTGTCCCCTATACTAGAGGGCTATGTGCAGACAGCTACCAAATTTCCATTTACTGGCCTTTTCTGTCTTTAGAAATGCTTACTATTATTTTTTCAAGACCTTAATTTTGAAGATTGCCTCATTCCCAGATGTGACATTTCACAGCTTTAGAAGAAACAGTTACCTGAAGAACTTTCCAAAATTGCATCACAGAACATATCTCTTGGTGTTTCTCTAATCCAGATCAGTTTGTTTCCTAGAAAGCACAGCTCATCGTTTCACAGGACTGACTTTCACCTGCACAGATGGTTTGCCTGTTAAAAAAAACATCCTTCAGAAACCACAGTAGAACATGAGCACTCCTAGGCAATAGTTCCCACATTTGGGTTTCTGACCCTTCATGAGGTTGTAGCAGTCCTCAGTGAGGTTCTGATTATAGCCAAAATTAAATCGTTTAGATAGTTCTGGGGCTGTGAGCCAGACTGAAGGGGAACTTGCAATCAGAAGAGGAGCTACTCAAAAGCCAACTGGACCACATCTTACTCTTGTACCAGCTTCCATCTTTTGAGACTTTGATGATTATACACATCAGACTATCTATAAGATGTATCTGATAGTGACAGTGAGCTAAGATTATTATAGCCCATCCATTTTACAGACAATAAACACCAAGACAGGAGGCACAAAGACAGGACAGGCCCCAAAGACTAGAGGGTGAGGCAGAAATCTTGCCCTTCCTCAGGTCAGAGCCACTGATTCACTCTGCAGCACACTCCACAGAGCTGTAACCTCTTTAGGTGAGAGGCATTTGTTGGGCATCCTCCCTCAAGGATCAACAGATCTGTTTTCTACCCCAACCCCATATCCCATTGGTGGGAGGAGGTAGGATGGCTCAGTCACCCCACAAGCTCTGTGTCACTTCTCCCTGATATGTACTCTCAAGAAAAGCAGAATGCATCCAGGTTCTTTCGTGAACAAAGTGATGTGTGGGACCATTTGTCCCCTTAGAACTTGCTAAAGATCTCATGGGTAGATGGAGCATAGCTGAAAACAAAGACCTAATTCCAGTACTCTTGCAAAAACTTCTGGCCAGCACTGTCTCTTAAAAAAACAGACTGGAGGAATGTAAACATGTTTGGCCAGTAAAGGAGTCATTACATAAATGTTAATTATGAAGAGGATTTCCCATGTACAGGGCTTTTGACACAACTTTGATCCCATGCAAGACACAAGTCTCAGGAGTCACATGCTCTGCCTTAGAACTGTGCTGACACTTCTCTGAGCCCTAAAAAGCTGCAAGGACATTTGCTGTAGCACAGGAACAGAAGAAGCTTTGATGATTGAAACTGAAGCTTGCACAGCATCATGCTGAAGCAACAACCTTCTGTTTAATTAAAAAGTACCATTGGTCAGAACATGTGAGTATCTAGCTATGGTAGCTGGGTGGCCCATGCATGACAAAACACAGGAAAAAAATGTTCTAATGACCCTCCCAAACTCTCACTTGTTCCCCATAATCTAGCTGAAACCAGCCATAAAATCCATGTATCTCATCTGCTCAGACAGCTATTATCTTCTTCCCCAGCTGAAATGCCTTCCTGCGGTCTCCCCTCACCTCCTGCATCTTCCCGGAGGTCTTTGTTTTTCTTTGCAAGGCCAATACAATTCAGGCTACACCTACAGAGCACACTATAGCAGCCTACTGAGAAGGCAGGTGTAGTAATGAGATGGATTGCTGAGCTAGAATACCTGCAGTGTGTACTGCAACCCAGCTAGTTCATTCTTTGTACGGAGTAAATGTACCCCCAGGTCTTCTCTGTCTCCCTCCTGACACTTCTTCCGTCTTGTCCTTGCTTCCTATGCCCTTCTTTTCCTTCCCTCTCCCCCCCTTATCTTCCTCCCAAAACTGTTTGCCCCTTGGACTTCTTCTGCCTATAATCCTGATCTACACTCTGCTGCTGTCCTCTTGGGACTCACTTTTTTAAGTAGGATGCATTGAAAAAGCTGCTTTTCCCTTAATGAACAGCAAACAAAATAGCTAATTAAAAAATAATTAAATAAAAGCCATACATTTGGTGTAGCATGGGCTATAGAGTTACTATGTTTTTGCTGTTAGGTGTGTGAGATTCTTCTCTATGCTTTCAGCGTTTTGAGCTGTTAGGATCTGAATTGCAAGCTTTTTTCCTCAGCAGCCAGGAGAGATTCAAGTTAAACTGACCTTTCCAAAGGGATGCTGAAATTCTCACATGGGTAACGTGACTCCAGACTCCCGCAAAGATCACAAGAACTGGGGACAACATTAGGCTTTCTTTACTGTGAATAGTGCCATTTAGTGAAGGGAATGACTCACCATGTCCAAAGTGAAGCCTGTCCTCAGACCATCGGCGTGAAGGCAACAGGGGATTAATTTAATAATCAGCCTGTTGGCTTTGCTGATGGCTTGAGCAGACACTGTGACACTCCTCCTCCTGCTATGGCCATCCCTTCCTCATGCGCTGCCCTTCTGCATGCAGCATTTGTGCTGCTGGGTGATGAGTCCAACCAGTGAACTTATCTGACCAAAAAATATTGCTGGCCCTTTTTTGCAGAGTTACTTTTTCAGTTGGATCAGAGTTTCCTGATCCAATTTGTGATGTGGCTCCGAAGAGTGTCAGCACAGAGTAAAGGCGATGAGAGGTGGGAACATGCAAGCAAAAGCGGGAGTTTGGGGATATGAAAATTGTGCAAGTGGTCTTTGGCAGTCCCGTGGCTGAATATTGAACCATGCTTTGGGACTGAAACCTTCTGTCTGCCTTGCCTGTTAAACTCTTATTGCATGTGGTGCTTTATAAATAACGTCTTTTGAAACTCTTGCAAGGCTATTTTAAAAGAGAAATACAGTTACTGAATTTCCACTGTGATTTATCTTCCAGCCTTCCTCCCTTCCCAGTCCCCTGCAGCTGATCATCTCATTTATGTATTTAACAAATGCGAAACAGAATACTCCACTGCTTTTCTCCCTGTTCTTAAATAAAATTCTGAGAATTGAGCCTTTCAAAATGACTAAGCAAGGCAACAGGACTTCTGCTCGGGAAGAAAGAGAGAGATCTTCATTTGAGGCTTTAGAGGGTTTCAAATAGCAAGAAAGAGTTGAAGCATTTAAAAAACAGAATTCTTAAGTGACCTTTTAATTGAGGGAGTGATTTATGTATCAGAATTTCTGCCCATATCCAAGGGTCTGTATAGGAGTTCTGTACTGGCATCAGAGAGAGTTTATAGGTAAATGTACACTTTGACTTAGTTAAGATACTTATGTTGACAATAGCATTTTTATTCCAAGCAGTAAAATGTGAGTTACAGTTCTGAAGATGATAGAATTTGAAGCATATTTATTTGCATAAAAATCTGCCTCTGAAGGAGGAAATAATGGTTTGTTGATAATATTGATTCTGAAATACAGAAACTCAACAGTGTCAGAGGGCCAGCTTTCCCAAGAGACGATTCTGTGAGTGCCATCGGTACCCACAGAGCAGGTGATAAATTATGCATCCTTGATCTATGTCTTCTAGACATGTTACCTTTTTTTCTAGTGATGTAATAACAAGCTCCAAAAGGGAGTCAAAGCCTCAGCTGTATTTAATATTGACTCACAAGCTTTTGTCACAGGCTAGCATGATTTCCTGATGTCTTTGACACCCAGGAAAGAAGGATGACTGAGAAACTTATAAATCTCAAAATCCTGTTTTAGACATAACAGAGTGAAGGAGAGAAAATTATGACAACGTAGCACTTACATGGTCAAAGTACTACAGTTGTAATAACAGCCCCAATACCCTTGTAAAGCTAAGGAGTAAACACTATTATCTCCATACTGAAGCTTGCCAAAGGTGATATGCCCTGGAATTTATTTTAAGTAAGACTGAACTCTTCAGTTCCTCTCTGGAAACTAATAAAGAGTTGCAAAGCAAGCCTGTAGCAGAAGTAAGAATAGATCCTAGGACTCGCTGGGTTTCAAGCCCGTGCCACCTCACAACCATCAAAATTTCCTGTATAAGAGGTAGCTGGAAGCTATATTAAAACCTGGGGTTTATTGTGTTGTTGCTGCAGAGTGGACCAGATGTCTGGAATTTGGCTCCTGCAAATTGTCCTTCATTTGGCGTGTCCCTGAAAAGAAGTAATCCTTGTTTCCACTTCTGATGATAAACCACAAGTTGAAACAAGCAGGTTTTTTTCTTGAATACCAACCAGCTATTATTATACAATTCGTTATCAGATCAAAGCAAACATGACCTTAGCCCTCGGACAGTGCATCACAGCACCATACCTTTCACATGGAAAGGAGGAGGAAAGGGGAGGAGAAGACATATCCTGCTTTGCTCTCCAGATGTGACTGCAGGTATTTTAAAACATAATTATGGAACCAGCTAAGCTCTTTGGCTTTCAGACTGATTGGGTGTCTCGCCTCCTCAGTCTATTTCTGGGTGCTGTAAATACTGCTGTTCATGTAGCAGGAAAGCAACTGAGCCACAGCCTTGCTGGCGAATGACTCAAAAATGTGAGGACAGACAGAAGCCATACCTATTTCTGAAGTTGCTTGCTCAGCAAATCAGTACAAATCTACATAGCCTTTATACCTTAGCAATAGTCCTCACTGCATAGAGGTGAGGGATCATGTTGTGACAGGTGTCCTTCCCCCAGTCTGCCCCTTTCTGTGCGTTACAAGAAGCGGACAGACCAGTGCCCAAACTTGCCACCTGTAGGAAGCCTTTCCAAGAGCAGAGGTTACTTTGCCCAGCTGTTAGCTCTGCTGTTGACATTTATAATTCTTTGCATTTTAATTAAACCCCAGCTTCTGGAATTGAGTGGTTACGTGAGAAATTCAATTTTGTTTGTTTCTTTGGAAGGTTTCTAGTGCTCAGAGCTGCAAAGAAAGGACTTATGAATTCAGGGCTCAGAATTTAGAAGGAAGGGGAACCCCACTCCAAAATTGCTGCCTACAGGAAATGTAGAGCTTTTTAAGCAAATTTCATGGCAATGAAATCTGAGTCATTATGTTTTAAGATCTGGGCTTCTGATAGTGCCTCTTTTAATGTCCTTTGCATAGTCCCACAGACTCATTCACAACTGGTTGGAGACCAAGTGCACAGTTTGTGCTGTGTAATAGCAGTACAACAGGTTTCTGGATACCTGCTCACACCTCAAAAGTCATGTCAGGTAGGCACTGCTTGCACTTCCACAACTAGTTATTTTCCCTCTGAGCAAAGGAAGAGCTTTAGGCCAACGTGGATGGCATTTCCCACAGGTGGTGACTTTTCCCCACTTTCCTCAACACAATGTTTTCATCAGCATTAAGAGTGAGCTCAGTATGCAGCGCTGCTGTTCTTAAAGCAGCTCTTTCTGTAATGCTTCAGCTTGGCATCACTTGGGCTCTGAGGGTGATCCCTTTTTCACATGCTGCTCACATTTTTCATTATAACATTTTGAGCAATTACAGAATACTTTACAGACTAATTTATCCCTCACAACACCCCTCAGAGGTGTGCAAATGTGTTTTATTATCCTTCTTTTACCGATGGGGAAAGCAAGACATGGAGATTAAAGGTGATATTCTCTCCTTTGTTTCCATTCTTGGAAAAGAGTCAAATTTATTAAATTCTGGCTGAAGGTGGGGGAGGAAAGTCAGGATGTGGGGGCAGGTCTGGAGCAAACTTCTGCCATTCCTTGGAGCCTGTTGAAAGCGTCTCTGCCACAGCCTTTGGAGGTCAGGTCTCTGTGAGGTCCTGGGGGTGACAAAAGGAGGTAAGAGGGAGTTTTGTGATGGCATAAATTTTCCATCAGTCTGACTTGAAGGTTGCAGTTTGTCACTGCAGAGACAGGAGGCAGCCAGTAAGTGACACAGAGTTTATAAAGAGCCTGTATTTACGGGGGCAGCGAGGTGGCCGTAAGAAGTGACAGGGCTTCTTGTAAAGTTCACTGAACTGAAGTGGACCTTGAAAGGAGGAGCTGCTGGTAAAGGCGTGGGGAACAAACACCGTGAACAGCAGGTTGGTGGAAGGTTTGCTGTGACACCAGTGAGCCCTCCCTGCTCTCACTGCAGCTGAAATGTTCCTGGCTCACAGAGGGAAAGGCCAATCCATTAGGAAGGAGAAAATCACGCTGATTAAATCAAGCAGAATTTGGAATGCATTTGCAAAGACCGTAACTCCCAGTGAACAAGATATGTAATCTAAGTACGGGGGGCCAAAATAGGGCCTCTAACTTAATAGGAAGACTATATTCTAGTGGGTGAATGTCACAGTGATATATAGGTATCTTCCCCTCACCCTTAGGACAAGACATTCCTTGCAGGAGCTGGATTGGATTCCTCAAGAGAATTGTGAATTCTATGTAAGGTGAAGCAACTCCTATACTTAAAAATCATCTGAATGAGTCTCCGAAACAGCTGGTACCCAGCAAAAAATCTGTGTTCTTGCACTTAAGTTTATGCCACAAACTGGTCTTCCTCCATCCAGCTGTCTGTCTCAGTAATGACTTCAGTTTCCGGAAAAGGAAGGAGATGCCTCTATCCATCATCTGTTTGAGACTCGGTTCACCTACCACTGTCATTCCAGAGGAGCAAAGAGAAATATGTGGTTCCTCTGAACTCTGTAGTTCTGTAATTTTGTTGGGGTTTAGAAAACAAGGTGATAGATGTCTTCTAAATGTCATGGATAAGACAGATAGATATTCCCTCCTTAACCTACCATTTTCTTTTAAAGTCTCCCCATCTGTTTATTGTCTCTTCTTGTTTCTTGTGTTCATTGTGGACTTGAGAGCTAAGGCCTGCTGGCACATACAGCACTGGCAGCCCTGTGGCAAGGATCCCTGACTTCTCCATACTACCAAAACTGTACTGGTAACAGTACCAAGCTCTGCTGAAAACATATGCAAAGACAGTCGAGTCATCATTTGTGTATCTCTGTGCCTTCATTTCCTATATCCAGGGGAATCATTAGCCGAGATGTTCTATCCTGAGAGTGAGAATTCTTCCTCTCTTCATGTTTTCTTGTTCACTGATCCCAGTTAACCTGGTATCCAGTCTCCCAGTTTATATTCTGTTCTAATTCCTCTGATCACAATGGACATAAAATGGAAAATTCCCACTCAAGCAGTGAAAATTTTTATGATAAGGGTGGTGAGACAGTGGCACAGGTTGCCCAGAGAACTTGTGGATACCCCATCCCTGGAAACATTCAAGGCGAGGTTGGATGAGGCTCTGAGCAACCTGACCTAGTGGAAGATATCCCTGCCCATGGCAGGGGGTGGACTGGATGTTCTTTAAAGCCCCCTTCCAACCCAAACCATTCTATGTTTCTATGGTTCTATGACACAAATACGTTCATAGGGCAGCTCAAGATGTTTCTTGACTTACACCTTTTTTGCAAGGTGAGGCCTAGCACACATTTGGATCAAGTTTGCCAGGCTGCCTTCCCTCTTTCTGCTCCCCCAGAATCTCTTCCTGAGGTTGCACTTTTTTCCTCACCTTTTTACTTACACTTGTCCCAACTAAGACCCCACCACGTTGTGGGACCCCCTCACCTACCTCTTTCTGGCCTTGGCCAAGCCAGCCTGTTGTGTTAACAGGAGGATTAAGCTTGAGTGATCCCCAAGACTGTAAGGCTTGGTTTTGTTTGTCCTTCTGCTCCTGGACAGAACAGCACCGCTGTTTCAGCAGCTTACCAGAGTGGTGGTGCTGTTGGGACTCCTTTGCTCTTTGTCCTGCTCCAGTTCCTTACTTCTAAATTTTTAAATCTTTGCTCCATCTTTTTCCTTCTTTTCAGTCACTGTTCCCCGTAGTCATTTGGCTTCTCCTTTTCTCTGCCTTCTCTCTTTCTTCAGCCCTCCTTAGTTTCTGAGGGAGGGCTTTGAAGTTGTTTCAGAGTTGGGCTAATCCCTATCCCTAAAACACAGAGACAAAAGGGACAGTGGCCAAACCGTTGAATGCAGAGCCATGTCCTTTTGTTTGTTCTACACCTGGCCTCTCCTACCTTCACCTGATGACCCCATGCTCTTGCAGCGGAAGAGACAGTGGAGAGTGGCCTAAAGAGCTTGGCTGTTCAGTGTCACATAGGAGCTGTAGGAAGGCTTCGAGGAGCTCTCAGCCCTTGTGTGATTTAGGCTGGGTATTCAGTGTAGAACAGTTCTCTTGCTGAGGGCACAACAATATGAAGTTTTTGTGGGATGCAGGAAGGGGGATAAAGACCATGCTCAAATAAAAGTCAGAGGTGGGGGTGACATGAAGACATTTTCTTCGGCTCTGCACTCCATTCTCAGCTTTGTCCTTCTTCTTTCCTCCACCTCTCTCCCCACCAAGGCCAGACTGTCTGTCCAGTGCAGTGGGACGCTCCTGCTGACAGAGATGGAATGGCAGTGATATAGTGATAGCGGCATTTCAAACTCCTCACAAAACTCTGTCGTATGCTTTCTCTGCAGATTTAAATGCACAGTTCTTAAACCAAGCTACAGACTGCCTTCACATCCCTTATGCATGCATGTGTACCCTCTTTTTCTGAGTCAGATTTACCAGCATGTTCTTGCTACCTTGTGCTGTTTATATCACATCGGGCATCCCAGTAGATTTGTGGCTGCTGTGCACCACTGGAATAGGGCAGCCAACATGCACTGGGGCACCCGTGCAGTTGAGAGAGAGAGAACTTTTCTAGGTTTACTTTACGGTATTATTTGTATGCGCAGCGCTCCATATGAAAGAGCTACATATTTGCAATGCGCCAGTCTTTTACCATTTAAACAGCTGTTTAAACAAAAGCCCCCCCAACTGGAAAACACTTAATTCTGGCTGCTATTACATTTGATATCCCCCTTCAGTCACTGTTGGGAACCTATTGCTTTTACAGTGACTGCTAATGACTGATGAGGTGCTCAAGATGAGCTATTCCCTGGGTCATATAACCCCCAAACTGCTACTGATCTTGTTAACTTAAGATATTGGCGAGTGCAGTTGAATATGCTGCCTTGAGATCTCCAACATGCGGCTTTTAACAGATGCTAATCCTGAGCTACCAAAAACCCCATAGGTACAGGAAAGGCAGATCATGTTCTGCAAATCGTACACTGGGATCTAGCCAAGTACAAAAGAAACTAAACAAAAGCCACAGCCAGGCCTTTGAAAGTAAAACTGTGTGAAATATTTGCTTCTGTTAAAAATACTCCAGCTGCTTTTTTTGTGTCAATCTCCCTGCAAAATCATTTGCCTCTATGGCCTTTTTCCCCCCAACTTTGGACACAAAATGCACACTCTGGGTGGCTGCCAAAATGGTGAGGTAGCTTCTCTTAGGTTGCTTAAAGGGGACATCTCAGCATTTTTGGTTGGATTTTGTCACACAGTGAGAGGAATATAAGATTTTTCTGCTTCCCTAATGGTACAGACTCTTGCAATACCTCAAGCAAACTGTTTTCATTGCTTTTCTCAGAAGGGGCTGCATTATGAGCTAGCCAGAAAAGTAAAGCCAAGCCGGTTATCTCACACAGCTTGCAGCATTATTAAGAAGCTGGTTCCCTTGTGGCTAATATTTTCCAAAGATACTGATGATTTGAATGAACTAACATCTTTAATATCCAAGTGGCCTCCTTGAAATATCTCAGGAAGCCTGTTTTTGGAAAAACTGTGCTCCTCAGCTGTGAAATTGAGCCCTTTTCGGTTGTCACAATGTAAATGGGTAGTACCAAAAATCAGACACTTCTCAAAATCTGGGCAAAGTTAATCTTTGCCCTTATAGTTGCTATATATATATTTTTAAAAGACCCTGCAAACCTGTATTATTAGAATCCACCTGCATTAATCCTGCACCCTCCTCAGACATATGTTATTTAGGTAAGAATTTAAATAAGCAAATAAGAGCCCATTTAATATAGAATATGGGAGAACTTCAGCAGAATTCAGTGCTGGCTTTAGCCTATTTTCTGAGGTAGATATGAGTAGTATCTTCCCTCTCCCATTAACTTCCTAGCTCCTCAATAAAACACTACAGAAACTTAGATTATTCTCTGTTGCCAATCTGAACAGGAAGCATTTAGTGCTTCTGAATAAGAAGTATTTCCCATATGCAAATTTGCTTATTTGCTGCCCCTAACTTCTTGTTAAGGGAAGGGGTCGTTTATTTTCAAAGCTTTACCTGGGAGCTATTCAAATTAAGAAGATGCTAAGTGCTTTACTGAGGAGGGTCTTTAATTTCCTCAGCTGGTACAACTGGAAAATCCACATTTATTTATTCTGTGCTCAGAAACTACTGGGACAGAGACATATATTTGCTAAGTAAAATACATTGCTAGTTTCTCAGCATGTATCATCATGCTGGGTCAGAGTTAAGAAGGTTAATGAAATGTTTAAAGTGAATTTTCACATAGCATTTTTTTAGTGCTGTAATGAATAAACCACAAAGCCAAGAGCACGTTTATGTAGGGTATCTAATCAGTTGTTTTCATCCTATATAATGCATAAAGGCTATTATCAAGATGTTCTTACACCACTTGGACAAGATTATGCTCTTTATAAGCGCTCTTTTAAAGGCAAATTTGAAATTTGCTTGTAAGGTTGTATTGCTGGAGTAATAAGCAGTGGAGTTGATGTCTCTCTGAGTTTCCTTTAATTTACGCTAGAGGCCAGACTGGCTGTAGTTGCTCTTGGGGTTGAGATTTTTAGAGGAGGCACACCTGTGTCACGCCCCTGCAGTCCAAAAATCAGTGTTGCTGAAGGGGTCTGAGTCCATCACATATAATAAAGACAGTATTTCTGGCTAGCTTCCCTGATCTGAGACATCCAGACCAAGGCATTATGTAATGGTGATTTTATCTCCTTGTATTTCTTCACAGAACTCCTTGAGCAATGGAATTTCTTGAATGTCGTCAAAAGAAGTCAAACCCAGATGTGGACTGTTCCTGCTCGAGATGTCAGAAGTGAAAACAGTTTTCTGTAGCTTCCCATGTGGCAGCAAGAGAAGGATAAAAAACTAAGTTATATGAAGACCATGAAATTACCCCCAAATGGAGCAGTGGAAATGTTCACAAGGACTTTTTGCAAATAAACAAATAAAAATGTCACCACTTTCACACAGCGAGGCTTGAAAGGAACATGCCAAGATCAAATAGCAGCTGTACCCGCTGGAGCTGGAACTGAAACAATCTGATCCACTTCGTTTGCTACTTAACAAACAAGAAGCCTGATTGATAAAAATGCTCTTAAGCCTTTCTAGCTCTGTGGTAGATACAAGATTGCTCCGAAATGGCTTTACAGGAGCAGGCTGTACTGGCAGAGCATGGCAACTGTTTGACTTTTTCTAAGCAGTGGGTTTGGCATCTGCTGAACAGATCATAGAATCACAGAACAGTATGGGTTGGAAAAGACCTTTAAAGGTCATCTAGTCCAACCTCCCTGCCATAGGCAGGGACATCTTCAACTAGACCAGGTTGCTCAGAGCCCCGTCCAGCCTGACCCTGAATGTTTCCAGGGATGAAGCATCGACCACCTCTCTGGGCAACCTGTGCCAGTGTTTCACCACCCTCATTGTAAAAAATGTCTTCCTTATATCTAGTATGAATCTACCTTCTTTTAGTTTAAAACCATTTCCCCTTGTCCTATTGCAACAGGCCCTATTAAGAAGTCTGTCCCCATGTTTCTTATAAGCCCCCTTTAAGACTAAAGGCTGCAATAAGGTCTCCCCAGAGCCTTCTCTTCTCCAGGCTGAACAACCCCAACTCTCTCAGCCTTTCCTCACAGCAGAGGTGTTCCACCACTCCGATCATTTTTATGGCCCTCCTCTGGACCCACTCCAACAGGTCTGTGTCTTTCCTGTACTGAGGACCCCAGAGCTGGATGCAGCACTGCAGGAGGGGTCTCACCAGAGCGGAGTACAGACATGAGGACCAGCACTACAAGCCAAACACGTAGTCCAAAAAAATTTGGGAGGCAAAATTTCTGTTTTATTTCCATCCTGCATTTAGAGGCAGAAGCTGCCATCTTCAGTGAACTTGTCATTAGCATGGACGAGAACGATATGGGGCAAATCTCTGTTTCTGCTACTGTAAAACTAAAGTAATTCTGACTGTAGGGATGCTTTTCTGTGAGTGAGCACTTCTGGCATTTAACTGTTTATTTAGTCCCTTCAGTAGAATCATTGATGTCAACAGCAGCCAAGCATGGCCCCAGTTGGCCAGTTATTAGACAAAGACAAGATTGCTGTTTCAGGGGAATTTGAAGCACACAGCACCACTGATCTTCTCACAGTGGTGCAGTGTAGAAAGATAAACTGCCCTGGCTTTAACAATATAAGAACCAGGCATCTGAGACAGAGATGGTTTCACTTGTGTATTTTTAGAGGCATCACAAGCTACTCGTCTGGGAATGTTTTTGATTGTTGTTTATCTTTTAAAAATCTGGAAATCAGCTTTCTCCTTTGTTTCAGCAGAGAATTTTTCAGCGGTTTCTGCTAAATAAATATAAGACATGGAATCTTGAACAGATACGGTTTTTCTTCAGGGTATGTGCCAGAAATTGGAGTTAATAGGTAGCAACAACAGAAATAAATGAAAATTCTATGCTTTAAACAGTGTACAAAATACTTTGTCCTTTTAAGACTTATTTTTTGGTTACTTTATATAAGACTTCTGCAAGTTCTCCAATCTCTTTTCCAGGATAAATGTAAAACAGATAGACACAAACTCTATACCTTCTGCAGTCATCATAAAGAAACAAAGACAGACATCAGCCTTAAAAATATCCAGATGACCTAGATTATCAGCTGAGAAACATGTTGCTAGGACCAAAAATTTGGCCAGCAAATTTGAAAATTCTGGTAAATTGCAAATAACCCAGCCATGCTAGTCAGAGCACTCAATATTTTTTAACTTTATAACTGGATATGCACAACAAGTCAGTGTGTGCCTCAGCAAAACTGGACGACAGGAATTCACCAGTTTAAAAGGAGGATTGCATTACGCATGAAAGGGAAAAACCTGTTCAAGTAAACGGTTTCATTTGTATCTCACAGCAAATTAGATTCCTTCAAAATCTCCTCAAGGGAGTGTGGCATCATGAAGCTTTTCATCAGGGGCCCCAGACTGGGCTCTGCTTCAAACTGCTTCAGAAGAACAGAACAAACATCCTCCTTCCACTGAGCCGGATGTTTTCTGAAGGTGGAACAAGGTATCCACTGTAACTCAAAGGGAGGAAGGATCACATAACACCAGGCGTAAATGTGGAGTTACCAGTATTCACAGGCTTTTTTATTATTATAACTTTTTTAAACCAGGAAGCTTTTCCACATCCCTGTTAGAACTATGAAGTTCTTTGGGTTTCCTCTGCTTTGGATGTACTGACATTCAAATCCCAGCCTCTCAAACACAGTCATTATGTCCCGAGCATCTTAGCAAATTGAGTGGCTGGTAGAATATTTCACTCTCATAACAGCCCTATGACAAGTACAGAAATGGTGTACGTGGAAAAATATTTATCAGGAAGCATCTGATGTATTTTTAGGTTCTCCTTTAAAGCAATTTAGTGGCTGGAAAGCAAGGGAGAGGAGAGCAAGTTCCCTGCACACTGCCAGTAACTTCTCCACTGGCTTCAGCTCTGGAACCTGGTGCTGACCAGCTACACCTAAACTTCTTGGGAGTTGTCAGCAGTTCAGATCAGGGTTGAAGCACCTTTCTTATGGCACCATGCAAGCAGTGGTTCCTGCACGTTCTTCCCTTAACTCAATATCCCGTTGTTAGTCAGTAGAGCAAAAGTTGTCTCTATGAACGTCTTCCTACTTTTGATCACTCTCCAGAATTAAACAGGTTTGTATCCCTGTTGTAGAATCTTCCAGGATGATGGAACAAACCATGGAAAGGGTCTTTTCCTCCAGCAAACTGCATAAGTTTCAAGAAGGATCCTCTGTGACATTTGGTCACTTAAAAATAGCTCACATTCCTCTGGACTTTTCTGTTGTTTCTTTAATGGTGTTGCATGTTTTTCCCACATATGCAAAAATACTTAGATGGAGATGTTGTTTTAAGCATTCTGGAAAATTAATTTTTTCATTCATGCCCAAGAGAGCAAAGGGCCTGATCAGCTCAAGGGATTAGTAAAAAGGGATTTGAAGATTTTCACCTCCTAGTGACTCACTTCTAGACTGCAAGTTGTAATGATTCCAGGACTGGCCAGCAGCACACTGAAAAATGTTTCACGCTTGCAGTCCCATTTCCCTACATGGGAATGTCTGTCACAAACCTCATACTGCCTGGCATTTTCTGCCAGTTTGTGGGCATTCCCAAACTAATAGACTAAAAAAATGAATGGCAGGGAGATGACCTATCACTTTCCCTATAGAGGTTATGTCTCAAGGACAGAAGAAATTCATTCTATAGTCCTTTGTGATTGATTTATTATATTGATAATGAAGGTCATCTTCTTTTTTACATTGTCAGGCTATCCATCTGATAAACTCATGTTTACAGAATAATGTGCCTTCTTGGGCATTATTAAAAACAAGAACTGCATAAACAGCAGCAATGGAAGCCTTAACAGCTCTTCCACCCTGCAGGTTCCAGTCTTTTTCTGGAGGGACAACCTTTCAGAGAGAGAAGATAATTTCATTAATACACTGGTTGAATATTGGCTTCTCTGTTGAGATGCTAGTGTGTCCTCAAACAATGATAATCGTACCTATCTGCTAGGAATGAAACACAATTCTCTTTGTAGAGGCTGAAAAAGATAATTCTATTTTTTAAGTAATTCTGTTTTTTAAGTAAGTGCCTACTTAGCACTGTGAATTACATTCCCAGAAGTAAGCACTTATCTCTTAAGCTATGACAAGTATCATAGCTTGAAAGTGTCCTTCTAGACCTAGACCATAACCTAGAGACACTGAAGTAAATATAAATCTTTCATTGAGTTCAGTGGGTGTTAGACTAGAATAAAATTGTGAAGTCAACCCACTGCAAAGAGTAACCAGGTGGAGCAGTATATGGGTGAAAGGAAGGATGGGTGCAAGAATAATCAACAATAACTGAGATTATTAGCAGTTGATTAGGAGCTTGAGTTATTTTTTCAGAAGGTGATGATCAAGATTCCTGCATGTGCTCAAGACACAGGCTGCAGCAGCAAAATGAAGCTACAAAAAAATTAGAAGTGACGTCCTGAACCAAATTAGAGCAGTGTCCCAAGCAGTCCCAATCATTAGCTTGAAGTTCTGTATGGAACTGGTATGAAAAGGAGAGAACAGACCAAGAAGCACTGATAAAGAACAGACTCTTGGCTCAGCCGGCTTCAGAAGATAATCATAAGCTTTCTGGAAGCCAATTTAAGTGCCATGCCAGAGCACATTCTAATTTCTCTGTTAAGCCCTTTGCCAGGAAATAAACTATTTCATTCAAGAGGTTATTGCATTAAGCAGAAATGACTAAGGCTGAGATTCTGAGATCCAGCTCAATGCTGAATGTCACCTCAGTTGACAAGCAGACCTTAAATAACAAGAAAGACATTCAAAAAGTGAGCTTTTAATTCAGTTAGATTTTTAGCTGGGCCTCCTGCTTACCTCTAGATATCTTGTTTCTTATCAGAATGAGTTTAAAGCTTCATGGAGCAGAAGACGGAGGAAAGCTGAGCTGCTATGGTGCATGACTATATTTACTGAGTAGGATCAAATGGGTGAGAAACTGATGTTGCTGGATGGGAAATAGGATTCCCTTCTCTGCACAGAGCAATGCCTAAGTGTGGTAGTAAGCAGGATCTATTGAAAAATACAAAATACCAAATGTATTCACAAATACTTTAATGAGTTTGTTTTACTCTGGCTTCTGCAATCAGAATTATTTGCAAATAGTTGGATGACAACCAGATTTTTTTTTCCAGAAGAATGCCATTTCATTGTTCTGCTTTAAAAATTTCCGTCATTCAGTTAGGGAGCTGAAACAATGTCTTGGACAAAAATGACATGTTCACTGCAAAGCAAACAAAAAACAAACATAAGCCCAGTGGTTTTTTCCATTAAAATATCTGTCTTTCTCCAGCTGGCTATCCCAGTATAAATCCTAATGGAAGCAAGGCACAGTGGTTTCTATCTCTGCAAACTCAAGAAAAAAATGCAGCTGGGAGGAGCAAAGCTGGTCCGGCCCAGGTACCTCCTGGTGAAGAACAGATCCCTTTTGCAGTGAGGACAAGGCCTTCAGCAACTGGCCACACGACATGAGTAATGGATAGTAAAGTATACAAACAAATGATTCACAAATAAGCCATAGGCTGAGGATTATTAATTGATTTACTCACCGGATTCTGACACACACCGCATATTTAAAACTTTCCTAACCAAAAAAGGTATCCTATTTGTTGCATGTTTTACCCAGAACTTTTGTGTGCCTAGAAAGAACTGCATTGCTCTGAATTTTGATTTTTTTAAAATGGAAATTGAATTGAAAAACCTTCCTTTGAATGAAACATGAGGCCTTGACCACTTTTTTGTCATTACGACTATGGCACTTTTCACAGAAGTAGGGTGTTAACCTCTGAGACACGGCTCTGTTCCAACTCACATGTTTTTCTTTCTTCCTGAATTTTCTCTGTAGTTTCAGTCGGGTGACGTATTCCTCACTTCCCTTCCTTTGTGTAATCCTGGTGGCACAGAATGGGAAAGGCTGCTGTGTTTTCTACCACAGCAACTGCCTGCTACTGAAATGCAACCAGAGAGGGATATCTGTACAAAGAGAACCACATTCACACTCTCCAATGCACTTAAGAGAAGATGCATATCGAAGAGGCAGACTTTGCCCACAGTTTATTAAGAACACTGGTATCCTCCTCAGATAACAGCAGTGCAGAAATGGGGAGCGGTATCATCCTGGGGATTGTTAGTTGTCCGTTCTTCATCCAGAAAATGAGGGTTCTTTTCGTCAAGCTTAGAAAGTGACAGAGAGGACCACGGTTAGCTGATGAGCTATTAAACTCCAAATTAAAAAAAAAAAAAAGAGGCAGTTCTGCAGCATAATAAAGGACAAAAACTCTAGAGGAACAGACAACTTATAGATGGTCCATCTTTATGATGCATAAAAGAAACCTCAGAGAATGAAAAAGGAGTCCGCTGTGGTGTCTACTCCTCTCTTTTACGTTAAATCTGCTGCTTATGCCTGAGTATGAAAATCTTTAACACCTTTTTTCTACCACGATATCTTGTCAGTAAGTGGTGCCTTTTGCAAGAAAAGACATATTTCTCACATAATCCCACAGTACTGTTCCAAGGTGGAAGACTACTTCTCTTTTTTATAGGCAGGAATCTGAGATACGGGCAAGTTAAAGGCCTTTCCAAAAGGTCTCTGAAAAGTCTGGGCTGGCATTTTTCCACTGTACCACAATCTCCCTCCTAACATAGCTACATATCCGGGCCTGGAATGAGCTTGGTTGATATTTTGGCAGCCCTCAACTTAGAAGTAAAGGATGAAGAAGCACTTAAGATACTTTTCAGAGCCTAAGAAACCATCCAATAAAACCAGGGCAAAGTCGGTCTTGATATCGCTAGTATTTCATAGAAAACCCACCTCATCCCAAGATCTTACTTTTATAACATTTCAGGATTTCTTTGTATACTATAAAGAGAGACACAGCCATAATTCCTTGAGGATAAATCTGCTTCAAAGACCTACCGGGGCAATACCCCAGGATCTAAGGGCTTCAAACTTTTGATCAACTCACATCTGACATTTGCGGCTTAGGCCCATCTCTGCTCTGAAGGTTAGAAAGCTATTCCCATTCCACCGGTGTGATTTTAATTTTAAAAGCAGTTCTCCTGGCAGGCTGTTCTGCCTTCAGTCGATTACGTAAAGTAAACTATTGACATATGCAGACCAGTTGAGGCCATTTTCTCCATTAAATTCAAACCTTGTTTTAAAAGTGCAGTTTTAACATGTTGTTCTTTCTGAAATATTCCACAATATGTGCTTTCACGTTTGGTTATATAACATTACATTCTTTTACAATAATAAAGCCGAGTGTATTTTGGAATTGTTCACAGACTGAAGCAGTTTAGCAAATGGGACACATCCAGATGTGAAAACGTTCTGTGGCTTGGCTAGACGTGTTACTAAACCTTTGACTCAGACATCCAAATGATGCTCAGGATGAATTTAGATTTCCTTTCTGAAAGGGACCTAGTGCTTTCCTAGTATGAACAGGGGGAACCAGGGGTTCCTATTTCTGATTCTGGGCTTCTGCAGTTTAACAAGTTTAGCGTAAATTTAACTGAATGTTAATTCAGTAAGATGTTAAAACTGCTCATGAGCTTCATTTAGGTACTTACATAGTCTGCTAATAGCCTTGATATGGGAGAATACAACATTAAATAATAACGCTGTATTGAATCCAATGTCTTCAAACTTCAAAAAAGGACAGAGATGACTGTGGAAAAAACTCTGCTTGGTAGTTTTTCATGTATGGGCAAATTTCTATGACTTTTCCAAATTCATAGATGGGTATTAAAATGTAAGCAACAAGGGAATCTAGTATTCTAACAGAATAAATAAAATAATTCATAAGAACATGGAGTTTTTCTGTTTCAAGACATACATGCAGGGATGTGATGCAGGCAGGCTACTGCTATACAGCACCCTCTTGGGTGGAGATGGGCAGCCAATGTGCTGCGACAGGGGATTTTGCCAGGGGACACCTCTTTCCTCTGAGGGCTTTTTCATGACCCAGTGGAACAGAAGGCAACTCTGGCCAAAGCTGTGGTCTGCATCTCCAAACAGACATTTGAGAGTACTTATATAGCTCTGCCAAGGGTGTGACATCATCGACATGAGTCTTAGCACAGGGCATCTCTTCCCCAGATGCCATCCATTGTCTCCTTCTGCATTATCATGTGTTGCCATCCCCGCTGCAGCTACATGACCTGCACATTTGATTGCTGTAGCATGCTGCTTCACCCTGGCCCTGTACTGTCATCTGCACAAATTTAGGCTTATGACCTTAAAGGATAGATCCCACAGAACATATATAAATACGTATCGAATTGTCTCTGCCCAAGGAGAAATTCGATGGACTTCAGGAATTTCATTACAGCCTCCGCGTGCCACTCATTGCTCTGGTCCTTCACCATATCAGCTACCTGACAGTTGATTTATCTACAGCCTGGGGAAGTTAGAGGACTAAAAGGTCTCCACTAGGATCAAATAATCTGCTTCAGTTGGCTAATTCCAGTCTCAGATTCTGGTCTGAATCGGTCAGGACCTGTCCTGTTAACTCAACAGCATTTCTGCTGGTATGAAACAATGGGTCTATGTCAACAGTGTGCTGCTCTGGCTTTACAACACCTTGAAATCAAAGCAGTCATCATGTCATCAGCCTGTAGAAACACAGTGGTGAGTTCATCCACCATCGTTATTTAAAATCTGCCTTTATTTTTTTTTTTCTGAGCTGACTTTGATGGAAAACTCTGGGCTGACTGCCTTTGAGTTTGCTATTTTATGTTGTTTGTTGTTCTGCTTCCTGGTTATTATTGATATCCCATCATTATCCAAATACTTTCTAACCACAGGAATTAGTGCAGCTACAAATTCTCTTTTTTTTTTATTTTATTTCTGCCCTTTGCACGTAATTTATGAATCTTTATTTGTAGAGGCCAGAAGTCACAAAGCGTTTTAATCCTTCCCCTGCATATAGGCACAATACGGTGATTTACCATGCAACCAAAGACTTCAGATTTATTACCTCACAGCATTTATTGTTTTATTTATCCACACAGTTCTTATTTATCCATTCAAAGGATTCATCCTGGCACAATTCAGTTTATTGTAGTGGTGAGATTCTAATTCAAACATTGAGCTTTGGCTTTCTTTATCAAAGTTACTATTTTAAAAACATGTTTACCTCCAAATACCCTTCATTTGCAGCTGTGAGAAATCTGGGTGGGAAATAAGAGACAACTTAAAATTGCATGCCAGATCTACTTTATTTGCAGACGTGCCATGTACACAGAACGGCCACCTGTCCTTGCCAGCAGTAAAAGAGAAGTATATTAATGTCCGCACTCAGCTTTGCAACGACAAAAGCTTTCTTTTCAAGGAAAAAACTCTGGACATTTCATGCACTTATATGGTATTTTGTAGCCCTAGTACTTTAGAGCCAAAGGAAATGTACATGTCCAAGAGAGTTTGCTGGATACACAGACAGTATTCTTGGAACAGGGCTTAACTGTAATCATCAGGGAAATCACGTTGTTGCTCTCCTTATGCTAGTATAGCCAATGTGCAATGCAGTGCGAGCCTCCATCCGGAGCAGGAACTTCTCCATTCTTTTTGAAAGCAACAGTTGCATACATGATAGATTGACGAGCAGCACATACACACAAAAATGTACAGACTTTTGTTCTCTTTGCACTTTATCTCTGGGAAGCCTCACACTCGTGTTAATCTACCAGGCCTATTCTGAAGACTGCCAGTTCTGCTCCAGATCTGCCTCAAGGGTTGAGAGGCATTTCACCTAACATCAGGCACCTGAACATATATGTCTACAGCTAAACTAGGCATCTGAATTGCCTTTTGTAGTCAGTGGAGAGAAACAGGCATTTTCAGGGACCAAGATTAGTGACCTTTTTCTTCAGAACTGGTCTGTGTTAGATATTTAGTCTGGATTAAATGGATCTTGCCCTAAAATCCACTTAATAGATCTTCACTGTCTATAAAGGGAGATTGGGTGATTGGCTCAGATGTATACACATATGTTATAGTGATGTCCGAGCCCTATCCTTCTGTTCAAAGTAAAATCTCACCCAGATTTGACAACTTCTGCGGAGGCACAGTGGGTTTATACTCCATCTAACTAAGGGAGACATTTCAGCCTTCGCTACCAAAACCTGCTTATCACTTTCTCAGTCACCGTGTACTGTACCACGATCTTTGCTTGTCAGTCAGACCCATATGCTGGGTATCAGTTTTGACTTCTTTGGCCTCTTCTGAATTCATTTAAATACAGACTGCCTCAATTGTTTGCGTTCCTCTAGGATAAAGCTTTTCCTATGCATCTCACAGGCAAAAATTCTGTGCAAGCTTTAGGTCTTTTTCATATGCACGCTGTAGAAATTGTCTACAATCAAACTACATAAGAGTATGAAACTCACTGATAACTTTACTCAGAATATGGGTAACTAACTATGCAGTTATTATATACCATCCATATATTATATGCATAGCCACATCTATACTATTTTACTGGCCTCCCCTTACGTGTTCACCAAACCTCAGCTGTATCTCTTCACCTTCACTGAGGTCCACAGCTTTTCCTTCCTTTCTTTTTCTATCATCCATATTGAGAGTGGCTCCTGCTTCTGCCTCATCTTTGCCACGTTTTCAGAAAAAACTATTCCCATGAAGTATCTATCAATCAGCCCCGTTCATTGTTCTCCCTCAGATTCCTCCTCATAGCTCTCCTTGGCCCGGATGCCTAGAAAATACTTGGCAATACGTGCTGTCTTGCTGACTAATGCAGTTGCATCGTTTCCTCACTCTCCATATAGGTCTGTTGTCTTTTGTTTTGGATTTAGATTGTAAAGCTATTTGCCCAAGTGTATACAGTGCTAAGCTCCACTCCACCCGAGCCACCGTAGTACAATGAGTAAATAATAACAGAGACACAAATTTTGAAAAATTAGGGGTAAATAACTTTTCACAAAAACTTCCCTGTGGAGATTTCCACTGTCCTCTTTCATAAACACTAGCACTGTGCTTCCTTTGTTATAAATTCTTTATTCTTCTGGTTTTGATTCTTTCATGCTTCTACTTGAAAAACTTCAGCTATGTCCTGAAGCCAACACACTGTTGCAAGCATGCACTTTTTTGGTAGAATTCTTTTACTTTGTTTGTGTCTGTAAATTACCACATTTTAGAAAAAAAGTTCACTACCTTTTTGAATATGCCTAAGGGAGGCAGAAAACTTCCAGGCTGCAGCAGGTTTCTACCATCTGTTGCTCAGGCAGAAAGGGTTACACTTCAGCTGGGTATTGGTCAGACAAGGTTTAATGGCAATTTTTTTTATGAGACCAGCTGGTATAACTTGAAAAATTAGACAGCTTTCCAAAATATAAACCCTTCCTATGTCCCAAACATGTCCAAAATATAACGTATATAAGATAGATAGTCTAACATATCTCGTGCCATAGAAACAAGAAACAGACAAAACACACCAGGAAAGGTGTTAGATACAGCCAAGCCCTGAGATACCACTACATTTGGTCTAGAAAGAACACAGTCATTACTACATCAATAATCTAAGGATTATTTTTACCGAGGTATGTTATTCTACTTAAGTAGGTGGAGTTTTTTAAATAGGTATTTAAACACCTCATAAGGAGTTACTTCAGAACAGAAAGAAAGCCTCCACTGATTGTATGGAGTGGCTAACAAGTGCCATCCTAGCCTGGAACCCACACAGAGCAGTTATGGCTGTGATTACAGTCTTATGAGATAAATATGCTACTTTGAAAAAGTCCTTCGAGACCTCCTATTCTACCCTCAAAAAAGCCTCATGTTTGGAACTAGGGTGTCATGTACAGAGCTGTAGTTTCTTTGGGTCTTTTGTTCCCTGTGGTGTCTCATTTCTGTTTTATCTCTGGAGAAATCTAGGTGAGGATATAATAGGTGGAAGAATTAAACTACTACACAGCGGTAATTAATAATGCAAATATCTCTGAGAGGCAAGAACTGTGTATTCACTGAACCTGGTTTTCCCAAATGCATGAAAACTGAGCACTGTCAGGAGGCAACAACAGTTGATCAGGGAACTAGCTCAGGTGCCTGCACCATTAAACATCTGTCTGTGCCTGCTCTAGGGTTAAAGCATCCGGCAAGGCACGCTCTGGCTGAACAGAGCTGCTCAGAAATGCATATAGATGGCTTATAGGGGTTTCATCAGAAATAGAAATCCTTACAAGCTCCATCTCAGTGCAGCCAGTCAGCATTCCCTCTGAACTCTGCCAAGCCTTTTGTAGGCACCTCAACATCTTTGCCTTGTCTTGTGTGCCCTGTTCCTCTGGACAACCGTTTTCTGCTCTCCGCTTACCATGCCTTGTATGTTGGGAAACGCTGTTGGCCTGGCATGATGCCGAAAAGCTTTTGCAGGTGGGCAAGGATGTTTTTTTCTGATAAAGAAAGGGCTCCGGATGCAAGAACATCCATTCTCAAGAAAAAGGGAGGAGAATACCTGGTGGAATGGAAAGAACCCTCCTTTTCTCAAGGACAAGAGATGAGCTTAACAGTTTTTCTAACTCCCTTTTGTGCTCGGCAGCAGCAGCTTATGTTCTACTCATTATTTTGTCTGCAGAAGAGAACCTAAGCTTCAGCTTGGAGTTTTATCATGCACACAAGTAACTTTTAGGAGAGGCAGTGAACTTGCCTGATGTTAGCCATTTGACTGCAGTGATTGCTGCTGCTTCAAATCTGTTGATCCTGACATTCTGGTAACATCTGCACAGGACTTTATTACAGTTCCAGGCACTGTCACTTTTCTTCTCTTCACCAACATCTTGATCTGATGCAGTGTCTGTGAGGCACTGTGAAATTAGTCACCTTTACATGTAACACAGCACTGTTTCAAAAAGCAAATCTTTTTCAATTGACACTTGAAAATTTCAGACTTTATTTAATAGGATCCACTCAACAGGGGCCTATTCACATCAGGTATGAATGTGGTCTGAGAGGAACTAAAGACTGTAATATTAAGCCCTGAGTTAACCTATTCTTTTTTTTTTTTTTCTTATTCAATTGTAAGATTAATAGTCTTGGACTGTATTGCATCCCTTTACTACACTCTTAGCAAGACACAAAGGACAGAAATCGCTCCATCCTAAAGTAAATGTCTAAACCAGAGTAGATGAATGGTGCTGCCTCCTCCACTGGTTGCACTTGGATCCCAAGGTGATTAGCTGAGACAGTCACCTCTGCTATGGACACAGGGCACTGGGGGCAATGAATCCCATCTAAATTGCCTGAAAATGCCTGAAAATGGTTGAGTAACCGTGTTCCAGCACAGAGTATGTAGGCTGACAGTCTCTATGGGACAATTAACTCTTTGTACCACCAATGAATATAGTTTCTCCCTACAGCTCAAGCAGCCTGAGCAGTCAAGCAGATGGGTCAAGATTCATGATGGTTCTGTATGTGGAATACTTGTTTCTTTCTTCATCACTGAAAACCTAAGGAACAAAAGTACTAGTTGTTCAACTATAGCATTTATGTTAGGATTACATCTTTATTTACAAAATGACATGCTATTTTGTCCCACAGAACAGGGTACCGAATGATTTCACAGGAGGAAGGAATTAGGAGAACCTTCCATCTGGCATCTGCTTAGCTTTCCAACCTATATGCATGGTGTTTTGCATAGGATATGTAGGAAATGTAACGGTAAGTTGCCTGTGAATCCTGTTCATGGTGCAGTCGGAGTGAGGGGAATGGTAAAGGATGAGAAGACAGTGCAAAGAAATGAGGTTATTTTTTAGCATCGGTTTTCTTCACAAACTGGGATATGGCAGAGAATGGGAGAAAAAATGAGGTTACTAGCGAAGACTAAGGAAAGAAGTTGTGGGAGAATAGAATAAATAGTAGCATGACTCAAAAACTGTGGATACTCATTGTAGAGCTTTGAAAGAATTTAAGATCCAACGAGATGCCAATAAAACTATACAGCATGCTTGTGAATGCTCATCCAGTCTTTTAGTGTTGAGAGGACAAGGGACTCATGTTTATTTTGTGTCTGGAAACTCCAATATTAGTCTCTGAAAAGGAGCATCAGCAATATGTGCTTCATTTAACGTTTCATTGCATTCTTAGGTGTAAAACAGAGGCACTGACAGCCCCATGGTTGCTGTAGTAGCATATCCTGGTTGGACTTAGATCAAGCTCCTCTAGCTCACACTCCTCCTGAATGTTTGTCTATATCGTGCAGACAAGCACGGTGTAGAGCATCCTCTAGTTAAGTGCTGATCCATACTTGCAAATCTGTATAGTAGAGAGGTTCCTGATCTTATCCACTGTCATTTTCCTGGAGAAGATGCTGTGCAGAAGCAGAAGTAGAAAAATGCATCCCATATGAAAGTCATATTGGTAGACCAGCTACTAGGTTTAAATCTGAAGTGCAATGTTTTATGTTCTTCCTAAAAACCTGTTTTGGCCTTGCCAATGGTAAGTCTGGATAGCCTTGGAATGCATGTACGTGTCTAATTCTTCATAGAATCATCTTTAAGTGTTAGTCAAAGTGATGTATTGTGGCTCTAAGTGTTCTACCCAGCAATGTGCAAAGTTAGGAAGCACTTATTTTGCCTAGTTGTGAATGTTTCCCAGGGCTACACCCTCCCAGCTGAGACCTGGGAGTCCCTGTGCTGGTCACCAGGGTAATACAAATTCAGTGTCACCTCTAGATCATTCCTGTGTAAGAACAAAAGGCAAAGCTCTTCAAAAGGCTAAAAGTGTCTGAAACTTTTCCTCTGCAGAGCCCTCCAAGTGCTAACCATATCAAATTGCCTCCTTTACCTAGCAGCCAACTTCCCCCTCCTTGTATATGTTCCAGGATAAGTATCTGGCATATCTGTGGGTCACTGCCCTTGAGTCCTGTAAGTCTACTTTTAACTCTCCACCCTACGTCTTCTGGGGTTTCTTCTCTCAGTCCCAGCCACATACGCTACTCTCTTAGGCTCCATAGGCCATCCGCCGGACGGAGTCTATAGACAGATGTTCTCTTCCAGAGCCAGCTGCTGGTGGAAGAAGTGACCACTTCCACCTGTGTCATCGTGACTCCCCACCAAGGTTGCTATTCTTTTGTCCCTTTTAAAATACCAACTCCATGGTTTTCTTCTGGTGAAGCAGTGGAAATGCTTCCTAGCCCATTTAAGTGAAAACCAGCTAACTTGGCTTAGAAAGTTTAAATAATTCATTTTCACATTCTAGGTCACTTTGCCAGAGATGGGTTTAGAAGTGTTTACACAAACAACTCAGCTGACAGATATGAGGGGTCAAGAATCCCTGGAAGAGAGGCAGTGAAGTACATCATTTGGGAGTAATAACTTCTTCCAGTGTCACAGCTGAATCTAGAGGAAGGGATTGGGTCACAGACTAATGCTGCCTACTATTCAGAAAGATCTTGGGCAGCTGATATACACAATTAGTAGCAAAGCCATGCTTCGGTGCCTGGGATACCGGTTAAGCTACAATTCAAAATGGAACGATAAACTAGAAAGATGATCAAAATATGACAGATCCTTACACATCTTTTGAAAAGGAAATTTATGTCTCACCCTTATATTATAGTACTCTGAATCCATCAATAAAACAGGAAGAGGAGAAAAATCAGATCACAGTTGGACTTGAATGAGCCTTTGAGTAAGTTCTTTACAAGGAATAACTAAGCTATCTGAGAGAATTAAAATGCCATCACAGGGCAGAGATGGGAGAAATCAGTACTTACTCCACCCATGTTTCAGTACTTACTCCACCCGTGTTCATCACAGCCAAGAGTTAACACTGAGTAGCCAAAAGTTCGGAGTAGAAGCTGCAGTACTCACCACAGCCTTGCCACGCTGTCGAATGGCAGGAGACATCCTGGTCCTCACAGTGTGGTGTCTTACTACGTACTTGCATTTCTGCTGTAATAACATGTTATACAGTCCTGGGAGTGATGATGGGGACAGTGTCACCTACTCTGTCATAAATGCCAGAAGCAATGCTGTCCCCACATCTGTTCTGGTGAGAAGGATTAAATGAGAGAACAAATGCTCTTTCTACTTGCCATGACTCTTCCAGAGGAAAAGCATCGTAAAACAGACATCAATAAAGAATTTTCTACCCAGATTAAGCTCTTGGTTACGTAATAAGAAAAACAAGTTGTATTACTATCTGTAAAATTGCCATCTGGGGGCTCCTCATATTATATTCCTTGTTTGGAGTAGTGTCCATGGATTTATGAATGTTCATTACTGAGCTGGAAAAGAGGTGAGAAGTAGGGAGGCAAAACCTGCAGACTAGTCAGTATTTTTTAAGGAAGGAGAGACCTGGAGACAGGGCAAAGAGTTTCTGAAGAGATATTCTGGAATAATGTGCTCAGCTTGGCCACTGCGTCTAATAAAGAATATAGCTGAAAGAAAAAGGTTGAGAGATGGGCAGTAAAAATCATGTAAGAATGGAAAACCATGGGTATTAAAGGAAAAATACTGAAACTTAATTTTAGAAATGGGACAACGAGGGGAGACTATGATGAAGTGCATGAAATGAACACTTAAAAGAGGCACGCTGGGATTCTTCCATTCATGTGCTTTTCACAAGAAGCCATTCACTGAAACAGAATAGTGGTGAGAGTGAAAGGAAATATTATTTCAAAAACTGTACAACCTCCACTGACTTACAGGGTATTAGGGTGAGAGATTAGCTGGGCTGAAGAAAGTATTTTCTGAATTTTTCGTGAGTATTTTCTGAGTATTTTTATGAAAAATGTGAACATCCCCACCTAAAGGAATAGAGATCAAGTTGTCGTATGGAAGAGATCTAAACCCTAAAATTCCACGGCATGAATGTAGCCAAACTGTAAGTGATACTGTCAGGGAGAAACCACTAACCGCAAGTATTCACGCACCTGGTTTTATAGGATCTGGCCGTTATCAAGGATAGGATACTTAACTAAATAGACCACAGTTCAGATCCAATATGATAATTCCTGTGCAAGCACTAGCACTTTGGTGGGCATCCTGGTTAAAGATGATGTCAGAAAAATTTAGACATCTGTATTGAATCACCTTGTTTGTCTTTGAGTGTCAACAGGATGAGATAGTGGGATCTGCTTAATCTTGGTACGGTGCTTGTAATTTTTTTGTAAAAGACCTTCAGATCCTCCCTGTCACTACAGTGACACTTGAAATGTCTTGTGCTGTAGGTATGGCATGGGAAAATGCGTGTAATAAAACCTTTGTCCTCAGATGTCTCTGAAATGGTACACTCTCAATAGGAAAAAAGGCTCCCACTGAAGGCGGAATTTTCTAGGGGTTCTCAATTTCCTTCTTCTAGCCTTTAGTCTTTGCAAACTCAGCACAATGTTAAACTCCTTGATAGAATTACGGCATGTAATTACAGCTGAGAAGGTGCGGAAATGCTGTGTATATAACTGTGTGTGTATATGCATTTAAACTCAGCCATATCTTTAATTGTTGTGAAACTGTAAAGCCGAATACTATCTGGTTTTAGTACTGGACACACTTCTTCAACCTAGAAACAAGGTAGATAACTCTGTTTTGATTGTTTGTGGCAGCTGGCTATATTCCAACATCTATTTAAAGAATAAAGCCATGCCAATATAAGCCATAATAATTCCTGGGATTATATTAGAAAACAGAGATATGTGAATTATTTTCTTTACTCAAAAGCTTTTCAGACTTCTCCTTCTGGAGGATGTGTCACCAGCTTTTGGTAAGGAATTTATTACTTTACAGATTGCTATGAATCAAAATTGTAGTGCATATGAAAAAAATGTGCAAAAGGGGAAGACAGACGATTGTGATCAGCAGCCTGACGGCCGGTGCCTGTTTAGCTGCTGTGGGAATCTGTGTATGAGCGTGAGTATCATTAAGATATTACATCTTCTTTAACTGTGAAGTACCACTCCCTGGGTAGAACAAAACAAAGGCTAGATTAGATGATCACCGTTGTTACAAATCTTAAGCCAAAACAAAGCAGTCTTTCTTTTCTTTTCCAGTATTTAAACATCTCATTGTTGAGCCAAGAGTAAAATAACGCTGTTCTGCAGAGGCCTATACATTATCCTGATGCGCAGCAGCTGAAGACTTAGTTGAGGCTGCTAACTGGGACCTTCTCCCTAAACCTCTGGCCTCAAGTTCAGGTCTTTAACAAAGTGGCTGCATTCCAGTGGGTATCTTCACGGACCTTGAAAATATGCTGATGTCCAGTTTTCTTTGTAGTGTATAGTCCAAGATGTAGGCAGGGCTCCTCCAACAACAATTTGAAAATGCAGTCCTAATATTACCTCTTCCATGCGTCTGTATTGTATTGAAACTTGGCTTTATAAATAAAATGGTCAGCTTTGAGGTGGTTTTAGCTCTACGGATGAATTGTGAGAATGGTGTTGAACTGTGGCGTTTCTCTATGAGGTCAGAGAAACAGGGTTGTAACTCACAGTCACAGGCAGATTAAAAAGGGTTGTGGGGGCTGACACCTATAATATGAACACAGATTTCAATGTCCTCCATTGTGTTGACACTGGAACTTGTCCAGTCCCTTGATGAGCTGGTTCTGGGCACCAAAGTGGTAGGAAACTACTTCAGGGGGAAAAACTGTGAAAGCTTTCTGTTGATTTATTGCCTTGGAGTGGGTCATTGAGGGTCATATAAGCATGAGACTTGGCACTAAGAACAAGATGGGATCATATAGCCAGGGACTGATCAGGGCTGTGGCAATTAGACTGGCTTAAATTGTCACTGAATTGTGACCAGATTTGGACAACTGCTGTGGGTCAGAGCCCCATGGCTGTGGATGGAGATCCTTTCCTGTGCCCAGCTGTGCTAGCTGCTGGTGTCCAGCCTCCTCCTCCCACCCAACGGTGCTGTTGCCCGCCATCTGCCAGTAAAGCTGCCCCGTTCAGTCACAGGGAGCCAGGACACTTACTGTTATGGGAATGAAGCAAACCAAAGTATCTGGGACTGAAGTGGGCTGGGAGGTCTGCCAGCAGAGGGGGGACAGTAACCTCCAGAGGAGGAACATGGCAAGAGGTTTCATGGGCTGGGTACACAGGGTACTCGAAGCAAGTACTCCTGTGGTCATAGCTGTTTACAATATACATGCTGGTTTCTACCCTTAAAGAGCCTGTATGTTTTATCTTTAAAAAATAAAAACCCAGAGACAGACTACTAGGTGGCTTGATAACAAAATTTATTCTTAGAGTTAAGAAATACCAGGTGTCTTTATTTTAGTGGAGAGAGACATAGCAAGAAGAGGTGGTAAGAGCTGGAGCCAGGCAAATTTCACATGAGGAATAAGGCACAATTGTTCAACTGTGAGAGTGATTAACCAGTGGAACAGACTACCACAGGAAGAAGTAGATTTTCCATTTCTTCAAGTCTTCAGCTCAGGACTGGATGTCTTTGTGGAAAATACTTTTAATAAACATGAGATTTTGGGTTCAACACTAACTAACTCAGTAAAATTCTGTTGTGCTTATTAAACAGGAGGTCAAGCTGGATGATATAATACCCCTTCTACTCTTAAAAGTCTATGAAGTGTAAATGGAACAGCTACTGAGCTCCGCTATGGAACCAGTTAGGGTATACATCCTTGTCAGTGTACGCTTTCCTTGTCAGTGGCAATGTTCTGGCTGGAATATGGCAGCTCCTGATGACCTGGTATCCAGGACAGCATCCTACTCCTGCTGAACCCTCCTCTGAGGTTGGTCTGTCTCTGTCTGAAGCCCCTTAGCTATGATTACCTCCCATTCAACATTCTTTGCGTCTAATTCAGAAGCAGAAGAACAAATTATGGGAAAAAGAAGCATGCTTTAGTACCAAATGAAAGGTAAGTAGAAAGAAGCAAATTTAGTTAGATACAACAGGTGCTACATGTGAATGAAGGCTGAGTAACAAGCTTTCCATGCAGTCTTAAATCTGCAATTTTCTCAGCAAGTCATCTCAAAAGTTCTCTGAGTCCTTAAAAATCTATTTTTTTTCTCCTGAAAATAACAAAACAGGTCTTAAAAGAGCACTTTCCCTCAGCACGGTCCAAAGACCATTAGCGAGGAAATCAGCATTATTTTTTCCTTCAGTTTTATACATGGAAGTGAAAAAAGAGTTGTCCATAGCTAGTCAGAAAGTAGTGACAGTGATCCTGCTCTCTATATCTCAGATAAGTATCTGACAAGATTACAAGTATACAAATATCTTTATTTTATTACAAGAAACCCAATTTATATTCTTAAAAGGGTTTTATGTGGTTGTCCTTTGATCATAATCCTGAAGGAAGCAGGCTAAGGGATTCGCTGGCTCATAGTTGGATCTGGCCCTGATGACTTCTGCCAAATACAGTCGAACAACAGACAATATATAGTTAAAAGCTGTAAACATTTCTGGTACCCCCTGGAGTGTCATTTCCATCCATTTAACACCTGCTTTAGATGTAGTTGAGATGTTAAGAGTCGATCCATAGCCAGCAGTGTGGGTAATGTGCAGCCCAATGGCAAATGAACGGTACCCGGTGAAATTCAGCATGCAGCTGTGCAGCTGCTTCACGTGCACAAAGCTAGATGCCTGCCTGCCACCTGACGATTTACATGAGACCATGATTAGGAATGGTTAGCATGCATGCACTCAGACTGTCTGTGCACTTGGCTACACAATTGAAAAGCAGGCCTTCAGTTTAAGGCTGAACTAAAAAAAAATAAGGTGGCTATTCCTATTGTTGTTTTACAATATTACAACAGTGTTTTCATCCATGAGAGGCTCAGCAAACAGCCAAGCACAGGCCATGGTACACAGAAAGGATCTGAAGACTCCACAGTTTTCGCAGTCAATTTTTTTCTGCCAGCCAACTTTATAAACCACTTCCCAGCAATAAGCCAACATACTCACTGCGGAAACAGTAACTCTTGGTTTCTCAAGGATTAGCAGAAATATGTAGCTACCTTGAGCTCAAATCTTACCATGGCGCTAAAGGTAAAGTCAATGAGACTTGCCACTGATTCTGCTGCTATGTAATCTGTTAGACTATTGTACTCTCTACTAATCCCTGTTAATTCTGTGCTTCCTTCTTGTCTGCCCTGCACCTGGAACATGCCTGCATAGAAGGGAACTCAAGAATCCTTATTGGCCTTGTATAGTATCACCTAGGCCTAAAATATTCCCGACTGACATTTCTCTAATCTTGAAGTCTCCATATACCATCCTGCACAGCAATCTATTCCTATTCATTACCTATTCCTAGTGTTTCCTATAAGTAAACTGAATCTTCTTTACTGTAATTAAAACCCATTTCTTTTTGTCCTATAGAAAGTAAATTATTTCTTCTTCTCAATGGCCTTTCATTTCTTTCATGTCTATTATCATGTCTCTTCTCAGATTTCTGTTGTTTAGGGTAAAAAGTTCCAGTTTGTTCCATTTTTCCATTGCAGGTCACGGTTTCAACCCTCTCATCATTCCTACTGGTTCTTCTCTGGCCACTGTCCAGCTGAGTCATATTGTTCTTAAAGTGTAGTACCTGGAACAGATAAACAGATGAGACCTTAGCTGCAGTAGCTGACATTATTCAACATTTTATCAGTTATAATCCCCTCAGCCTCCTTCCTGAAACCTGGTCCTTACTTGTGTGTTCTCTGTCCCATGCTTGTGCAGTTAAACGTTTCTGCCTGAGTCTAGTATCTCAAATTTTCCCCATAAAAAGCTACTTTCAGATACTTTTAGAAATATGTGAAGAGCTTTTGGAATTCTAACCCTATACCCCAGTGTATTTTCCATCCCCTCCCACCTCTTTGTCATTTCCATGTGGAATGTGCCCATTTTCCATTCCAACAGCTAAATTATTAGTGACTAGATTGAAAAAGACTTAACAAGGGAGAGTCCCACTTGGTAATGCTGCTACACTAGTAAACGATGGCAGCAAGGAACAGTACAACGCAATCGCAACACACTGTGCTAGCCTGGTAGTACTCAACACAGATAGAGACCAAGTTTGTAATTTCCAAACCTGTTAAGGTCTTCAAGCAGAAAAGTGGTGCAAAGCCATGTTGGGCTATGGTTTAACCTGTTATTTTTAAAAGCAGCATCACCTTATGCATTCTGTTCCCTACCTTCCCTTTGGCACTTGCTCATACCCCTGCACAGCCTCTTGTGTCAGGCCAACACAACTACTTGTGTAGCCAAGTGGTAAACCAGGTTGGAGGAAAACTAAAAGAGAACAAAGAGAAGAAGTATAGCTCACGGCTAGAGGCATGCCCTGAACCAGGTCACGCTGGAGCTTGTGCCCACACAAGGAAGAGGACAAGAAAGTGTGGCTGGAAGTGTATGCTCAGAACGGGTTTAAGAAAAACTCAGCCCTTGCTGCTGCTCAGAGAAATGGCCCCATGCACCTCTCTGCTCTTGTCTTCTCTCTGGCGCTGGGTGTAGTGCTTAGAACTATATTCTTCTTGGCTTGGTTAATTTTCAATCTGATCGGATCTGTGATCTGGCTGACTGCATACCTAAACAGTTGGTACTGTTGGCTCACGACGGGCATTGGACATAGGAGAGAGGTCCCTGAAGAGTAGGTTCATGCCTGGCTTTCATCTAGCTCAAATGATGTTTTGGCCCAGAAAAGATTCTCCTTTATTGTGCCTTCCACTGCTTCAGCGTGTGGCTGCATAACTGATAGAAAGGACACAGCAAGTACCAGCAGCATGTCCTGGGGCTGCTGCACCAGTGCCTTAGGTGCCTTCACCTTCTGTATTGCTAAGGGCCTTCCGTCTGCAACTCCGTACCTGCATCCCAGCCCCAGCTCTGTGTCCTCTCACCCCAGCTGCCTTGGCAGTGTTTCCCAGAGCCTCTGGGGCAGTACCTTTCCCTTGTTTTTCTCGTGCTGTTTTTCTCATGTTTTGTTCGCATGACCTTGCACCTGCAAACCCCCGATAGTGTTCTTGGCAGGTTCTCATGGGAAGCGATTGCCACCAGTGTGGGAATCACCCTTTTTTCCCCCCTTTTCCCTTTGGTTGTAGCTTTTAGTTTACATTACAGGGAGCACAAAGCTTAACAACCATCCAGCGTGCAGCACCTGCAACACAAGCAGTTACAACCAAGAGCACTTCGGTGGGTCCCAATAAACATCATACCCTTACTATGGGAAAAGTGCTGTGGGGGAGCCCTGGAGAGAAGTCCAAGAGAGGATGCTTTCTGGGCACCCCCCCTCACTTTTTTTCTCAGCTGTCCACTTAGAAGATTTCTCCCTTTCCCTTCTCATTCTAAGTGTCTCTCTTTAGTTTATTTCACTATTAGATTCAATGTATGCCCTCAGCTATGAACCTCACTAATAAATCTTTGTGCATGTGAACCTGTCCCTGCACCTTACGTGCAACAGGGGAAAAGCATCGAAGGCAGGAATCCCCCTGACACCCTCCTTGCTTTAGCAACAACACAGTCTTAGACTAGCTTTGCAGCATCTTACAGGTAAGAGTGAAGTTCCGTGCAGTTTAAATTCATGGGTTTAATTGATGGGTTTGCCTCCTCCATGGAGGGGAGGGAACACGTGGCTGAGGCAGGAGGGAGAGTGACAGTGGAATGGCAACTGCACTGGACTGGAGTAGAGTGAAATCATACTCTTAAGTGGGAAGAAAAGCCGTTAATACGCAAGACATTCCTCCTTGTAGAGAGTTAACAAGTTTACATGAACTGGTGTGACCAGAGGAATGGTTCAGGAGTAGAAAGCTGCGAGTCACCACAAAGCCAGGTAGATCCTGGGGAGTAAGTTTCTCAGGAGAAGAAAGAGCAACAGCAAAGTCATGAGGTGACAGGACACAGGAGCTGCTCCAGCAGCTGCTGGTGTGACTGTTGCCCCCTTAGCACTGCCGGCAAATCTGTGCCTGCACCCTGTTACGAGGTTTCACAGTTACTTTGGAGTTTTTCCAGTACAACTACTGAAAAATTAAACTGAAATATGAGCTGAGAGAATAACCCATTTATTTAAATATAGCTTAACCTTAGGTGTCAAACCATTTTTCCCAGCAAACAATTCCTGCACCATGCAGCTAAAGAAAGGCTGAATTAGAAAGAATAAGTATGTCTCTAAGGCATTTCTAAATCATCAGATTTTGTTGCAGCTAATCATTGCACTGATATGTTAGCACTGTCAGTAGCTTCTGAAGACGATGCCAACACAGTCATCGTGGCTGTGTGTGTTTCAGTGGAAAATATTTTGGGTTAAGCATTGTGCGTGGCTATTTCAATAGAAAAATATTTAAGGGAAAGTGTATTGTCATGGTAAATTACATAGAAAAACTAGGGTGGGGCATGGGAAAAAAGGCAAAAGTTACATACAAACAGAAAAAGGCAAAAGCCACATTTTGCAAAATTCTATTCAATTATCCATATTTTTTTTGCATTAGCTGCTCTTTTGGTGAGCGATGCTTACACAGAACAAACAATGCAGCACAAGGCCTGAGTCTGTAGGAACTTCCCCACGGACTTGGCTGTGTAACAGGGTTGTTTATCCAAGAGGATTCTCTGGTGTCAAGGAGAGAGCCAGGCCAAGAGTAGCTTGCCCAAGAGGCACCAGCAGGTAACAGAAGCATGGGGCTTCCCTGGATGGTCCTGACCTGTTGCATTTTTCCCAAGTTGAATGCAAATCTTGGTGGGGATCACCCTTGTAGTGTTTTTTGGGAGTTTGTGGAGAAAATTCTGAGGAGGTAGCTGCACATACTTCTGTTCACTATACAGGCAGGGCAAAAGAAATACAGTTTATCTGAACGTGAGTTTCTTATCCTGGCCTTTCAGATTCTTTGATGCTATGGCGATAGATTTAGCACTTTACCATTCACGCTTCTAGGAACAAGTGCTGGGATGGCCAAAAGGATAGACATCAGCCCTCAGCATTTAGGACATTTTTAATTGCTGATGACACAGGTGTACCTGCCACACCAGCAGCTGAATTCCTGTTGATGATGGAGGTTTCATTGTTATTGGACTTTGTCACAGAGCCAGCGGGGGGCTGCAGATCCCCACATTTCTTCCATAAACAGGGGTCTAAAGTCCCTTTGTAAGTATGCTTCATACACTGTAAGTGTGCCTTGCTGGTTCAGTGAGAGCTCCTTCACACACAGAACAAGCTATTCTGGATGAAAGGTCACTTTAAACTAGACTAAAGGCTCTGTTCACATGAGCTGTGGGTCCATGAGGATTTATTTGGTGACGATACCGGCTTAAGTAATTCTGGCTTTTTTCCTCCCACCTCCCTCTCTTCCCACCAGTTGACCATGTGCCATTCCCTGCACTGCGCCAGCAGAACTGTTTGTGTAGCTACATCGTGAACAAACAAGGGAACTGATTTAAAACATCTAGACAAAATGGAGAAATGTTTGTTTTCTTCTGCCAGATCGTTTGACCTGTGTGATTCATTACACAGCTATATAAATGACTCCCTGGGAGAGAACAGGAGGGCAGGTGGAAGCAGAAGAAATTAGATGGATGGGGTGGGATGGGTCTGCCTGGGCAGTGCTGTTGCTGACCATGAAACCACAGACTGAGTTTAGGCTTTACTGATGCTAACTGCACGTTGTGCCTCTCATCATGGCAGCAGAGTTGCTGGAGTGGCAGACAGTCCTACACCGTGGCTTAAACTCTCTCACCCTTGAAGACAAACCATGAACTAAACTGACACACAGGGAGATTTCAGGAGATTGCTGAGCTGTAGCTCACCACTACCATCAGGATGAGATCTTGTTTCTCAGCCATCTTTCACTCCTGGCTTCAGCTTTCAGCCTTCCCTTGCACCAGTTCTGGTGGTCATCAAAGAGTTTGCAGAAGTCTGGTCTTGTTCTAAAGAGAAAAAGATCAAGTTACTTTGTGCTTGACCAGTTTTCTTCTGGGTTAGTAAGCTGAACTGGCTCATTGACAGCCTTTTGAAAAGCAGAGCCCATGGAAGAGAAGTGGTGGAAAACCAGAACTAGGAACAGGGAGAAGGTTTGGAAAGGGGGGGTGGGTGAGATATCCTTCCTTCAGTAGTGCTGTTAGATCAACTCAGCTGTCGCATCTTCTGACTCAGATACACCTTCCATTTTTATGCAGGTTGTTAGCTCTAGCCATGGATAAAATACGTGACTTTTATCTGTATCATCCTGAACTTCTGCAGCAAGATTTAAATGTGTGAGCTGTTCCTTGCTTTCAGAGCATGAGTCAGCTAAAGGTTTGACCCATTAATCTTTCAAAAGTGAGAGGGGAAAAAAGACTGCAGCCTTTTCTGGCTGTTGCATTTGCATTATGCAGAAGGGATGCTATGGGTTTCTGTGTTAATGCTTTTTCATTGGTTTCTAAATTTGCTGTTTTCATGAGGCAAAAACTACGACGTTAGCTGTCAGACTTACAAACTCAACTGGTGTTCTGAAAATCCAGCTGTGTTTTCAGATTCTTAATAAAAATACCAGTAAAACAGCCTCTGTAATTGGAGATTAACTGACAGGGCTCTTGACAATACATGAAGCAGAGCAGAATCCACCTCAGTTGCCATGGCTATGTTTTCCCATTGAGCTAACAGAATTTTAAAAATTACTTTTTCCAGTTAATTCAGCAATTCTGACCTATAGACACACAGAAAACAGTAAATATCAATAAGGAGGAACACTTTTTACACAACAGATGCCAGCATCAGGTAATTTAGGTGAATTTAGGTAAAATAAGTGTTACCTAAGGCAGCACAATATCAGGGGCCGTGCAAAGGCCAGGGCCCCACTGAAAATGCCAGAGCTCTGAAAAGTCAGACTTGTAGCTGCTCCACTGAGTGGTGGGAGAGGTTTGAGGGCAACAGGTACTGCCTGGGGAGAATACCCCTCCAGCCTTTTCCATGCTCCATGTGGCAGTGGGAACAACAAGCTTAGTTTTCCAGGGCTCTGTTCTTTAATCTGTCTGCCCACAAGCTCTCTATTTCAAGTATCCTCCTTTCCCAGCATAGCACAGCCCCTTCACCTTCAGTATGGCAAAATTCAGTGTTACCTACACAGCTGAGAAACCCTGAGCTAACTCAGTCTCTTTAAAACACCTCTATTTCCTACATTCTTTCTTAAGTATCCTCTACTGCCTACTCTTGAAGAAAAAAGTACTGGGCTACCTGGACCAGCTGATTGCCAAAATCACCACCAGAGGAATGCAGGAGGGTGGTGGTCCTTCTGTTTTATATAGACCACTTGAAGCATATCAAGAAAGATGCCGGGGAGATGTCCTGCTGGACCTGCTGCAAACAAGAAAGAACTGGTTGAAGATGTGAAGGTGCAGTCTTGGCTGCAGCAAACACAAGACTGTAGAGCTGAAAATCTTGAAAGAAATGAGCAAGGCAAGTAGTAGAATCACAGCCCAGGACTTCAGAAAAGCAGATTTCGGCTTACTCAGGAATCTTCTTGGCAGGATCCAATGGGAGAGTGCCCTAGAGGGCATGGGGCCCAGGGCAGCTGGTTGATCTTCACGGAGAACCTCCTCTAGGAAAAAGAGCAGTCCATCCCGATGTGCAGAAAATCAAGCAAGTATGGCAGGTGGCCAGCATGGATGTACAAGGGATTCCCAGCTGAGCTCCAACACAAAAAGGAAGTGTACAGAAAGTGGAAGCACAGATGGGCTGCCCAGGAGGAATAGAGAGATATTGCTTGAGCATGCAGGGCTCGTGTTAGGAAAGCCAAAGCTCAGCTGGAGTTGAAACCAGACAGGCAGGTGAAGGTTAACAGGAAAGGCTTCTGTAGGTACACCAGCAGCAAAAGAAAGGCTGAGGAAAATATGGGTCCGCTGCTCCATGGAGCAGGGGACACAGTGACCAAGGGCATGGAAAAGTCTGAGGTACTCATTATTTTTTTTGCAATGGTTTTCACTGCTATGGTCCGTCCTTAGGCTTCCCAGTTCCCCAAGCCTAGTAGCAGTCTGTGGGAGTGAAGCAGTACCCAGCATGGCAGTTATGGAGCACTGAAGCCAACTGGACATACACAAGTCCGCAAGACCAGATGGGATGCAACAAAGGCTGCTGGACGAGCTGGCCACTGTCGTTGTGAGGCCGCTCTCTATCATCTTTGAAAGGTTATGGAGATCTGGGAAGGTTCCTGATGACTGGAGATGGGTAAAGGTCACACTTGTCTTCAAGGAAGGCAAGAAGAAAGATCCAGAGAATGACAGGCCAGATTGCCTAACCTTAGTCCCTGGGAAGGTGATGAAGCAAATCCTCCTGGAAGCCACATCCAAGCACATAAAGGACAAGAAGGTAATTGCAAACAGCCAGCATGTATTTACCAGGTCAAACTGATTGCTTTCTACAAGGACATGGCTGGCTGTGTGGACAAAATGGGAGCTGTGGATGCTGTAAAGGGTTTGCAAAGCTTTTGACGTGTTTTCCTATAGTGTCCTTACAGTCAAATTGGTGAAATACGGCTGGATAAGTGGACTACAAGGCGAGTGGAAAGTTGGCTTGGCCATTGTCTCAGAGTGATCAGTGGTACAAAGTCCAACTGGCTGCAGGTTACTAGTTGCATCCCTCAGGGATTGCTACTGGGTCCAGTACTGTTTAATGTCCTTTACTGATGACCTGGATGATGTGATGGGGGGCAATCACAGCAAGTTTGCGGACAATACTAAACTGGGGGCGAAAGATTGATAAGCTGGAGGTTGGAGCTTCCATGCAGAGTGTCCTAGACAAGTTGGAGGAACGGATTCATAGAAACTCCATGCAGTTCAACAAAGGCAAATGTGAAGTCTTGCACTGGAGGAGAAATAGCTTTATGCAACAGTAAAGACTAGGAGTCAACAAAGGAACCTAGCGGAAAAAGACTCAGAGGTCCTGGTGTACAGCGAGTGGAACACGAGTCAGTAGAGTGCCCTTGCGGCAAAGGTTAACCACACACGAGGCTGCTCCTAGCAAGAGTGTAGCCAGTAAGTTAAGGGAAGCAGTTCTTCCCCTCTGTTTGGCATTTGGGAGACCACACCTTACAAGTGACAAGTTTTGAGCTCCCCAGTACAAGAAATACATTGAAATGCTGTATTGAGCCCAGTAGAGGGCCGCCAGGGTGGTCAGGGGACTAGAGCTCATGATGAGTGAAGAGAACCTGAAAGAACTGGGTCTGTTCAGCCTTACGAGAAAGCTAAGGAAGGAGCTTATTGCTGTCTACAGCTGCCTAATGGGAGGATATAGAGAAAACAGGTGCACAGGGAAAGGATGAGAAGCAAGGTTGAGGGGCAAGGGATACAAATTAAAGCATGGGAATTTCTGACTCATTACAAGGAGAAAGATTACCATGAGGGTAGTCAAACACTGAAAACAGGGGACCAAAGTGGCTGCAAAATCTCTTGTGTTGAAGGTATTCAAAACCAGTCAACGAGGCCTTGAGGAACTGGCTTTAACTGGCCCTACTTTGAGCAGGGGTTAGAGATGATCAGCTTTGAAGGTCCCTTCCAGTCTACACGATCCCATGATTCTGTGAAGAAGTGTGCCTTGAAGAGAATGAATGAGTGAGAGTGATTTACTTTCAACCCACATACATAAAAAGTATTTCAATGTCCCTGAATGATCTGGAAATATTCTGGTATGTAAAAGAACCCCAAACCAGCTCATGTCTTAAGACCCCGTGCCTTCAAGGTGTTTCAGAATTTTATTTTTTTTTTTTTGACATTTACTATTGCAATCTCATGAGAACTCACATTTGGCAAAATCCTCCCGTATACATCAAATCTAGCCCTCCCAAGTACCCACTGTGTGCTTTTAAAATACCACCGAATCATTGTTACTTGAAGCTGACTACATATTTTTTAAAAATATTTTATTGTTCTCCCATTTTCCTGTATACACTATGTCAAGGGCCCTATTACTTCTTAGTTAATACATGTATGATATTTATATAGCAGTATTATAGTAATTAAACAAATCATGAAGTATAATATATGTATTTTATCATAATACGCCCCTGGGATATAAGAAATGCTTCTCCCATAATACAGTCAAGAAACTGAGGTACAGAAAAGCACGGAGGCTTTCCAAAGAGAATCTCGGCAGAGCACAAATTGAAGCAAATTCTCTGAACTTTCACACTTGTGTTTAACCACACAACTAATTCTTTAAATAGAAGCTTGATGAAGTGTACTATGACTTTCGGAAACTCAGCTGCCCTGGTGTACCGGCCTTTCATGTCTTCTGAGAAAACAAAAAAAAGCAAGTGGTTCAGACTAAGAACTGTCTAGAGAGACCAGCAGGCTTGTCACCAGGAGAAGGAAGTCCTCTAGCATCCAGAAGATAGGTGAAGGCATAGACCAGTCTGGGCCCAGTAAGCTGGTGATAGTGACTGAACTGGTTGATTCTGGGTGTGAGTGGGAAACCTTCCTGCAGGCAGGCCAAGAAGCACAGGCTAGCTGAGGCTTTCACTTTCCTTATGTTTTGGATGAGCCAGTGAAACATGGTGGAGTTGAATGCGTAGCTGGCCATCTGGAGGATGTCAGTTGACAGCTGCAAAATGAAGGGGAGCTGTCTTCTCTCCAGTAGCTCAGGGGCACCCACAGTGAGAAGTTAAAAACCCTCACCGCTGAAAACTTTGTGCCTGCCGTTCTTTCAACAGATCTGCAGCACAGTCATGATTTAGTCTTAATTAAGATGCCAGTCTAAAAACATCCTGTCATATTTTAAAAACAAACCTGTTCTTTCTTTGTATATTTTCCCACAAACACTTTTATCACAACCTTGATCTTGCAGCACAGACCTGAGCAGAGCTTTTATTAATTGTAAGCTACAACCTTTGCTATGTATTATGCAATGCTTCATTGGAGCCTACGGTTCTGCAGATGAAAAGAGAGACAGTTTATTACTAAGAACACTATAGTACATGCACCATTTTAAGCATATCTCTTCCTCTTTATCTCTGGAGGTTATGCGAGATTAAATTTTACATACAGGGCACGGCTCACTCTGTCACTGCTCTCAAAGCAATTGCTTTTTGAGACTGGAATGTCTCCCTCAGGGAGGAAAGACTAGTTTCTGCCCCTACAAGAAAAACAGATAAGACGCTGTGCCTGTGGGCAGATTACTTTTCCCCTTTGGTAGAAGTTTTTTTACCGTGCATAATTATTATGACTCTGGGACCTGTGGGTTCTGAAATAAATAAATAAAAATCTGGCAACCGCAGTTACTTCATTTATAGCTGTAGTAAGAACTTCCCAGGGAGTACAGGAGCAGGCAGCAGAGCCTATCTTTCTTCTCCGGAAACACCATTTTCAGACTAAAGGACTTCTGTAGAGCAAGAGGAGAACAAAAAAAACCCCCTTTTGACACAAGAAACGGCACTCGATAACCGCGCGAAGATGGACAGCGGGACCGTTAACACCCATGGCGACAGGGACTGCTTGTTTCTACCTCACACGCGTCCTCGACCGGCCCTGCCAGGCACGGCCGCACTACAAGCAGCGGTATAAAGTACCACTGGCTGTTAAAAGACGGGTTAACGTAACGCCTAGCCCCGCCGAGGCGACCAGGGACTCCTCCGTCCCCTCAGCCCGCCGCCCCGTCAGGCGCCGCCAGCCCCTCAGGCGTTGCGCGCCGCCGGGCGCGGGAAGAGCGCTTTTTCAGCAGTGTGGCAGCTCGCCGCTCCCCGGCCGGGGAACAGGGCGCGGGTCTGCTTTACGGCAGGCGTTTCGACCTCCCCGTCCGCGCTTTGCGGCTGCGTGGCGGGGTGGGGGGCGGGGAAGATGTCTGAGCGGGGAGAAACCCCGGCGGCGGCGGCATCGGCGGGAGAGATGCCGGCGAAGAAACAGAAGCTGAGCAGCGACGAGAACAGTAACCCCGGGGACCTGTCCGGCGATGAGAACGTGAGGCCGGGCGGAGGAGAGGCGGCTGGAGCAAGGGGGGTGGGGCG
>JAVKLA010000026.1:21035692-21053447 GCA_034782735.1 Sagittarius serpentarius
AGCCCCATCCAGCCTGGCCTTGAACACTGCCAGGGATGGATGGGGCATCCACAGCCTCTCTGGGCAGCCTGTGCCAGGGCCTCACTGCCCTCACAGTGAAGAACTTCTTCCTTACATCTAATCTAAATCCACCCTCTTTCAGTTTAAAGCCGTTACCCCTGGTCCTATCACTACACTCCCTGATAAAGATTCCCTCCCCATCTCTCCTGTAGGGCCCCCTTTGCGTACTGGAAGGCTGCTATAAGGTCTCCCCAGAGCCTTCTCTTCTCCAGGCTGAACAACCCCAACTCTCAGCCTGTAAGATGGCAGACATCATTAAGGGTGATAATCTGTGTTCAAAACACTTGCGTGTATCTTGTCAGCATATAGCTGAAAAGTTAGTGTTTGTAGTCTGGAAGTGGTCCAAGACATTGCACAATAGCTGTGTGTACCTGAATGAGGAAGAAGGTTAATATTTACTGAAGCTGAACTGTTTATGTACTTTTTTTCCTGCTGTGCTCTTCTTACTCTTCATCATAATATATTACGTGAAAAAAATGTATTAGGATGTTATATAAATGCAAGTGCACTATCATTGGCAACATAATAGCGCTTTTTTGATCAGTAGAGTAAGTTAAGTAATCCTGTCTGCTACTGCCTTCTTAAGTGCGCATCTGACTTATCTTTCAGGATATTTTTCCTGTTTGTTACAGTTTGGGAAGTTTGTAAATGCTCTGTTTAGTTAAACTACCTGTGCAGTTTGAAGTAATATGACTAAGCCAGTTTTGATTTGTGTCCTTGGGAGCCTGCAAAAAAATGGAAGTCCAGAACTGGCAAGTAGTTTACAAGCCTTAGTCTGTAATACATGATTTTTTTTTTATTTACCCCCCTTTTTTTTTTTTTTCTTTTTTTAAATCCTCGTCCTTAGTACTGGGGAGGTGTGGTAGTACCGCTGTAGCATAGGTCTGACAAAACTAGTATTCAGTTGAGCTGGGTTCTGGACCTTCTTTTTGTTGCACAAGCCAAGTGGCTGGCGTGCTCACTCTCGGAAGGGGTGCCCTTGACTGACTGGTCATGGGGACGTGATCAGGAAGCCAAGTGTAAAACCACAGAGTCAGGCAGAAGCAAGTACAAGCCTGAGTGCTGGCGGGAGGAGACTGAAGAACTGGGGCAGAGCTGAATGCAAAATAGCTGCAGAAGATGACAGGTGAAACTGGAGCTTGGAGGCAGTTTTTAAGCTCTAGTTCTACTGCATCTGCAGAACTGCTGGCCCAGTATGAACCAGCATTTATGTGACAGCGATGGCTCGTATACCTCAGAATTCATTCTGTGAAAAGGATATGTAGGGGTGGCAGAGTCTGAAAAATTGTGGGGGTGGGGATATGCGGTTGGCAGAGCACTCCAAAAAGGCAGTGGGAGTGCTCGGGTTTCCTACAGCCTTCAAGGAAAGAGCTTTGATCAGATGAGTCAAACTATATTGAGAACACTTGGGTTGGAGGCTGGTACTCTTGAGCCTTTGCAAATGCTTTACAGTAGCATGCCCTTGGGCTAAGTCATCTGTGTTTTCCTGTGTCCAGGGCTGAGAATGAAACGGGGTACAAAAGCAGTAGGGATTTTTCAGCCATGCTTGGGGTTTTTTTTGATATGTAAGTGTTATGTTCTGACAAATGAGCTGTTCTGAGAAGGAAGGAAAGGAAGGGTGGTGCTTGGCGAGAGGGAGGCTTAACACAGTTAGGGTCAGCTTTAACTTTTGTGTTAACTTACAAATGTGCTGAAGACTGTTCTCTTAAAATGCAGACAAATGTTCCAGCAGGTTTGCCCTGAGAAACCTGGATGGAGCTGAAACCAGATTCAAGGTGTTAATGAAGGGAAGAACTAGAGAAGGAGAACTTGCAAAAGCAAAGCTGGAGCAAGCCCCGGGGAAGAAAAAAATTCTCCTTTACAACAGTCAGCCCCATCTGCTTTTAGGATTAATAATATCTTAACTATATACCACAAGGGAAAAAAAACCTCCTTGTCAACATTCAGACCCATAAAGCTCAAGTGAATACACAACTTTTATTTCATTGGGGTTTTTTCTTCCTGGTGTTCCCCAGTTCTAGGCTAAAAAAAGGGGTGGGGGCGGAATCAGACTATTTTTATTGTGCATCTTCCGGAGGATACAGAACTAGTAGAGTTATAATCATTGCAAAGGAATTTAAAGAAGAGCTTAATGTTCTCCAGAACCTTTTAACCTTTTAATATATTCTTTTGTGTAACACACCTTGAGAGGTCCAGTGCCCAAGTTCTTCAGCAAAAGAAGGCTGGTTTGACCCTTGTATTGGAGAAACCTAGCAAAAATATCCAAAAGACATTTACGTGTGTTCTTTGCCATTGTCTGCGAGCCACCTGTAGTTCTGTTCTTTCACAAATTCTGTGATCGGCTCCTTCTGTTTTCCACCCCAGCAAAAGGCAGATTAAGGGAGAGGTAAAGTGGGGCTCTGCCTGGCTCCCACCTCCTGAGTGAGTGATAGTAGCAGTACGGCCAGGAAACCATTTCAGGAGGCTGCAAGCGTTACAGATGTCTGTTCTGTACAGACTCTGCGTGAAGAGTACCACAAAATTTCAACGTCACTGTTTCCTTCAACTCTTGCACACTGAGTATCTCTCTGAAGAGATTGCTCCTTCATCCCTTTGTAAAAAAAAAGGAGCTGGAGAGAAGAGGTACCTGGAGGTTCTTGTCTTTCCCCACCAACTTTCAGAGACTTAAAAACTGGCTAAATGATTGACTTGAACTACAATCCTAATTTTTAGTCAGAGGCTTTGCCTAGAGTCAGCAAGAAAGTTTGTAGTGCAGGTGGAAGCAGGAAACAGGTTCCTGACTGTGAAATCAGTGGTTCAGTTAGAAGGGATTCTCTTCCTCAGAGATTAAGGTCCTGTTTGCTGGGGTTTTGCTCCATCTCGTGGTGACTGAATAAAAAAAAAGTTACCACAATGTAACTTTAAATCAGGTTGTTCTTGAGGCTTCTAATTTTAAGCCAAAGAATTTCATGCAAATGTGGATTGAATTTGCCCTTCCTAGTAGATGTAGGAGTGCATGTTTTCTTTGGTGTGTTTCATGCTCTCCTGGGGTTTTTTCACCACTGATTATGTTGGGGAGCTCTGGTTCCATGGCTGAGAGTCAAGAAGTGTACTTCTTCTACAAGTGCTGCGGGAAAGTGCTGCTGTTCTCCCTTGAGAACACTTAGCTGTCAGCATCATCTGTGCATCAGAAAAAAATATTTGGTTCATTTCATTATTGTAACAAACAAAACTACACAGAAAAAAAACCCAAACTGCATAATTAAAATTTTGACTACTTCTCATGAATTCCATCTGTTTCAGCATAAACAAGTAGCAGTATGTGCACTTGTTGCTTCCTGAATTTCTAAATTTGCCTCTGGGTGTGGTGCTGTGGTGAGGGCAGACCCAGAAACAGGGCGCTCATGAAAAGAATCCCCATTCTGACCAACAGTTCATGTTGACTTGGGAAGAAAAATGATTGGGAAAATGTCCCAAAAGGGAGAGAAATAAGTCTATTGCTGTGATGGGTGTGAGTCTGCCACGACAGGGCATGTTCAACCTCAAAGCTTAATGAGCAGTAGACAGTCTTTTTTTGGTTTGAGGGTTTTTCCAGTTAATAGACCTGAACTCCTAGTAGCAAGAAACAGGGATCAGCAGAAGGGAAAACATACTCTAAAGACAGGAGGACTGTTAGAAAGTAATTACATATATGTTGTTATTATTAATTACAAGCATTACATCTCTGGAAGCAGCTAGGGGAAGGATTTTTTTTATTGTGTGGGAAAAAAAATCTATATATATGTAAAAGGCAGGACAGATTGATTCATGTATGGATTGTATCTCTCTGTTTCTTCTTAAGCTTATTCCTGAATTACTTCTAATCCTCTTCTCACCTCAATACAGTGGTTTAAAATTGGAAAAGTTTTGTTGGGAGATACAGATCTATGTAGATTGATATGCTGAAGTGTTTGGCTGTTTGACCATGAAGACATAGTACAAAGTCTACTCCCTTCCCTGGGATCTCCCATCTGAAAAATGGAGAGAAAAGACACTAAAGCCTTCTTCATCCTGAACCAGGAAAATGCAGTAAGAGGTTTATGCCATTTCTTAACAAGGAAATATGTCTCTGTTCTAGCAAGCAGAGCAAGAAATCTTTATTATCCCTTTCGTCACAAAGAAATAGTAAAGACTGTTTTGGTATCTCTTGGAACAAACCATACAGAACAAAAGCTGGGTAAGTTAGAAAATACAGCACCTGCTGTAGCATGTGAGGCTCGTCAGTCAGCAGATCAGTCAGAATGGGACAGGCTGGTGCAGAACAGCAAGCAAGAACTTGCTGTTCTGCCTGGAGCACAGCCAGTGCCTCCAGCAGGTCCATACACCCCCTCAGCAGCCTGTACCTCTGAGTCTGGCAACCTGCCTTGTAACCACAACTCCAGTACAGCACCGGCCACGGCCACAGGAGTGTCTATTGGCCTATTCCTCTCCAGGCTTTTTGGCTCTGCTCCTTTCCTCTGCCTGCCCAAGTGTCCCTGAGCTTTCCTTGTAAGGGTGTTGAATGCACAGGGAAAGAAGATAAGCAGCCTGAAGCCAAATCCCAAATTAATGAGGTAGAACTAGGAATGACAAGAAAACTGCTGCTCCAAGACCCTGGAGTTTTCTTACATTAAATTTCCTTAGATAAACTAGATGCTGTTTCCTCAAGCAGTCTACATGGTGATTGCATAGCTAGTGAAATTCAGCAGTTACCCATACACCATAATCATACACTTCACAGGTGAGAAAGAAAACCCATTTATGCTTGAGAAGCACAGTTTGGCAGTCCAAACAAATGACCCATTGAAATTAGTGAGTTATTTTCATAGCAGTTTTGAAAGGCACCTCTCTGATACAGTTTGAAGGGGCACAGAGTCTTCCTTCAGCAAGTTTCCCATCTGCAAGCTCAGCCACAGCAGGTTGGAAAGAAGAGGAAAGTAATTTACCGTGACAGTTTCAAGCATGTACCGCATTCACTAAGCTCAGAGACAACACCTGCTGAGGCCACAGTGGCTACGGTGCTGGGGAGGAGTTCTCAATGCACACTGCTGAATTATTCAAAATGCATATGATGATTACATGCATTCATTTACAGCCTTAAAAGACCAGAGTCAGGGCGAGAGCAGTCACAAAGCTTGTGCTGGAGAGACAGCCATCCCACCCACAGGGTCTGGCCTGGCTTCCTGAAACCCAAACAACAATCCCACCAGCATCATGGAATAACCAGAATGCAGTTTTGACCAGGTCAGAACAGCAGCAATTTGTTACTACAGCCACAGGAGAGAAGACTTCCACCCAAGCAGCTCCAGCTCTTTTAACCAAGCCAGAATCCAGGCTTTGGGGAAAGCTGGAATCTTCTGCGGCCAGCATCATCCAAACCCACTGGAAGTCAGGGCCAGAGCTTGGAGCAGCACCCAGACATTGTGGCTGCCCTACTGCCCCCCTTAGAACAAGCAGCCAGATCCACCACCGGTCCTGCACACCCACCCAGCCCAGACCCCAAGGCTGAGACAGCAGTTAACAGTACTTAACAGCTGTTACGAGAACACTCGATGCTCCTACCTTCAGTTGCATGAGACACAAGTGTTAGAAACCAGACTTTCAGATGCCTTTAAGTCACCTTCCTAGGGCCAGAAAAAGGAAGTCATGGTTGTCACACCCACACTCGAGCTTAGCACCTGGACCTGAAAGGGCAAACGTATTTCTCACTTGTGCAATTACAACCCCCCTCTTCAACCTCCACTTGACAGAATGGTCCTGCAGCTCTACCTCCCTGCCTCCCTCCTCCTTCGCACTGCGAAACAGCTCAAGAGAAAAGCAGCTGTGAGAGCAGCAGGCAGCACCGGGACCTCCCAGCAGGGAGGAGAACAGGGCTGGACAGCAGAAGCCGCTAGGTCACAACCAGCCCCAGCATCACCCGTGGGTCATTGGAGGGGCCACCGCCTCCCCTGCCAGAGGGGCACGTTTTATCGCTCCCCTGAATGAATAAACAAGAGAGTTGTTTCTACAGCATCAGGGAATGAGCAGATGAGTGCTCTGAGGAAGGGTATACCTAATAGCCTGAAATAAGCAGAGGTTTCCTCCCATCCAGCGAGACATTTACTTACTTCCACCATTGTTATCTCTAGACACTGTTACGCAAATCCATCGTGAACATGTCCATAGGGTCTGATGGTGAGACCCTAAAACAGCATACTGGAAAATTAGCTTCCACACCCTTTGTACTAATGTATTTCCACACAAGAAACCATTTGCAGAAATTCTGTGCAAGTAGGACATGAAACTCAGTTGCAAGCCTGTAACTGGACTGCGAGTAGCAAGCCCCAGCCCAGCAGTGCTGCGTTTCCCCTCGGAGGGCTTTAGAGCAGCCTCTCCCCGAGGAAGCAGGACAAGCCAGCAACAAAGAACAGGATGATGCATACACAGACAACACCTAGAACCCACTCTGAGGGATCGTAACTATCCCCATTGACCCATCGATCACACTTGAGTGTTCCAAAAGCAGTAGGTGCTCTATCCTCTTTTGCAGTGAACACCACCATCCCCTCTCTCACACATCAACTGCAGGGTGGGGGGAAGAAATAACATCTCCTCCTGCTTTCTCCCTCACTGCTTCCTTTGTATGTGCCTGCCCCGACATTACGTGTAGGAAAATGGACTGCAGGGATGGCAGGCCTACTTCAAACATCAAGCAAAGCATTTAAGAACAACGTCCCTTGTTTTGATGGAGACTATGGAAATGCTTTGTTGGAAGTTCCAAGTAGAATCACAGACAAGTTCAAATACGACCAAGAGAGGCTCACAGGACAGACAAAGCAGCTTCAGTTCACTGCGCTGCAGTGAGTTTCTTAAAGCAGAATGTAATAGCTTCCTGTCAAACAGTGGAAACTATACCTCACAAATCCACAAAATAACTGCAACATTTTGATGTAACCCATTTTCCTCAGGAAAAAGTCTTCTAGATACTAAGAACCATTATGCTTATTTTTCTCCTCCTCCACATCATTCTTCATACTGTAACTGGAGAAAGCTGAAGAGAAAGAGAAATTCATCAAATACCTCCACAGTCAGTAATTTTGCAGCTCTCACCTCACTGAACAGTCCAGGGCTCTAAAGTACAAACCTACAACTCTGAACTGGCCTGTAACAGCCGTTTCAAAGCTATTTGACTTGCAGCAGGGAAAGAGTCCCCAAAGATTTCTCTTCATTACACTTCTGTACAGGAAAAGTTCAAGACGGGTACACTGAGATCAAGCTCAATCATGTCTTCACGCCAAGAAGAGGGAAATACTATTGTACCGTTTATATCAGCTAGGGACAGGATTACTGGTTGTGCACAAAGTGAAAGAACTTAACAGTGCAAGTACCAGCAGGAAAACCATCAGCATATTCTCAGTTGCCCAAAGACCCTTCAAGATTGAGGTAAAGAAGGAAAAATTATATTTATTTTGTTTACAACTTAACACCCCAAAACATCACACAGGTATCAAACAGTGCTCCCATTTTTCATCTTGTAATTTCTTCCACTTTAAATGAAGTTTCAAAGGAATATTTCTACACATGCACATGAAACACTGATTTCTTGTTGCAGCCAAGTACTTCAATTTAAAAAAAACACCACCACATAGGCAAGTAAGTTTTCATGGATTTTAATTTTAAATAATTTTCAAGAGTAATACAAAAGTTACAAGTTTGTCTATTCAGACTAATCGTTTTAGTTTTTTTTTTTTCACCAAAAAATTCTTCAGTAGAGTTACTTGCTGCATCTTTCAGGTAACACTGTTTAGAAAGCACTTCAAATGACACAATTTAAGCTTATGTTTTCCAGAATAGAGGGTTCTGTGTCAGACGTCTCTGGAAGTTCTCATACCTAGGAGGAAAACAAACAAACAAACAAACAAACAAACTCAACCAACCAAACCCCAAAAGTTGCTGCAAATAAAATGGCTTCGAAAATGATAGAAATAATTTAGTCTATGCAGAGAACACGATGAATTACATCTATTCCACACCAGGGAGTAAATCCAAAATCCTCCTTTTTGATTCCGTATCAAGAATACTCACAGATGAGACTTGTGTATTTCAACAATATGTATTTCATTAAAGTGGTATCCCAGAGGATGCTCATTCAAGCTTAGTAAAATTGTAAATGAATTATAAGTGGCTATTTTGTGCATAACACTTTTTGGGCCAGGAAATCAAAGTTTGGGCAGGTAGAAGTGCAAGTCTGAGGCTGCCCATCATCCTCATAATCAAGCCACATATCTCACAGAAGAAACCCCAACAAAACCAAACCAAGAAACCCTTGTACCATTTAGGGATACGCTGTAATACTGGGAAAAACAAGGTACACCACTGCTTCTGAATCCAGTTCAGCTGTCCCTGTACTACCCCTTCGGTGCTGCTCCATCTAGGATGCACAGAGCCAGCTTAGTACTTCTCTGTTGACGGGACAGCGGACATGAGCTGGGCAAGCTTGACAGACTCGAGCAGGCTTGCACAGCCACCACAGCCTCCAGTTCAGGATCGCTTCCTAGCAGGCGATGCGTAACCTGCGCATAGGTAAGGAAGAGGGGACTGCAGCAATTCCGCACGCAAGGTTATGCATCGATTTGCCTTGTAGTTCTAATACAAACCTTGAGACAAAGTAGTCCCCATTATTTTCCCACCCTCACCAAATAATTCTAACTTCCACATTTTTTATATGCACTAATGTTTTAGCAAAATCTAGTGAGGAAAAATAATTCTCTATGCACACATGCTGTCCTAATTTCATTTTCCATACTCACAGAAACAAGCAAACCACAAACAAACTGAACATCAGAATTCATTATTGACATACAGTGATGAAACAGGGAAAGTACACAATTTCTGTGACTTTCAGAAAAAAAAAAAAAAAAGAGCCTACAGGCTTTGAGCTAAAGCCTAAAAAGCCCTTTCAATCCCCACAAACCCAAGCTGTAAGGTATCAAAAGGTACTGCCAATGAAACAAAGAAAAACAAACAAACAACCTTCTCCTGCATCTCATCGTTCCTAACCCAACTCAAATGAGGAGAGCCTAAAGGGTTTTAAGCCTACTCAAATTAGAGAAAGGCTTATTTATGAATTAATTTCTAAGCCAAACTATTGAATTTCCACTGCAGCCAGCCCATAGCAGAGACCTAAGATACTCTACATATTACAGGCTGTAATTAAACACATTATAATGACTCAAACATACGAACAGAGCCCAAAAATGTTGTTTTTCTGTGGCTGTAATCACATTAACAGATTGCTGTACACACACGTGTTCAGTCTATTAGTTATGCCTCACTTCACTATACTGTTTTGAACAACAGCCAAAAGCAAATTCAGCATCATGCAGGCAATGACCAGCCATTACCCTGCTTCTTTAGCCTGTCTTCCCTTTGGTTTCTCTCATCAGCAACCCTACCTGCACATGTTCATGGTGTGCATAGTTACCTTCTAAATAGAAGAGATCTGCATCGTTACACTCCCAAAGAAAATATATTGCTTATGTTAACTGCCTGCATATTCATGAGATCTGTACTAATGATAAAACTATTCAGAGAGCCAAAAATACCATTTTAAAAAGGGTTTAGGTTAATACTGTAGAGGCTAAAAAGGGCTAAACTGATAGACTGTAGGAAAGTATTTTTCAGACATCCTAAAGGACTGCCTGCAGTCCACAATTTATCTCCAGACTACACAGGCTATCCCCACAGGCAGTTATATCGCAAACCAGTCCCTGGAAAACAACTCTGAGAGACTTTTGTATTTGTGCTCAAGGGTCTTGGTGACAGAACCAGCTCAACTAGGAACACGATTCCTCCACCTCTCTCATGTTCTTAAGCAAAGTAACAATGCTGGAACTATGTCTAAGAAGAGACCAAGCATAACAAATAAGCACAAACTGACAAGTATCAGTGCGTTCTGTCTTCCCATGACTCCAGAGTATTTGAATAATTAGCAACATAGTGCAAATCCATGGATGTCAAGGGCGACATTTCCAGAAGCAAAAAAATTTCATAGGCTGTATAGCACTTTCCTAATAAAAAACTGACATGAAGATGCTGACAAATGTAAAAGCAGTGGATAGAACCTCTCCATACTCGAGATAAACAAACACTTTTAAACATTTTTGCATCATCTCACTGAATAGCATGACAGTTATTCAATACTTAAAAATCAGCTGGTTTAATGCCTAGAAAAAAGAACACTTGTTACTAGAGATCATTGCCATTACCATTTCAGAACTACATTTGCAGGAATGAACGCTTCAGAAGGATTTGGGGTCATCTGTGCCTGAGTAACAGCAAATGAGGAAGCAAAGTTATAGAAGTTATCCAACATCTTCTGAGTGAACTGAAATAAGAAAGAGGCATTTTAAGTAAGTTCTTTTTTCAATTTGAATTTTTGTGCAAAAAATTTAACAGATACACAACTCCTGTATGAAGTAAAACTAGCAGTGTCATCTAAACATAATGGGAAAGTGGATATAGTAGGTCCAGGCATGTCTGTTTTAAATGATCAAAACATCCTAACTCTCAGTCTTGCCCTCAGATCTATCCAGCATCCAGAAATCATTTTCAGAATCTTCACTTGCCCTCTCCCTGCCCAGTTTCATCCGACTGGATAAACAGTTTTGGGAAGAACATTTTCTTTCTGCGACAAAGAACTTATGCAGTGACAAGAGCTGTCCCTCTCCTCCAAATAAAACCATCAGAAGAACTGTTGACAAGGTCAAAGCTGCCATTCCAGCTCACAGCAAAACGCTAGTTGTCAAACCAGCTGAAAAGTTGGCAATCTGCTTCGTTACAACTCAGACTCCAGCGACAGGGAAATTTCCTTGAGCTTTCACTACAGAAGAGCTGCTACCCTGGCAACCTCTGCCACAAGATCTTGCTGGGGAAAACATAAAAGGATGCATAGGGAACTCCTAAGCTGTAGGAATAAGGAAGTAAAAGAGTAAGAGAGAGGCCAAGAAGCTGCAAGCCCTGTGTGCAGAGGGTGAGGCTGTAGGACATTCCCAGCCAGTCTACAAATACCTAAGCCTGTGGTACCTCCTTCTTTCCCCTATTCTTTTTATTTTTAAAAAAGTATGCGTTGTTTTGGTGGGACAACAAACTATTTCCATAGACAGTGAAATGATGAAGGAAAACAGAACCTGGGGCAATATATGCCTACTCTTGTGCTTCCCTCCACCTGCTCTGACAGAAGGAGTGGAAGAACTGATGTCCTAGAACCGAGGAGCCTACCCTCAGTCTCACCCCACTCACGTGCAAAACTGTGGTTTTGTCCCACTTTTTTCCATACAGTTTTTTTATAATATAACTATTTTTATATATATATATATAAAAAGTATGCAAACATAAAGCTTCATAAAACTTATTAAAATGTAGTGGGAGAGCAACCCCTTAACTTGGAGTAGCAACAGATGATTTTGCCTTTAATAAAATACTTTTATTTCTATAATGTAGCATTTTCAGAGAGATGATGTCAAATATTAAATAAAAGCCATTAGCACCCACAAGCACGCTCCCAGTCATACCCCCTTCCTCTGCTACCTACTCCCTCCAAGGTTTCCTTCAACTATGACTTTATACATTTTCCCTATAGGAGTGATATTAGTTCAGCCTTTGGCTCAGTTGCATTCCTTGAAAGCAATATACAATTTCAGTTAATATGCTACTCTTTTTTAATAGAAAAATCCACCTATCTGGAAATAACATTTGTAAAAGAGTTAAAACCACCTCATGATTTCATTTTTCTTTAAATAATATTGCCAGAAAGATCCACCAGCCAGCTTGCAAATGACCTCAAGTGGCACGTTATTACCTCATGACTTTACTACTGCTATTATAAAAATTGGTGGAATCAGAAATATTATTTGGATGTCATTTGCCTCTAACAACTCCAGAAAAGCTCAATTAACTGTACTATACAAAAATAGCTGTTGATCAACGCCTAGTCATGAGAACTTTCTCCAAGAGGCCTTACCTATTTGGAGCTATTATGTGTACAAACTGCCAAAGGACATCAGCTACATTACCAGGATTACTGTTCAATTACCAATCTACCTCAGCAAGTGTGTGTAAAGAAAGCGAACAAGAAAAAAAAAGCTTCAAGAAAAGCCTCACCAACAGCTGAACTGTTAAAAGATGATGCCAGAGCCATCAGTGTTAGGGAAATCAAGACCTGCCATGCAGATCTAGCTTGCCTTGAACTGCTGTTAGATGGCCAACTTAACTGCCATTGCTGGCTGAGGATTTCCAGAGGTTCAAACTAACAGACAGGATGGGTAAAAAAAATGGCAAGTGTTGCAGCCCAAAGCCTACTCTGCAGGAAAAGAACCAGAAAAAAAAAATTAAAAACACCTTTCTCTGGAGAGGGCATGATTCTGTAGTTCTGCAGAACTACATCAGAAGGATTTCTCAATGGCCAGTGGTACCCTTGTATATCTATCTGCACCCATACCTGTGTTTGCCTAGAGTTTTCAATCATTTTTGACCATCCCTGCAAGTCTCTGCACTGGAGTTCCAGCACCTACAAAGATCCACTCTTACATGCATTTAGTCATAGCTGCTCCTATAAGGAAGCATCATAAATATTTTTTTACAGTAGAGCGACATCAACACAAGTGAGTCTATTGGCCTGATTCCACTGAGCATGCAAAATGCAATCCTTTACAGAATACAGTTTTCCAGTGTAAGAAAAAGTAATTTCAAAATAGTGAAGTATCCAGGCAAATGATTTGACAACAATTAGGTTGGTTACAATCTTATAGTCTCCCGAAGCAGCTTTTTTTTTTTTTTTAAATTAGTTCTTCAGAGGCTCAATTATTAAGACTTTCGTAGTACAGAGAATTTCTGAAAACAGAATGCCCAAGCTACCTCTGTGAATGAATCTACTGATGACACAGCAGCACTTGCAACAGGAGTCTGCTGAGCCAGGTTCTCCAGCAGTTCCACTGAGATTCCAATCTGGGCCACCGTTGGCGTCTGAGGGAGGTTCATGGCACCAAAGGGATGTTGACTTCCCTTCCCTGAAAGCACCACAGACAGCACACATTAGATTTGGCACACATGTAAAGACCGTGTTACTTGTGTTTCTTCTGTACAAGGTATTCCTCAGCTCCCACCAGAGAGATCTCCCTATGTCAGAGACAGAAAAATCACGCAGTCCAAGCACAGACACAAGTACACACAAGCACAACAGATGAAGTTGCGTGATAGGTACATTTAAAGAACACAGCAGTTCAAGGAAATTTAAAAAGAAAAACCATAATTTTAAAGTTCCCTGCAAAGTAAATGGATTCAACAGGAAATGACCTGCGAGTAAAAGACAGGTTCTCTATAGGAACCAAGCCTTTAATTAACATTGTAACAATTGCAGATAAACAGCAAACGTGCAGCACTGCTGCAGAACTGTTTGATTCACTCATTCAAATCGGGTGCTTGTGAACCTGTTTGTGTGCTGAAAAAATAGAGAACATTGCTTCAAGATGACTCTGACTCGAGGCTATCCCTGTGGAGGGCTGGGCAGCCCCAGGTCTCATCTGAACTGCTCAAAACCACCAACAGCAGCAAAGGTTAAAGAAAGAGCCATGGAACAGAAAGGCACCTGACTTTGCATGAGCCGCAAAGACAACAATGAATTGGGCAGCGAAACCCCCCCAAATTGCATACCACTCATACAAGCATCATCCCAGCCCTCTGACATCACTTCTGACTGTTCTCAGCTGAGTATTAACCAGTACTTTAAGTCCCAGATTCAGCCAGGGTCTCTGCAAACAATGACAGACACCTAGAGTCACTTAAATCATGCACTCCTCTTTGTTAGCATCTGTAAAGGAAAATATAGGAAAAAGGTCCAGGGGACCACAATGCTATTAGTAAACAAATATTAATACTCCACCTAGATTGAGCGAACACAATAGACAAGTACCCTCTTAACACAGAAGTGATGTTTCAGTAGCACTCTCTGGCCTCCTACTAGCAGGAGAAAGCAAAGCTAATCAAGAGCTGTCCTACAGACCAGTCAGTACTATGTTGAGCTGCAAGGAAGACTAACTGAAGTCTAAAGCACCACCTGACTTAGTTCCATGGTCAAAAACTCAGCCAGCAAAAACAGCACAAGTTTGAGAAGTTTACCTCAGGCTCATGACCGAAGGTCTCAAACCTGACCGTGTGAATTATTCCTCTTGGCACTAAAGAAGCCACTCAGCTTTGTTAAAAGCCAGAAAGACTCTATTCTGAAGTGCTATTTAGGAGCTCCTCTGAGAAATGCCACTGCTGTATGATCTCAACCTTTACTGCAGGTAGATGCTTGCTTGATAAAGCTAAAATCTATTAAAATATTAAGAAAGACAAAAGCTATAAGAAACCAAATATCACACAAGTTCATTAGTAAAAACCCCAATAGCAATAAAGCTGGTAGAAGTTACACATCTTGTAACAGCTTCACCTGAGAAGCTGACATTTACAATAAAAATAGAACATCCTCAAGCAACAGGTGCCACCAGAACATATCACCACTTTAGAAAGACACTCATGATCTAAATAATAAAATACATCCCTTCTGTCACTTCGCATGCACTCCCATGGAACCACTCTCTTGGAAAGATGTCTGCCTAAAAAGGGTGAGAGAAAAGCATCCCCTGCCATCCCTACACCAAGTCAGTTACACTCCACATTTTCAGTCCTTGGCTCTTTGCCAAAAAAAAAAATCTTACAAACACAGAGAACACAGTATGTTAATCAGTACTGAAATACAAGCTTAGGCTTTCGCATTCAGACCCTACACTCTCATAGGGTCTATGTCATAAAGTACTATGTCACAGCAGAGTAACTGCAATCAGAAAAATATTTTTCTACCCCTTCCTTTCCCTTCATTGAACCCTTGATTGAAGATACCACGCCCTTACTACCTGTCAGCCCAACCATGTCAAAAACCTTACCCATGTATATGCCTCAAATGCAGACATTATATTAGAGAGTATATTTGTAAGTGGAAAACAGCATCACACACATCATTGCACGCTGCACAGCAGAAAAAGTCTCTCATGGAAGAGGCTATCCTGTAACTTTTACCCCACTTGTCAACATACTTCCAGTAAGGGTGCAAAATCCCAACCCAAGGTTTGTCTTCCATTTCTACCACACTTTCAGGCACACTGAAAAATAAAAACCCATACAATTCCAAGGCAAGGAGTATTTCTAAGCCCCTTCTTTATGCACAATCACATGAAATTCATCTACTCTCAAGCTGTAAAACACACAGTCAGAAAGGAATATGTAATTGCATGCACTAAAGTGTTACCAGGTATTACGCTTCTCCAGACCTGAAAGTACAGACAAGCCAGTAACAGTGACAACTGCCAGCAATGGCATTCTTCTAAAGCTTGATTCTCTAGGCCCAAACTGCTTCCCCACAGCATAAATTCTGCTTTGAAAAGGAAGGCCAGCAAACCATTCTATCCACAACATTTCCTAAAGCAACCTAAACACAACACTTGTGGCAAAACCCAGCAGAACCCATGTCTTGCCTTCCAAGACAGTCATGCTCTGCAAGTGCATCAGGAGCCCAAGCAAAATACTTGAACTCTTCAGTCACACCATGAGAACCGACCACAATTCCTTGTGTTGAGCAATAAAGCTCACAGCAATTCTATTAGGAATGCCAGTGACCTTAGCAAATTAATACAGTTAGCACTACTAGTGCAGCTCCAGCAGGCACCAAGGGATCTTACTACAACATTTGATTACAGCTGCAGCTTATTACACAAGTGCAGAAATAGCACAATTTCAAGAGATCAACTCAGCCTCGTTCACAAAGGTATATTGCTACTTTATTCCTCTTGGCACTGAAGAAGCCACTCAGCTTTGTTAAAGCCAGAAATATTCTATTCTGCCTTGACTACAGGCTGTTAAACATTTCACCTGTAATGAAAAATACAGAAGCGGGAAGACACTAAAAGAATACACACTGACTGTCATCCCCCTGGCGGGTGGGGAAATGACCAGAAAAACCCAAAACCTCACCAACACACATTATTCAGCTTTTAGCATGAAATTTAACTACCAATATTGTTTCCGGGAGTGTGTGTTGATTTAATAGTCTTATTTCCAGCAAACATGAAGATTGCATCTGAAGAGAAAAAAAATAATTCACATTTAACGCTTATTGCAAAGCCAGACACCATCTTACCTGATAGTTAATTCTCAGAAAGAAACATGTAATAATGCTGAACACTTCAGGCCTTTGACTCCTAGACTTACAATCAGTATCAGCAGATGCAAGACTTCGCTTATTAAGGGGTCAAAACAACAACAAAAACAAACACCAAAACCAAACACAAAAAAACCACAAACTATACAAGCACGTATATTTCTAGCCTCACAGCATAGCTTTTAAGAATGGTTAAAAGTTAGCACGAAGAACAGAAAAGCTTGCTTTTAGATGTAAGTTTGTACCAAGACTATTAAGAAATACAATTCAACAAACTTGTGATTACAGAGGAGCTCTAAAGCAATCTTTTAGAGGGTACTATGATATTCCCGTAAGGCTACTTCAAGACCCAATCTGGAAATCTTTTATTCAAAAGAAGGTTACCTAAGTTTTAATAGCACCTGTAGTCATGGAAAGAGCATCCAGGTCCATAATTTAGTCGCTACTCCACAAATCACTTTCATGTTGAAGACTGTATTCCACAAAAGCAATTTCCCCTTTAGTTCATCTATTGAGACAACCTTCTGGTATCCCACATGGAAACACTGCAATGTTCACATGCATCATCTTTTCTAAGTGAGCACGGGACAGGAAGGAGAGAAGCAAACAAAAAAAAACCTGGGGCAATGCCATTTTACTTGACTCTCATAGTCCAGAAGTCTAATACCACATCTCCAAATACTGTATTTAACAGCCCAACCAGTCCTTACAACAATGTGCAACGTGGGCAAATTATACACATCACAAAACCTGTACAGTTCCAGGGCATTTCAGACACTAAACAAACATAAATTAAAAGTTACAAATGATACATTTAACCTTTCCCAAAGTCTGTGTAATAAAACATTATGCCACTTTAGCTGGCCACTCACGTCCACATAAGAAACATGCTGGCCCTCTTCGTCACACAGCAAGAACCTCTGCTACAACCATGGCTTCACAGTGAGCTGACAAACAGGGACCCAAGTCTGTTCTTCTCAATGAGGGATTAAATCCAAAACACAGATTTCAACAGTCAGTAACATCTGTCAGTGATTCCAGCTCTCTGTAATCCCTCTCTGCTCTCCCCTTTCTACAGCCTTATTGTCTTCATCATACAGTTGTTTACGGTCACGGACACTAAGGCTGTGTAGCTTATACTGACTCTAACAGTGAGAGGTAAGTTGTAAACAACAATAGGAATGGTGGTCTCTGTTGTTCAGATCAAGCACAGCACATGTCACAGAGTTCTTCCTCAAGAGCAGCCCTTACTTGAGCATTATGGCTAATCACACAAAAAGCATCTGAAAATGTGTTTTCCTACAAAGCTGTCTGAAAGCATATATAATACCGTAAGTCTTTCAAGTGTGAAAAACATACAGCCAAAGAACCAGTGATACACTTTACTGTTTCACTAACAACACAACTTTGGAATACACAAAAACCTGTGTCGTGTGGGGGGGGGGGGGGGGGGGGGGGGGGGGGGGG